>BOPP01000028.1:8125978-8166797 GCA_017312745.1 Gryllus bimaculatus
CACACGCACATCGCACTCCCAGTTCCTCCGCTTTACTCTGCACCGCCCTCGCTACACTACTCCCCATCACTCTTCCTTGTTATTCCTTTTCGTCCAAACAACTTCTGCCTTTCTTCTTGCTAGCTTTCCAACACAGCAAAACTAATCTTTATCTTAGCGGTTTCGTTCAAGAATTCTAAAAGATAGGTGCGGTTTGCAATATTTAAGAAACATGCTGACTGTTTAAACGGACTGTTCTACCAACGCTGTAAACTTCACGAGGTAAACAGTACTCCTAATTAGTGTTTGCTCGTGTGGATATAGTTCAACTAACTTGCGTTCTGTGGAAAGTCTTTTTGCTGTTCCCTGTTCCGTGAACTTCGCTAACAGATATGGTTCCCCCACCCCAGCCACCACCACTCATTTCTACTGCCCACCTCCACCACCGCCCACTTCTATCCACCATACACCACCATCCACCACCCCTATCAACCACCTTGTTTTCACCGCGCAATAAAAACCACCACTCACCACTCACCACTATCCACTCACCACCATCTACCCCTTACCACTATCCAACACTCACCAACTTCAAGCATCATACCATCCGCCACCATCCACCACTATCCGCCACTCGTTACTACCCACCACACAAAACTATCTACTCACTTTCATCTACGACTCTCCACCACTCACCAACATCTACCATTTCTCACCATCCACCACCCACCACTATATACCACTCGTTAATACGCTCTAATCAAAACTATCAACTCACTGACCTCTACTATTCACCACCATCCAACTTTCATCACTATCTCCCACCGCCGCTGCCTCCAGTATTCCTAGGGAAGACGCTATTCTCGAGGAACTTCGGTCATCTACGGTTGACTGCCGTCCCTTCTAAAGGCGCGGAGCGCGGAAATAGGGTTTCTTGGGCCCGCACAAGCAGTGGAGGGGCCGCACAGTCCTGATAAGCACCGACCTATAGCAGCAAATTTTGAGGAGGGGAATTTAAAGTCGTATATATTAAATTACATAAGTCTCTAAACTCATAGATTCTTTAATTAAAAAATAATAATTTCACAAATATTTATTTTAACAAATTTATACATTAGTTATTTTTTCTTATTTAATTTTTATACGTAATATCTTTTATGAAAAAATCGTTGTTATGTTGGTTTATAATGAATAATTCAAATTCAGAAAAAATATTAACGTTTTCACTTATTAAAGTTAGGTTTATATTTGCCGCGCTTCTCAGACTAATCATATTTGAATAAATGCGACTATTTTATTATAAATCATTTTCTTTTTATGTATCTTATACAGAATAGTAATTGTGCAAATGCGACAATATTTAGTTGGCCAATGGGCGGGAAAATTGTTAATCCGCCCCTGCGCACACCGCTGTCGAGCACTGGATTCAATTGGCTGAGATTCAAATTGGACCGTATGAGGAAAGCGGAAGACCAAAATGAGGACTGGTGAGGGAAAACGACAAGACTTTTGAGCAAGATGTTGCTGATTCCTATTATTCTTTCGTACGTTATGTAATGCTGCGTAAAATCGATTTCGAGATTTCAACGGGAATACACGTTTTGGAGTCCCCAGATACCGAAAAAGTGTTTTTTTAAACGTCCGTCTGTCCGTCCGTTCGGTGTCTGTGAACACTACTAGCTCCTAAACCATGCGCAGGATTTTTTCCAAATTGAAAAAAACCCTATCCATCTGGCTCGAATCGAATCTTTGAGATTTTGAAAACGTTCTTTAAAATTTGGGGGTACTTTACATGAAGCTCCCCAGGCATTTTCAAAATTTACTCAAAAACAGCTCCAATGTTTTTCTCTATATTTCTTGAAAGAGAATAGAATAAAATACACGTATAAAGGTGGTAACACAGGTCCGATTTTCAGGTTTAACTCTGATCAACTCTAAGCTGTTCTAGAAGATGAATTGCACGAAAGTTCGTTATCTGCTTTATATTATTTATTGGATGAAAAGTCTCCTTGTGAAAATGTTCTTGTTGAACATAAATAATCGATCTTGAGAACTATTAGGATGTGACCGTTTCTGACGCACACAAGTCTGAGCCAAGTGACACCAAGTGACAAAACAGGAAATATGATAGCGAGAGATGCAAACAAAGAATTTCCTAGAAAAGCAGAAGTTGTAATCATCTGGCCGAAGTGCGAGAAAACAAATGACGATTTATGACCACAAACCGGAGCAATAAAGTGTTTTAACCCAACTACAGTTGCTTCCTTTTTATTGTTTTCCGGGAGGAACGGCCAAATAATTAGAAAGTTTGGGCTTGAATTTTATGTAGACTGTTATAAGGGCGGGATTTAGTTTATTTACAATGGAACTAATAACACATCTCGAATTGTTTGATGATAAATTAAACATTTCACATCTTTGTCCATTTATTTAGCTTGTTGGCTTATATTTAATAAGTCGTCTTTAAATGTTTTTTCAGTGAGAGACTACTATAGTCTTCTTGAATAAAAAATTGACGTTACTTACCTCTCTCTGCTGCACACAATCACCAATGTGGATTGGTAAATCGACGTGTAGCTTCAGTTAGGGCACCAAAATCACTTACAATACTGCATATTATGATATGCAACATCTCTACGGTGGCCTTCGTGATACTAAGTGTTGACCCGGTGAACTCCGCGCGTTTATCAATAATGCTTGCCCAAGCTGAGATTCATCGTCATAAAAACTGCAGCTAGTTGGTCACGGTTTCAGCTCGTGCCTCGTACACTCTCAAAAAGAAACGAAACATTTGGGTTAGGTACTGTTTCGATTCGTAGTGCTAGGGTTATTAAGATGAAAGAAACGGCAGGAAAGTAGGTGGAAAAGTTGCAAGTGTTTGTTCTGGATTAGATGTGGATACGAAAGCTACTTCGTAAGAATCGAATAATTATTACAATTTGAAGATTTTATTGATTTCAGCTAGTAAAATACGAAACTAATATGTTGCAATCGTTGCATCTCCTCGATTTGCAGACCTCCACCGTGGTAAAAAAAAACATTGTAAAAAGTTTAACATAGTAAAATAAAGCGTAAAGTAAATAAACCAAAAGATTCAAATGTATCTTCTTAGATGGAAAAGTAAATAAAAAGAAAACAGGGCCGTTGTAAGATTTGATTTTTAACATTAAGTGGAAAATATTTCAAACAGATTTTAAAAATTCTCAGAAAAACTTTGAGAAATACTACGTATTTTAATTTTATTACAGATATCAAATGCCGTATTAAAAGTCAAAGGAACATTGTGTGCCACAATTAGTACGAAGCACACTTCGTGTACTGTTAAACACGCGTTTGAACTGGTTCACAAAACTTCGCCATTATCGTTTTGACAAAGTCCCATTGCAAAGAGATTAGGTGATCGTTTTTCATTAATATTTTTATGTTAGTATGTACGTGCCAGTCGCTACTTAAACACACAAGCTTTTATTACATCTCTCTAGCTGCTTGTAAAGGTGAACGGAGCATTTAAATAATTATTTGTAAACAATTGAAACAGACGTTATGAATAGTTGTTCTTAAAAAACAATGTTTAGTAATAAATTTAGTCTCTCGTATAATGTTTCACTTTCATAGGTTGGCTATACCTAATACAGGTTAGGTTGACTTCGCCCCCTGTAATTTTCTTTGTTTCTGTAGTGAACATTACTTGCATTGAAAGTGGGACTATCGGCAAATGACGAGTGGTTGTGCGTGATACACAATTTTAAGTTAGGGCGGTTTTCTTTCGTGCTTAAAGAGCAACAGTGCTGACAATAGTATGATTTGTACAGCATAACTCCTAGGTCGAGAGTCAGTACTTCTGGTTGCGATCATTCCGCAGCAGTTTTTTTATAAATTACTCGTCAGAATGTCAGTGAGGTATGTTACATTTAATATCATATGATTTCTCAAAACATTTACTACATATCGAACAAAGCAAAATGGTAGTTCAATAACTTAAATAAACCTAAGCTCGCGAAAGTTTTTCCACAAGAGCATGTACTAATTTAAACTTCGTTTATTAAAAAAATTAGGTCGGTAAGGACTAAATTGTTTTTACCATCTTCAAGAATAGAGATTTTACTTATAATTTAAAGTTTATTTTGATGGTTCTTCACTGTAATGATCATACTATTTTAAGTTTGCAGTAAACGTCAATTACCTGTACATTAGCGCCTGGAAGATTATGAATAGACCTGTTGTGGCTTCCGCTGGCGGGCGAAGCCGGGGGACGCGACCGTACGGGCGACTACCCTACCGCTCCCTCGGCTCACCTCTGTCTCGCCTACCTGCGGCTCCATCGCCCGACGCGTAACAGAACACCCGTTTATTTTCACGCCACTAAGCCAGCCCTGCCTTCGTCGCTTTTGACTCGAAGAAGTCACATCCTGTCTCAACCTCTTTTCCCGCACCTGGTCCCGGGTGGCCCCCACCCGTCCCTCCTTCGCTGGGCGATCGGGGCACAGGCTGGTCCGCGGAGGGCGAAAGAAGAGCACAGAAAGTAGTGTTAAGAGCGCTCCGCATTTAACCTATTACATGGAAATAGTACGACCGCGAGAGGTGGCTCAGGGCATCAACTGATGTCACCGCAGTGCCTCTGACCGGGAGGTCCTAGTACCCACTCTCCCCGTGGCAGGATTTCAACTCTACTTAGATAGGTAGATCGAGTTTTTAATCCCTCTGGGGGAGAATTCTAGCCGACGGCTGCTCTAATCGGTAGTTTTCCGTGGTTTCTTTGATTATCCCCAGGTGAATGCCGGAGCAGTACCCTAAGAAACGGACCACGGACCGCGCAATCTTTCCTAACTCTTCCTTCTCCTATCCTCATCCCTTACACACAAGAACATGCACTACTCTACCACATATGCCGGGAGACCGGTCGGGAGTTTAGAGCTTGCCCCGGCTGGGGCAGTGACCCGCTGGTGGAGATACTTGGTTGAAGAAAACCCTCGCTAGCCGACAGTAGTTCGGCGCGGAATGTAGCCATCCAGCGTGGGAAGTCACCCCCGGAGGAAATAAAACATTCTCTACACTTACGGGAGTAATGACCTTAGTAGTTGATGCGCCCAGAATCGCTATCAATCAATGAATTAAAATAGTACGCTACATTTCACGATAAAGAATGAAATGAATCCTTTACGAAATAGAATCGTAACATATTTAAGTGTTGGAACATTTGCAAACTCTTTAGTAACTTGTCGCTCAAGGGATAATGGCAAAACAATTGTGGCTACACAAAAAAAAAATTACGTTTGTAAATGAAACTACAGAAAATGCTATTGCAAACAAAAAAAAAGAATCTTATTAAAGGCTCATCTATATGTAAATAGGAGGTACTACTACAAATAGCAATGGACACCACATGAAAATAAACGAAGTATAAATAAACCTGGAAGGATTCAGTGGAACATCGAAAACGTGAAGAGGAAAAATATGCATATTCAATGTTCTTCTAGTAGTGATTCTAGATGCCGAATTCTACATGTACCGCGTGTCCTTTGTGTCCTACAAAAACACGTACACAAACTCGCGTACTCATAAAGAACTACCTACCTGCACGCCGAGTTCCTTTCAGTCGTGCATTACCTAACCCTGGGTGCCCCTTGTAAGCCGCTGCCTTCGCCGTGCATCCCGGCAGGGAACCCTGCTTCCTCGGAGGCTGAGACAAAAAAGGTGGCAGCTAGCGAAGCGTGTCCTCAAACTTCCGGACCTCTGGCACTTCCAACTTTGGTATCAAATTTCACCAGGGTCCCGAGAGATTAGCCGACTTCTCGGGCCTTCGGAAAACAATTGAGGGAGAGGAAAACAGGCGCAATCAGTAACGGCGCTAAGGTGGGATTTGCCGTTCTTTCACCGAATACCCGCCTTCTCACGACTTCGCGTTGGAATCGTTTGATATACTAGGAATCAAGACTCCCTCTACAAGGTGGAATACTGGAACAAAGGTACTGCATACATCGAATTTGACACGATCAATATAATGTTTACGCATAATGATTGGTCTACGAGAAAACTAAGAATAGCTTCAATGAAGCGTTGCAATTTATTTGATCTAATGCATTTTTTGACAAATGAGAAAACCGGGAGAGGTGGCTCAGGGCATCAACTGATGTCACTGCAGTGTCTGACAGGGAGGTTCTAGGTTCGAGTCCCGACGAAGGCAGAATGATCGACACTATAGCTTGTCAGCTAGGTTGACTACAGTCTCTGTCTGGAGGAGAATTCGAGTGGCCGCTTGCTCTGATCGGAAGTTTCTCCGATCAACGCCAGGCGAATGCCGGAGCAGTGCCCTAAAAAACCGAGCCACGAACCTTGCGCGATCTTTCCTTCCTCTTCCTTGTCCTATCCTCAACTCATCCTCATCTTCATGTTACTTACACACACATACTACATTCCCACACATGCCGAGAGACCGGTCGGGAGCATTAAGCTTCTCCCGACTGTGGCGGTGCCTCGCTGTTGGAAGGTACCTAGTTGGGGAAAACCCCGCTAGTCGACAGTAGGCCGGTTCCGGATCTCGCCATCCAGCTGGGGAAGATCACCACCACCTCCCGAGGGTAAACATGCCCTATACTTACGGGACTAATGACCTTAGCCGTTGACGCGTCCGGAATCACTAACAGTCAATCAGTCAACAAATGAGAATGCGCAACTCGGAACTAATGATACATTGAGCATACGGAACGTAAACCACAAGTACAGACTCGGATCTGAGATGGGTCGAGTGGCGAAAATTATATTGTGAAGACTATAACTGAAATATGATGAATTTTCACTCTCGTAATAGAAAAAAAAGTTACATTAAATTAACCTTTGAAAAATATTCCTCTTAATTGTTTCGTATACCTTATATCCCCAATTCAACTTAATCGTATATTTGCGGCGGTGACTTCTTCAGTGACGTAAATACGGACTTGATCCAATTTGTCATCACTGAAGTTCAAAGAACGACTGTTCGCAGTGTTTATTTGAATACAGGTGCGGATGTGAAAGACTCAAACTCATCAGTTGCGTTTTCCTCGTTCATGACTTTTCCTTTTAGTTTTTCTGCGTGGCGGATCTGCTGTGAGTCATTCCGCCTCTGTCCACTGCTGCCCCGCTTTCGACGTCTTCGGTTAGGCGCTACGAGTATCCTGTTCTTGTTTCTCGCAGCTGCTTCGAACGTTTATCCTCTCTGCCTTCCTCTGAGCGCTCACGTATTACTACGCCACTTCTCGTCGTCAGTGTCGGCGCTAGGCGTGGGCGAATCGGGCGATCGCCCGGGGCCCCACATGTCAAGGAACCCGATGACGGGACTGATGGGGAAAAATAGTAAAACAAATTAGAACTCGAGAAAATCGTTATCGTAATTTTATAATTCGCGGTACAGTGGTCTTCTATTTCATATTTTTTTTCAAATTATTATTCACCTAAAGTAGTTAATTATAAGGATTACGGTGCTTATGAGGAGAACTCTGTGAAATGAATCAAATGACACTAACATTAAAATAGGTTTTACTGAAATTCATATTGATTATTTCATGTGATTTTATTAAACACTAACTAAACACAACAATTTTTAGCAATTTAAGCTCACAGTGGATATTGTATTATTTGATCACATATTTTTACACAAAACTATTGTTTAAAATATATTTCCAAAATCTGTTTTTTCTTGAACGTTGTAAGTTTTGTTATTTGTTGAAAAAAGACAACAAAACTTTTTCTTGATACAACTTTCACATTTTTAATTCGAGAGGCTACGTTTCAGTGTTGGCCCGGGCCCAAATTCGTCTGGCACCGGCACTGCTCGTCGCTGTCCCGCAGGTCTGCATATCGTTGTACCTTTTGAATTTCTTCACCTTCCGTTTGTTATTTGCCTCCTTTTAAGTAACATCCCAAGGGATAATGGCATTCCACGGCCTCCTCAGAACACCCGCTCTTATTCCTCATTGTCGCTGCCTCTCTATTCGCCGCCTCTTTTTCCAAGCGTGGATCCAGACAATTTTTTTCGGGGGGGGGGCGTAGATTATTGTTAAGTAATAAATATATTGATTATTATATTGTGTGTCATTTTTGTAGTATATATATAACACACACACACACACACATATATATATATATATATATATATATATATATATATAACACAATACTTCTTTAATAATAACATAATTATAAATAATTATAACATAAATATTTAAATCAATTTTGCCTAATGAAGGAAAGTGAAAAAACGAGAACTCTAGTCCTTTTGGGGAGGACATGGCCACCCCTGCATCCACCACTGTCTGTTTCTGTTTTCGTTTCTCACAGAAGAGCCCCTTTTTGTTTTTCGACCGCTCTCAGCCCATTCATGCGTTCGCCGCCCTTCGCCCCCTCCCCCTCCCACATGCGCGTCTCGTCTCGTCTCGTCTCGTCTCTTCGCTTTGAAGCGCTGAACCTCCTCCAGGCGCGCAGGTGGCCACGTGCTGGCTGCCGGCGGCGGCGGCGCGACAGCGGCACCGCGCTGTGTGAAGTGTCGCTCTTTCCTCCCGAGATTGCTTTCGGAATGGCTTGCTTTATGTATGTTTTCTGGTTATTCGTGATTCACGGGTAGTAGTTTGACTTGGCTTGATGGGGAACGACAATACACAGAATAGAATAAAAAATTGCTACACTTCACATGGAAAGTGTTTTGAAGAATAGGGCATACGAAAAACATTTGCAGTATTTGTTGTTTGTATGAGTTAAAGATTTCTCAGAGAAAGTTGCTTATGTGTGTGTCGAGGAACATTATTTTTCATGTTTTACACTATCCAATAACAAAATTTAATAAAAAACACAGCAATTTTCTTTTTAATTTTGAAAATTTCCTAATGGCTTCTGTAATGTAATCTCCAAAAATAAAATATCGGTTTCAAATTCGAGGGACCGCGACATGAGCCTGATCGATTTGGGAATATCAATTTTAAAGAAAATCGGCTAAACGGTTTCGTCGCTAGCGTTGTTTACAAACGGACTGACAGACGTTTTGCTGTCATTCGATTTTTCGGAATGAAGGAACCACAAGACATGGATTCTGGCTACGCAATGAGTTAGAGAATTTTCTTCTAGATTTAGCATCTGGATTATCCGTCTTTTTCGTTGCCAGGGGCCTGTAATAAGAGTTTCTCTGCCGAAAATTTGCCGTTTTTTCGCGCAGCGACACATAACTTTTTCTGTATTCCGCGGGGAGAAAGTTAAAAGAAGGATGCAATTTCTCAAACTCTTGACTGTTGGTTGAAGGTGACGATGTTGGTCGGGCTGACACTGCAATAGCGAAGCATTGCCGGGTCTACCAGTTGGAAATAGAAATAAGCGAAAAACGTACGTAGCGTCTGATTGCCTGTTGATGGATCGGCGGGGCTGTTGCAGGACTCGGACGACGAGATCTCGCACCTGGAGTGGGAGACGGTGCGCGTGCGCTTCGTCAAGGCCGGCACCCTGCAGCGCCTGGTGGAGAGCCTGGCCACCGACGACGGGGAGCTCGAGTCCACCTACATCAATGTGTTCCTCACCACCTACCGCACCTTCGCCACGGCCAAGCAGGTGCTCAGCCTGCTGCTCGACAGGTGGGTCCTTCAAATGCAGCTGTCCTCTTGGCTTAGATTCATTGTCGTTAAAAACAAATACCAGGAGAGGTGGCTCAGGGCATCGACTGATGTCACTGTAGTGCCTCTGACCGGCTGGTCTTAGGTTCGAGTCCCGATGGTGGCAGGACTTTCGGTACTAGCTTGTCAGCTAGGTCGAGTTCAGCCGCTGTCTGGAGGAGAATTCTAGAAGCCGGCTGCTCTGATCGGTAATTTTCCGTGGTTTCTCCGATCAACACCATGCGAATGCCGGAGCAGTCCTCTTACAAACGGGCCATGGCCCCTTCTCTCGCCCTACCCTCTCACCTTACTTACACTCACATGCACTACACTATCACAGCGGGAGATCGGTCGGGAGCTTAGAGCTTAGAGCGGTGCCACGTTGGTGGGAGATACCTTGTTGAGGGAAACTGCGTTAGCTGACTGTACAACGACGCCGGATCTTGCCTCCAGCGGGGGATGAGCGCAACCACCTCTCGACGAAAATACATGTACTATGCTTACGGGACTAATTACCTTAGCAGATGACGCGCCAGGAATCACTAACAGTCAATCAATCGACAAAAATACTAAAAATTGAAGAGTTCAGTAGAATGAGGAGATATTCCACATTGACAGTTATGAGATATTGAAGGTTTTACCTGAAATTACCTAATATAACTCAGTACATTTTAAAACATTTAAATACTGACACAACTCTCATGCAAATAACATGCCTTCAATGTGTGACTGTTCAGTCAGAAGTACATTAAGCGGAAATTTTTAAATTAATAAAAAATGAGTGAAAAAGTGACATAAGAACATTCACTAAACTGTCGGAGATCCTTTTTACATAGTATTTCATGAAACAAATTTTTTTAAAAAATGATGCATTTTGATACCAATAGCATTTAATGGCCTTGTTATGGTTTATGATTTTTTAATACTGTTCATGTAAAATGATTTCACTTAACTTTTGCTACAATACCAACAGGTAGCTATGAACTGATCTTACAACTTGAAGTGATGTTTTATTTTATTTTATTTTGAGAGAGAGATTTTTCCCCTTCCTCAATAATAGTTACATTCCTGAACAGACACATGGCGATGATCAATTATTAAATAACTTAGGCTTACCAATCCTTTGAAAAGAGGGCATGGATTGAATGGCATTGAATCACCATTCTTCTTTACCAGCTTTTATAATCTTGTCTTTAACAGTCATGAAATTAAATAATGGTAATGAAGCTCTTTGTTAACAATTTTCGTGTTGTATGAGCAATTTGTTTTCGTGCAATTTCTAGAGGGACAGGGCACAACTCCTCTAACCTCATCACAGCATACAATTATTCCAATTTGTATGTATGACTTGTTTATGAATAATTAAGCCATTCATTAAAGGGCACTACTATGTGATTGACCATTCATTTACATATTGATGAAGTATGCGGTTTCTTAGATTCATTGAAACAAATTGCCAATATCACCAATTATTCAAAATTCAGCTCTTGTATAGTTCGACATTAATTGAAGTCTATTCTACAAGGTTCATCTATTCATACTTCATTTCTGACTCTTGATTTTCCTTGACAATCATTTGTTTCTGCTTGCTAATAAAAATTAATTAGTGAATGAAAAATAAAACAATTAAATGAAAAAAAGTTTTGTATTTCAGACAACATAATGTTTTTTTTTTCTTGTGTGCAGGTACGAGCAGCTGGCAAACAATAAGTTGGATTTACCTGAAGATGTTATGGGGCAGCATAGAAAGTGAGTAGTCTTTGAAAATTTCTGAACTGATTCATTAAAATTTGAACGCTTTAACATATTACTAACATTTCAATGTTGAATTTTGCAGGACTCTCGTCTTAGCTCTTCATGTGTGGTTGGATTCTTATCCCGAAGACTTCAGAGATCCTCCTACCCACCCAACTCTTCACCAGCTGCTGTATTTTTGTCAGCAGCATCTTCCTGAATCTGAACTTGAAGTGAAAGTTCGACATAGGTTAGATAGGTTCAATCGAGAAGACCAATTGTTGGGTGAGTAAATTCTCGTTAATGAAACAATAATGACTTGGGAGAGGATTTTTTGCCCTAAAAAATCTTGAAATATGGTTTTAAAAATGTGCATTTATGACCTAAAAAATCCAAAATATGTTCTTTATTATGCAATACAAATTAACAATATTTCATTCATAAACCTTTCTTGATAAAATTCAGAAGAAGTATGCTTTGATTGAAAAGATATATTTTTGTGCAAACATAATAAAATCTAACTTACTTGTCAGGAGAAATAATTGAAGTAAATATTCTCCTTGGTGAAGTACATGGTATGTTTTGGTCTGAATGAAATATGTAAAATATGCGCCTATAATTTCATGCATATGCACCAACAGAAAAAATCAGACAAATATGCACTAACATGTTAGTTTACATAGCATCCACTACTAACTAAATGCTAAGAAATTTCACTTGGCTGTGCCCTGACACAATGTATAAAAATATGCAAAATCATAGAAATCGGCTCCCTAATAATGATGCCATTTTCTTGTACATATGAAAATTGTACTATTATGCAAACATTGTTATAATACATTTTGATTGACACTCTTTTACAGATTCGTGTGCTGATTATCCTACCAGTAGTTTATATTTTCATCCAGCAATAGCAAATGGCAACTCTTCACAGCAGTATCACTTTCCTGATGTACCTGAGAGGCATTTTGCTGAACAGCTCACAAGAATGGATATGGTAAGTAAGACATTATCAACTTACCTGCAGCATCAGGTATACGGAAAATTTTTGTAATAAATCATTGTTTAAACTTCTTAAATTATATTATTTATTTAACAATTCACCTAGGTGAGGAATGATTGGAAAATAAATTACTGGTAGAATAATTAAAATGTATGAAGCTAAGCTTAACACATTCTACTGGGTAAAATAGGATTTGCTTCTTGAGCATCTCTAATATGATGTTTCTAATTAAATTAATTAAACTAATTAAATTAACAGTCAAATAAAACTTCAACATAAGAAATGTTACATGTGACAAAGTAATTTTACAATTATTCACATTTATATAAATTAAGAAGAAAACAATGAGACATGTGTGACACTTTCTTCTTAAAATTGTAATAAAACAAAACTCTATACACAGTATTTTTGGATAAATTTTAGGAATTATTCAAAAAGTTGGTGCCTCATCAATGCCTTGGTGCTGTGTGGTCTCGAAGAGACAAAAACCGCAGCCATGAAGCAGCAACTGTTCTGGCAACCGTTAATCAGTTCAATGCTGTGTCTTTACGGGTCATCAGTACTGTGCTAATGGAACCTGATATAAGACCTGGAGAGAGAGCAAGAGTCATTGGCACATGGATTGATATTGCTCAGGTACTAATCACATATTATTTTCATTTTGACAGTGAATGAGAAACTTTTGCAAAATTTTCTAACTAAAATGATATTTGATTCACTTCTCTCATGATTTCATGGTGAGAGAAATTTATTCATTAAAGTTGTGCTAATATTTTAGTGGCCTTATCTTTTGTATTTTCTAACTTGTATTTGTGTTATAATTCCTTTGTCATTGAAAATAAAATTGATCTTTTTCAGGAACTAAGAGTTCTCAAAAATTTCTCTTCATTAAAAGCCATTATTTCTGGTCTTCAATCTAATCCTGTATACAGGTTACAGAAGTCATGGCAAGCAGTTCCAAGGGAGAAGGTAAGAGTGATAATCTAATTTTTCTGTTGATATTTATGAGAGTGTCAATTGTGTGTTAAAATAACTTTCTTGGCAACAGGTTGAACTTTTTGAAGAACTTGCTAGGATATTTAGTGAAGACAATAACCAGTGGGCTCAACGAGAGTTGCTAATGAGGGAAGGAACTGCAAAATTTGCTGATACTGTTGGAGAAAATGATAGGCAACTGCAAAAAGTTTTTCAGAGGCAGCTTAACAATAGCGGAGTAAGTTGGAATATTTTTTTCTACACTGTGAAATGTATGGGATAAAATAGTCATGTAATTGTAAATATTTTATCCTTAAATTATTTGAATGAAAAATTCAGGTCATAAAAATAAGTTTTAGCCTGTTCAGAATAAGCATAATTTTTCTGCATATCTAAAAAAATTATATTTATTAGCGCTGATCGAAACAAAATTTTTGTTAACCCATTAAAATATTTCTTATTCTCTTCTTCTATATTTAATTACAAAAATAAGTGATTTATGTTGTTATAGAAAAGGGACAATAACAAACGTTAAAATTTCTTTGCAGCAAATTAGTCATGGAACAATTCCATATCTGGGGACGTTCTTAACAGACCTCACAATGATTGATACAGCCATTCCTGATACTGTAGGAGAAGGTTTAATCAATTTTGATAAAAGACGAAAAGAATTTGAAGTCCTAGCTCAGGTAAATACCTCCATATCTATTTTATTCTCAGGTTAAAAATACAAACACACATGAAAACACATTTACTGAGAATGAACTATTAAGGGTATATTTTATTTCTTAATATTTTGCAGATTAAATTACTACAAGGTGCAGCTAACGCTTATAATTTACCTGAGGACCCTTCATTTGATCGATGGTTTGATTCTATTCTTGTTCTGGATGATAGAGAAGCTTATGAGCTGTCATGTCAGATAGAACCACCAGTTCCTGGTCAAGGTTCAGGCACATCTGGTACCATGAGAGATAATAGGTTTAAAAAACGAACAGGGTGAGTAAAAGTTTTGTCAGTACCTTTAAATGAACATAATAATTTACATTGTAATGTTAGTATTAATTAAATATTATACCTCATTTGAAATACACAGATCATTTACTCTACACAAATACAATTACATGCAATTACAATTGTTTATCATTTTAGGTTGGGCCATCGGAAAAATGATTCTATTGCAAGTACTTCCAGCAGCTCAAGCAGCCAGTTCTATTGTGACTTAGACAGTCTACCTTCATCCCCGCATAATTCCTTAGATAGAAAGGTAAATTGAGGATTAGTATATCATCTCAGGGGAAGACAAATTTTGGGAGGGGAGATTCAAAATGTTTGCATAAAATATATCATATTACAGATTTTGTACAATGTCGCAGGTTAGACTCAGCTCATACTGTGATACCATTTTATTCATTGTAATGATAATCCAAACATATTTTTGCTTGAAAATGTGATGCCAAGTTGAAATGAATAGTTACTGAATAATTTTAGGGGGCGGGGGATTTCCCTCATTTCTCTCTCCAGGGATCCATGCCTGATAATCTTAAATCAATCATTATTTAAGATGTCAATAAATAATAACACTTGTAAAAGAGCTTCCAAATGGTTTTGTGGATTTAACGGGCATGTTCATGTATGTTTCCAGACATCACCTTCTCAAATGTCTTCCTCATCAAGTAGTTCATCGCTGCCATCCCTTGATGTGTCCATGAGCAGCAGCAACACCAACACTTCTCTTGGGAATCATAGTGGAAGCACAGCAAACAAATCACTGAGCGTTCCTTCTCATACACCCAGCTCTTTACAGCAAAAGTCTCATGATTTTTATATTATTAGGGTCACAGTGGAAACATCATCTGATGAAATTGATGGTAAGTTCATGGCAATATTGCTTGCTACAGCTGTATGCATTAGTGCTATTTCAAAACAAATTGAATCTCTTTCAATTCCTTTCTATATATAACAAATTCATTATTAATTAGCTTCTTTGCTTCCTAGTTCTTAGCTTCCGTCTTCTTTGTTTCCTAGCTTCAGGTTCATGAAAGTACAACCACAATTTGTCCTTTACATTAATGTCATTAATAATTTTTTACTTATTTTCAGGAATAGTGTTATATAAAAGTATTATGTTAAGCAACAATGAAAGGACGCCTCAAGTCATTCGGAACGCAATGCTGAAACTTGGTTTGGAAGGAAATCCTGAGTCGTACACCCTTGCTCAGGTTTTACCTGATAAAGGTAAAGATCATGTGCTATTCTTTGCTCAATTTAGTATCACTAAATCAAAAGAAAGCATTTTACAAATGAAATTGTAAAATTCGATAACAAGAAATGTATTTTGTGCAAATGCATCCAGACTTGAATACAAAATGAAAAATTTATATAATTGGTATTACTCTTCATGAAACTGTTTTTGAAACTAGGCAACTAGTTAATAATCTTGTTTTGTAATTTCCAGAAATGGTTCTTCCTCCAAATGCAAATGTATATTACGCTGTAAACACTGCTTATAATCTCAACTTCATTTTACGACCAAAAAGGACCAAAGAAGAGGCAGGAGCAACAACTAGTCGGACAAAAGCCCCTAAAAAGGCAGTTGTAAGCTCCTGAGAAAACATTTGAAAGAGAAAATGACTCTAAGTGATTTTTATGTGCATTCAGTTCCATCAACATGGATGGAAGAGAATGAACTGAACTTCATAAGAACAATATAGATATCGAAGAAATTCTCTTTCGTCAATTGGTGTGAGGGTGCGTAATTCCAGGCAGTTACGTCTGAAGTGCAAGGATATTCAGGGTCAGTACGGAGACCAAGTGCAATATTCACTATGTGAATAATTCATGGTTTTTTTATTTCTGTTGCTCTCATTCCTTTGTGCATTGCATCAAGAAGTAACACTCCATGATTTTAATGTACAAAATAAGAAAAGCAAGAAGCTTAAAAGTTTCTATTTATTTCTGATATTACTTTTCATTCAAACAGTGCTTATGTTTGGTCTGTGATAACATAATTCTTCAAAACTGGTGTAGAAATTTACAAAACATCTGATTTCATATGCAAGATTACTTATTTACTAGTACTTACGAGGAAGTAAAATCTCACTTATGTCAACAACTTTGTGACAACTCTTGTACTTACTTTTTCCATTTTACTTATAAGACCCTCTAATTTCATCAATCAGTATTAACATATCGCTGATCATCTGAGTGAAACAGTTTATAATTTGTAACATCAACTCTCTGAAACTTTAACATGTTTTGCTGATATAAATTCTACTCATTAATGTTATACTCCCATTATTGGTTTAAGCAGTAAAACTGGATGTAGGTAAAATCTATGTGAAAATGTTAACTGTAATATTATAGTTACTTAGATAAACCAAAACAGTATACAATAGCTGAAACAAGTTGTTATTACATAACTTCTAATTATAAGAAACTTTCACACTACTTCTGTTGGAAGAAATGTCGTGTCCATTTTGATGGAACAAAAACAATGTATCATGTGTGCCAATATCTGGAAGTATGACTCCAACAAGCAATGATTTAAAGTTTCTGAAAAAAGTCTGTACGTGTATATACATGTTCTGATATATTATAATATACACATGTTCTGATACACAATATTTACAATGTATATTTAGAAGTTCTGAGATTAAACATGCAATCTATGGAATCTGTGACTGAATTAGATGTATTTTGTAAAATAATTTTGTGTATTATTCTTGAGATTGCATTGTAAAACATCAAATAAGGGTATAAAATATGTAGGAAAACATCTTGAATTTCATACATTTTATTTTGTTTCGGCAATGTGTACTTACCACTAAGACACTAAAATTCCATTTTCTTTCAATATATGTGTCCATAACTTTTAGCCTATGGACTTCTTATTTATTCAAGAATTATTTGGCATAGTTATTGAAGATTTAGAAATGACCAAACTGTTGTCTTCCCTTTCTTGCTAAAAATTGCACCGATAACTCTGTTTTGTACAACATTTTAACAGAGAAATCATTGTTCACTTTAAAATGAATATTTAATGACACTTCATATTTTTAATAGAATTTCTTTTGCAACTGTTTATATCTATTTTAAAAATTTGGCTTACTTACTTCAAGCAAAATCATGGAAAGTTAAATTACTCTGAAAGTATTGGAAATGCTAGACAACATTTTCTGAGATTCTCATATGTGTAACTTTCTTCTTTGAGTTCACTGTGTTACGCAAGGTGTTCTGTACTTTTCTTGTGTAATTATTTAAAAGAAATGTATATTAAGTGTTTTAATCTTTCTCTTCATTATTAAAATTCTGGAAACTGTGAAATACTCTATGTGATCTAGTGCAAGATATCATGTTTCAATATATTTATTTTTTACAAATGTTTATTAGTGGTATTAAATCTGACAACAACTGTATATTGTGAATCAAGCTTGTAATAATTGTTTTTAGATGTTTGTAAATTATATGAATGTTTTCTTAATAACTGTGTTGTTATTGGTTTTTTCTTCTTAAATTAGAATAGAATTTGAAATGACAGCAAAACTTAGAGAATTAAATTTTACCTCTCCTGTCCTAGGGCTCAACAGCCCGCTACGAGCCTTGGCTGACGAGCGGTGACTCAGCCTCTTGGCCATGGGATAAGGGATTCATGTGATTAGTACAAAGACATCCCTTCGCTGTATAATTCGGTTTTTGTAACCTTAGGGTGGGCTTTCTCGTCCTCACACAGCAATAGATACAGGGACATTTGTAAGAAAAGCACACTGTAATTATTTTTGCCTGGCTGACAATCGAACCTGGGGTTGTGTTGTGGAAAGTGAGCTCCCTGACCAACGAGCTACCAAGGGCCTACAAATTTTGCCTGTATGTGAAAATCACCATGTAACTATAGATTATTTTCCTACAGAGATTTTCTATCATCATTTGAGCTGACAGAACTGGTGGGAAACTCCATTGCAATTCTGTGCACTTTTTAAAAGTGGGGAAAAGAATGAACAGCAGCCAGTTCTAGAGTTAGCATTTCTGCTTCTGCCCTTGAATGAAGGAGCTGGTACTGCATGAACAGATGCACTTAGTGGATGATAGTGTTTAGGCATATTTTACTTCGCTATTGGTGGCCATTATGTATTACCAAAGTGCATCTGAATCTATATATGTATTACAACTATATATGTTTCTTGTTACATGTTTCACAGTGCCAGTGAAACTTAATACTAAAAGATACGATTGTGATTTACGTGAAAGGGATGACGTTGGTTGATGCTGCATCTTAATAAAAAAATGAACATTTAGAGATTTGAAATGTGTAATGGAGCATCATAGATTTAGCAAAGGATATTATTTCAGTATCATCTTCATAGGTAAACTTATTATTTCTGTGGTCACAGGTCAATTAAGTCACTTAAGTCAATTCTTGACGAAATTGGGTTAAGCACTGAAACTACAAGTTAGGTATCTATATTTTATTTTAATAAAACTACCGATTTCAAATGTTGCCTTCTTAACAACAAAAAAGCATTGAGTAATATAGCTTGTCTTAGGGAAATATAGACAACTCAATAATTCCTGGTTTTTTCCAGACTAAGATTTTTGACTTAAGAACTTTTACCCTGTGACCATAGATTTGAGTTTTCTATTTCTCCATAATCATTACTATAAAAACAGGCGACTTTGTCCCAATTTCATGATAGTTAGTTCCAAACTTACTGACAATTATTATACATAGGATGCTAGTTTCATTAGTGATCAAGCATGTTCTATAATAATATTATAATTTATTTGTTTGTCATTAAGCTGTGTGAGCAGCAATAGACAACATCTGATAGACATTGGTAGGCTTCTGCTGCTGGAGTCAATACATTCTTGGCTATCTGGGATGAGCTGGGTCTTGGTCAATTGTGCTGACGTTTCATCTTGCTGTGTCCTTCTGCAGAGGTATATACTGGCTCTGAAGAAGGCCGCAGCAAGATGGCTGAAACGTCAGCCCAATTGACCAAGACGCAGCTCATCCCGGATTGCCAAGAATGTAATATAATATAGTTACGATTGTATATTACATAGTTTATCTGTAAAAAACATTTTAAGTTACAGTAGTATAATTGTAGTTTCAAAATATATTACAATATAAAGTATAACGAAACACATTTACAAGGACTTACAGCAAAAGTACAGAAACAAGAATTGTACAAATGCACAAAAACACTACAAATGTGTACTTATGTACTCAGTTACCCATTATAAAAATAAAATTACTGTGTGTCTATGTTCCAAAAAATCTTGGATTGGGTAGAAAGGTGTTGCAAGCAACCAATCATACAGCTTGTTTGAATATCTTTACAGGCAACTCTCTTAATTTTAAATGTAACTTCTAACAGAGTTTCAAGCCTTATGCCTCAAAGCAGTTTAGTGACTTTGAGAGTCTGTGATTTGCTACATTTATATGCCTACTATTTCTAGTGTTGAGGGAGTGCACATCATTCCTGCATTGCAAAACTATTATATTATTTTCCACATAGCATAGTATGGTATAGACATTCAGATTTATTACATTTAATAGTTTTAATTTTCTAAACAACAGCTATCAATGGGCCAGCTTGTGTGCATTTACTAATATCCAAATTACTCTTTTCTGCAGTTTGAGAATATTATTTACATGGCTGCAGTTCCCCCGAAGTAGTATCTTGTGTGAAATAATGCTTTGGAAAGAGCACAGTATTCATGCCTTATGAAGATATCTAATACATAGCTTTTTAGATTTCATAACAACTAAATTACTCCAGAAAGCTTAGTTGTAATGCAACTAAGACAACGATATACAAACATATTTTCTTTGGCCCCTTTGCACCCCATGAAAAGGGTCACTGTGTCCCAGACTCAATCATTTTCTTCCAATCACATGTGGTAAGTCAGCGTGTCAGGAAAGAGTTTCTGCAGTGGCCCCTTGTTCTTGCAACGAAATTATGTTGGTAACGGCATGTAACAAAACAAAATGTAAATACTGCACTCACTACAATGTTGTCCTCTTTACTTGTTTCCCAGAGATCTGTTTGCTACCAACATCATTGACATTTTTAATCGGAGGCTCTGACTTGGCCCAGTGTGGAGAAACTTTCCTAGCACACTATATTTGGATCAATAGTCAAAGCAGAGTGATTTATAGAGCTGTCCCAATGATTTCAACTTCAGTTGTTAGCTGAAGATGTGATCAGAATCAGTGGTAGGCAGGGGCAGTCTGGGAACTGCCTGGGCCCTGCAAGTCAAGAGGCTGGATATGGGGCTGATGGGAAGATATTATTAAAAAATTCAAAAAAAAATAAATTTTGACTCGAGAAAATGGTTATTGTAATTTTATATGTTGTGGTGCAGTAGTCTTATATCTCATAAAATTTTCAATTAATCATTTACCAAAAATGTGTTTAGAGTCATTATTTACAAGGTAGGTCACTATGAAATAAATCAAATGACACTAACATTAAAATGGGTTCAACTGAAATTCATATTTATTATTTCATGCATTTAATAAGTAATTTTATTGAACACTAAACAAAACAAAACTTTTTAGCATTTTAAGATCACCATGAAAATTGTATTATTTGATTACTACATACTTTTACTTAAAGAGAGTATTAAAATAATATTTCCAAATTATTTTTTGTAGTGTAAACATGTTTTTTTGGTATTTGTTGGAATAAAATAAATCATAGTGTTTTGATACAACTTTCACATTTTAAATTTTTTCAGGGGGAGGGTGGCTGGCTACCTTTCAGCATTCTTCCAGGCCTAAAATTGTCTAGCTCTGGCACTGGAAGTGATTAATGAGAGAGAAAAAAGTTAATTCTGAAAGGCAAACAACCCTAATACACATACCCAAGTTGGGACTAAAATCCTTGATTGTTTTGAAACAAGGCAGTAAGGGTGTTATAATCTTTTAATACAGATTTCAGCAGTTGGTATTTTAAATGTGAAATAAAATTTTTATTTACAGTGTATTATTTAATTTATATTTGTTAATTTTTTGTAAATAATTCTCAATAAAATAATTTTTTAATTAATGTAAATTACTTTTATGCCATTTTCCTTAATATGTCACCCAGAATAATATAAAAACATTAATTCAGTAAAAGTATAATTTATAGACACAAAATACAAATACCAAATTGATTATCCACCTTTATTGATACCAAACCTTATCAGAAAAATAAAATATTCTAGATAAGCAGATAAATTACACAGAAAATATTGATATTGAGGGAACAAGTAATACTATTTTATGACACAAAAAGTAAAATTTTATTTAATAAAATTTTACTGTGTCTGAGTCTTCTCCAAGATATGTTATGAAGAAAGTTACATTATCATCCCTCTCATTTGGTCGATAGAAAACGAAGTAGGAACTCTAAGAACTAAATAATCCATTAAAAGAAACTTTGTTATTGATAAGAATGGAAAAGTAGGTCAGATATTGGCAAGAATAGAAAACCACAAGGGAATTACCAATTCGTAATATTCTGTAAAAAACAAAACTGAAAAAAATGTTGTAATTTTATACTTACACTCTATAAAAATGGCAACACAAGGTCGGTGTGTATAATTATAGAAAATTATTGCTTAATAATTCAATAACTTGGTGTTAAGAAAATTTAGTTTCTGCAGATGTTACTTGGCTGTCCAGAATGAGCCACGTCACAGTCGGTTGAGCTGACATTTCGGCCGTCATGTCAAGGCCTTCTTCTGAGCTTTGAATCATCATTCTCAGTTGGCTGAGCTGGCTGCACCATTTGAAGATACACCCCCTTGGAGGTTTGTGAGGTGGATTTGTAGGCTCCGTGGCCAGGGTTATTTGGAACTTGGCTGACCAGGATGAGCAGCATCTCCGTCGGTCGAGCTGACATTTCGGCCATCACGTTGTGGCCTTCTTCTAAGCTATACTATCAGCAGGTCTGTAGTTCAGAATCAGTATACCTCAGAAGAAGGCCCCAACATGATGGCTGAAACGTCAAGCCTACTGACTGTGACACGGCTCATCCTGGAACGCCAAGTACCAAATGACTCCGGCCTATGAATGAAGACTACGAATCCTCTGTTTTCAGCAGTTTCCTTTAAAGATAGTTGCCTATACTTTTCTAATTCCTAGAGTTGTTAATGGTATCATGAACCTAAACTCATTATTTCTAGTAAGAATTGCAACTCTTTTCTGCTTACATGGGATTTCACAACAAAATCTATTATTTTTATATTTTGCTGATATTGGTGATTTACAATACACCTAATGTAATTATGTAGTAAATTTCATTTACATACCTTGTCATTTTTTATTTTATTTTCAAGTTCTTATATTTTTTTCTTTAACTCATCAAGATCCATTTATGTTCAGTTACTTAAAGTTGAGTGAGAACAAATAGTATTAAAATTACTACTTTGAAAGAAAAAAATTACAGAATATAATATTTCTCCCTGTCATTACATTTGTCAAATTGATTTTCATTTCTAATGTGGAGTAATAAGAAGTATTTGTATGCTCCATGCTCTGACTAGATTTTCTTACACAAAATTACAAGGCAAGATATCTTTATTTTGTAGAAATCTTTGTTTTTGAAGTCTTTCTAAATTATCCAACGTGAAGACTTTTTCTTCTTTCACCTCAAGTAAATGTAGTAAAAATATTTGAATCTTCATCATAAACAACATAATCAGTGAAAATTCTGCATCGTTTTTGTTTTTTCAGTAACTGGTATTGTTTTGAGAGGCTGTTAACATTTATTCTTGAAAGAATATTATTCAAATCATTTGGAAAAAAGAAAAGAATAAAATAAAGAGATAAAGGAGAAAAAACAGAAAGAAAAGAGAGAAAGAGAGAGAGAGAGAGAGAGAGAGAGAAATGTGTTAGGCTTTAAATAGTTACTTGAAAGATTTAAATATCCATCAATGAATCTTAACTTGTTATTAAAATACAACATTCTGAATATAAATAAATTAACTTTATATAGCAGGTTAAAACTAAATTTTCAATTTAAGCATATGCATGGGCAAAATTCAATGCAATCTCTTCCTAGTTTTTAGATACTGGCTGTCAGGGTCTATATCAGGATTACACAAGTGTGAGATAGTCATCTACAGTATACAATACATTTCATTAAATGATTCTATCCCTCATTTACAATCCTAGCTTTCATCTTGAACAGACCTAACTTGTTTCCTCTATTGCCAATTGTTCTTCTCTTCAACCTAGCCACCCACCCCAGAGACTAGCACAAAGTAGGACCTTACTTAGTCTCCCCTCAAAAGCACCCAAGTATCCCAAAACACAGTAACTATAGTAGCACTGAAACCACCAACAAAAACACTCTCTCTCATTAAAATAAAGTAGGTACTTGTGTTAGCAGATTGCCATTTCCTCCACCTAGAGAGAGAAACTCCCTTTGAAGTTTTTGATTACTGGTTTTGATTTTCAACCCAAGTACCAGGATTGCGCTATATTAATTATTCTGTATTAATTAAACAGAAAACTTAAAACACTCACTAGCTCTTTTGGACAACACAATACAATAATAATTATAGGAGAGCAGAATGACCTAAATCATGGTGGTAAAGTCAATCTGGAAGAAACTCTTCCAATGATCCTGGTGTCAGCCAAACATACAAATGTCATCATGATTTCTCTGCCCCTCTTGGTACAACAATATTTCCATAAACAACAAAATTAAAATGGCAAACACACATTTAAAACCTCTATTGAGTGGGACACCATTTACATTACTTGACATCTCCCAAGAAACTTCTTTTAGAAAATATGATCAGCTAGGCAAGGAGAATCTCAGTGCTATGCTAACAAAAAAGTGTTGAGCTCTTTCCCATTCACAGTGCCACCCCTTATCACACTATCTCAGGGGTGTCCAACTCGTAAGGCCATCACTAAAACCTTTAATATGGTTGTGGGCCATATTTTCATTACTTGGGTGATCCACACCTGACTTCCTCGCATTGTTATAATAAGCGCTTTGCCCAGCTGCTCTGATATGGGAGGGAGGGAATGGAACCACATGTGATATCTGGCTGAAGCATGCATAATGCTGTAAAACACATTGGGATGATTTTGAACTTCTGAATTTACTGGAAAAAAATTCCTTAAATCTAAACTTAACCTATTTTTAAATTGGAGGGGATGTTGACCCAGGCAGGGCTCATGTACTAGGCACATGATATTCTTGCCCGACAAGGAAGAAAGAGACTTTCTCTCTCAACTTATAACTTTTCGTGGGATGCAATAAATGGCACCGTGGTCCTCATGTGGCCCATGAACTGCCAGTTAGATATTCCTGCACCATCTCAATCTACAACCACACCACCACCCCAATCCCCACTCCCCACCCACTCTCTCTCCTCCATTTCATGATCCTAACTCATTCGCCACACCTGTCACTTTCACACTTGCTCCAATTCTTCTGGAGTCCAAATGCCCATCAAATTTTTAGAAACAAGCTCACAAATTTGAAACTGGAGCAAAACCTACAACACTCAACGATATTATGATTCACTGAACATTAGTTAACTTTACAACAATTACGTAGCACACACATTACAAGATCTATTCTAGCTAGTGTTGGCAAATAGGCAAATCATATCATGCATTAGGTGACATTTGCATCTTTGTTAAAAATAATAGTCACTTTGTGTCATTATAGAATACTCCTCTCTTTCAAAAGATAAAGACTTTGAAATATCTGTCATAAATTTTACCAAAACAAAGAACTTGTATTTCATGTATGTACCACAACAGGCACATACTATAATATTACATTATGCAGTGATTTCAAAATAAACTGACTGTTAGAAAAAATGATGAAATTTATTTATAACTTTCATTTCACAAACTACTATAAATCAACCTACTTGAATATCTAAAAAAATTAATACCACCATTGATCAAATAATAATAGACACAAATGACTGCAGCTATTCAGTTGTTACATCAAATTTAACTCTCTCGTAGGTTCAGAAAAGTGGTATTATGTGTTCAAGGCAACATATGCCAAAGTTAACTTGTTCTTAAACATTTTCCAAAGTTATTTCAATACTGTTTTCCCACAGACAATTAAGAAAAAAAGAAGAAAGGAAAAAATAAATGAAAAAGAATATGAAAAATACTCTAAAAAAACAGAAGCACTAAGAACATTGTATTTCACCACAAAAATTAAATTCTTCTCAACCCACAGGAAGTAGGGATTGATTTATAACCAGTAAACATGCCTTTTAAAACTAGTATAAGATACAACTTTCTTTGTATTGATGATTCAAAATAATCTAAAATAGAACTCTCACATTACAGATCTAAATAACAAGCTTACCAAGTTATGTTATGCCATCTGCATCTTCCAGTCAAATTCGAACATAGATACATTACAAACAATGTACTTTGCAAATATTCATTCACCTCTGAAATACGAAATTCTCCAGGAAGTATGCGCTCTTTCGTCATCTAAAAACAAATATCGAGAACAATGACAAACATTCACAACCATGAGCCCTGCAAACCACTGTTAAAAACATTACGAATCCTACCACTCCCATTCACAAACGTATGAGAAATAGTAATCTTCACAAAGAAGACACTTTTCAGAAACTAGAATTCTGATACTCTAAATGCAGAAGTTTATAATTATGATACTAGACAAAAAGTAAATCTGCATCTCACTCACAATGAAATGCCACTCTTTCAAAGAAGTACCCTATTACTTTTTATTACAGTACCTACACTATATAACACACTCCATAATGAATTTAAAAGACTTGTCTCTTAATTCTCACATTTCATAATAAACTGAAAGCTTTCCTGTTAAACCATATACTTGCAGTACAATAGAGAATATACTTCATGAACATGCATCTACATGAGTACAAACTATTTATAACTTTGTACATTCTATTCCATATTTGACTTCCCAAAAATGATTGATGGACATAAAGAACATATCCAGCTACGGCTTCAAATTGATTTGAAAACTGTTTTTTCTTTTGTCCTTTCTTGCTTTTGTTTATTATTATTGCTATTATTATTGTTATTGTTATTTTTGTTATTATTTCTATTATTATTATTATTGTTATTTTTGTTATTATTTCTATTATTATTATTATTATTATTATTATTATTATTATTATTATTATTATTATTATTATTCATGTTAGTATCCTAGCACTGCCAATTATAAAATTAATATCCATTGTATTATATTAATTTCTTATCCATTACAGATTACTTAAACATTTTCTGTATTGTATTTAGTGTCCAATTTGTATTAATTTTTTTGAAATAATATCTTGCATACGTTATATGATTTATGTACTCATCTTCACTTGTCATATACAGCGTATGCAGTATTTATATGACAAATATATTATGATGATGACGATTAAGAAGATGATAATATTGATGATGAAAACAATACATGTAGTAATGTGTCAAGACATGTGTTTCAAAATGCTTTTGGGAATGAAAGTAAGCATTTCTATGGAACTAATTAATAAATTCAAATAAAATTATAACTTCTTAGGCAAAAATCTCTGAAGAAAAAGAGCGTAACAAGGAATTTAGATAAAAATCACCAGCTTTCTATGAGAAGATACACACAAAGGAGATATGAACAGAAAATGAAAAATAATGGGACATTAGTAGAGAGACGAAAAGAAGAAAGAAGTCATACTCCATGAATTTAGCAATTCAATGCAGTACATCAATGGTAAAAACAATACAGTTGAAAAATAAAAATTAAAAAATATTAAAATGATACTTAACTTATGTGGTTCATGAAATCAGTAAATTTGTACATGAAAATATGTGGTTAGCAATTATTTAAACATGAAAAATTGATTATCTTTTTGCTACAAACATTAAATGAGATTTTCCCATTCATTAAACTTTGAAAGACCAATGAAGAATATGGAATATGAGAGAGTTACTGCTTAATCAATTGTGTAATAATTAAAATAGTATTTTTATCATTGTGAATCAATAATGACATAGATTGCATTTTTGTTATATACATAATATTCAAGAGATGAAATATTAAATTGAAGTTAAATTTCATCATTGGTATCTTAATACTATTACATGTAGGGCATCTAGTTTCAAACAAAAGTAAATTTCTAAAAATGTTGACAAGTTTCGAAACTAAATGAAAAATATTTACCTGTAGGCATGGACATAGTCAATTATTTTGTAAGATATCGACTGTTCTAAAAAACATTTGAAAAACATAAAAATGAATTCTAAATCCGAAAATTTTAATTCCTGCATTATCTATGCTCGATTAAAAGCATATTTACGTATACGCATCAACACAGTCCATTATTTCGTAAGAAATCGACTATTCTAAAAATACATTTGAAAAACATAAAAACGAATTCTGAACCCGAAAATTTAAATCCCTGCGTTACCTTTGCTTGGTTAAAAGTAAGCGCAAGTGAAGCGAAAAGGTAAAAAAACGAAACCCAATGGACCGTAGGGGGCGCTGACCCAATGAGCGAGAAATATCTCGCGCGCAGCTATGCGGGACAAATTGCACCTGTTGACAGCGTTACTTGGTGCTTTTTGCTTGCTCGACGTACCAGTGGCCTCCTCTACCGTATTGATCCGCGCGGGTTCGTACCAAAACAGTTTCCCTGTGACGTCACATACCCCCGGGGCCGGTTGTGCATGCCGCCGCTAGAGGCGCTGGTGGGCGCGGCCGTGGCCTCAGTCTCGCGGCAGAGTTCCCCGGGGCGGGTGGCGCGACAGCGCGGAGCAAACTTCGCGCAGCGCTAGCGGTGACCGAAATACAAAAGACGAAAGACAGTCCCCGCGACGCGAGAGGTGGGCGAGCAACCCGTTCGCGTCCACCGCCGGCTGCGAGTGCCGTCGCTCGCCCGTTCTGTGACATGAGACAGTGCTCCGCTAGGCCGCGAACGCTGGCCTCCTAACGGCGTGAGAACACGATGGGTTCGGCCTCAGGATACAGATGAAACGATGTGCCCGCCAGAGTTGCCGGTAAGTCATGATTTTTACAGCAGCGCCGGTGGAGTGGGAATTATGTTGCCTCGTTCAATAACAGCAGAGTTTTTGACTTCTAAATGTGAATAAGTAATGTGATATTAATTTATAAAGTATGAGTGTGCTTCTTTTCGCGACTCCAATGAACCGTCAGTCATAAATAACAAGAACCTCAGAGCGTTGTTGTTCCACCTACTATTTTTTGTACAATTGTATTAAGATTTGGACATACTCTGTCCGTATAATGAAGAATAAATAAATAAAGAACAAATGTGGCGTACTTACGACATAAGAGCATCTAGGGCACAGGGCACCTGCTGCGCACGCTTCTACGTCAGTGAAAGCTGTTCGGTAAATTGGAACTTTTCGGCAATTTCATGACTAAACCTCGTATCAAACTTACTTTCCGCATTGCCAGCTCTTTGTTAATAGACCAAATGTCCGCATACTTTTAGCGAAGAGATAATGATTCATAAAATACCTCAGTGAAAAGTACACCCATCACCAATTGGTGTCGGATTGTAAATTTTAATTCAAGAAGTAAAACGCCTTATTTGCGCTTTGTCCTTCACGTTTTCCACACGATGAAAGCCTAGCTTTCATTAGTAGAAACGTGTTTATTTAACAACATGAAGGCCCAAGAAAATAGGTTTTCTAAAACCACTACAACTTATATGTAGGTTGGTTCTACAACCTATTTGCAGTGTCATCTACTACTCTTATCGCAATTGGTACGCGGGAGCGGTTCGCAGAAGCACAGCTGCAGTTGGCGCTAAACATGAGCTGGGTGGTGCGGTTGGCTCATGAAAACGACCTGCGCCGCACATCCCAATTAGCCGGGTGATGTTCGCGGGTTTTTCCGACCCGCGGTGACCGAAGCCCCGCAGCCGCCCTGCCGCACGCGCCCCGGAACCATTTACAATCGGAGACGTGCCTGCCGCAGCAACTGGCCTCGCGTTCCCACTTTTCCGTCGACGAGAATGCTCTTAAAAGTTTCGACCTTGGCCCACAGCACGCCAATAATGATTTCGACCGTTTCCTTCATACCCCACTGCGGGCCTAAGTCGTCTGATGTATCTTTAATGCTGTTCAAAATTTGAGCTGCTTCTCCGAAACCGCCATCAATTATAGCTGAACGATGCCGATCGGTTGTGTATTTTGAATGAAGGCCACTGAATGATGCAGCTCAATTTCTTACACGCTCCGTGAACTCTTGCGTCTGACGGAAGAATGCCGGCGCGCGTGTGCGTGTGTGTTGTTTCTGATTAAGATCGCGGGGCGCGTGCTCACTTCATGTCAGGCCCCGTACTGCAGTTCCACATACGCTGCTCTTGCTTATCTTCGCATATACGCTTGGGCAAAATACTTAAAATGTGGTATTTAAATACCTTGTGAATACGTATTTCATTACATAAACAAAAACATTAGGTTTAATTAGCTATATACGTATGTATTTAAAAACTTGAAATAGTCCAAATATATAATACAAATGTGTTTCATTTAATTTTATTGCAATAGTATATTGTAATTGTTAATTACAGCAAATTAGTTATTAACATACAAATTTCGTAACAATAACTATAATATATATGTATTCTTAATGTAATTAAACCAAAATTCATCGAAAGTAAACCAAAAAAGTTGAAGCATTTCAGAGTTAATAGTTCCATTGACTTTGGAATGAATGCAAAAATGAGTTCCACGAATTTTATTTTTATTAAATTATTTTAAGTATTTTTTAAATACCTATTTAATTCATTTAAATATATTTCCAAAACACATGTCCAAAAAACTCAAAAATATAGATTTTCAAATACAAGTATTTAAATACATTTGTCCAATCGTCCAACCCTGTCCACAGAGAAATCTTCGCTTTGGAATTCAGATCTATCCAATGCGTTCAACATTATATACTAAGATCGATAACTCTCTTCATTGAAATTAGTACGTTATGAACTATGATGAAATGATGAGTATTAATTCACGAGTGTGATATCACTATACGAGCGAGTATCGTAAACTTCACAAAAGTGTATAGATACCCATTACATTGAGTTTCATAGCGTACTTTTTCTACGACTTCTGGTAACTTTTGTGAGTTAAACTTTTATGTTAAATCGTTTTGTGGAGTTGACGTGCGGGATGCTGCCAAGGCCACCAAACGGACTGCTCCCTACCGCAGGTGGCTTTGTTTGACCCGACCGCCTGCGAGGGAGTACAAAAGTGGCGGCAATAATTCCGAGGTCACCGTTTTCGCGTTTTCTCTTATTTCTGGAGGTGTCAACTCCACCTTTGATTCAATAGACATTTTAAAAGAAGGAATTGGCCGGTTTTTAAAGACAACCACACGGCAGCAACATATAAATCAAAATGACTTGCGTTCAGACCCTCAGCATCAGTCAAAAATGTTCCCTCCAATAACTACGACTGCACTAGTCAAACAGGATCATAGTGAAATAATTTATTTTAAATTGTATTCCACGTAAAAAAATACCACTAATAAAATATATTAAAACTGCTAAGCATAATATAATATTAATTGCAATTTTAATGTACGCATTCGAACGAAATATTTACTGTAAAGATTCTCAATGATTAATTAATGCTAATACTTGGTTTGTGAGCTATTCTGTGATTGTTCAAGAACCTGTAACACAATAAAATCTCTATCGTAATGTCTATCATTATGCAACGAGTTGCAGCCATCAAATGACAGAATTATACAATGGGAGTAAAAAAAATGTTTTTATTCACATTCGTGAGGAAAAATACGGTAAAATTATAAGTAATGGCATAAACTTTCTCTAACTAAAAGATATATAGAATTATTTTCGCTTTATTAAAAAGCAAAATATATTTGATTCCAGTATTGGAAACTTGAGTTACCAGATCCAAACAAGACAGAAATAGCAAGTCTTTTGAAGCAAAAACGAAACTTTCGCATTCCCTCTATCTAGTTCAGTTTTGAATTCGAGGTGGTAATCGTGCCTGCAGGACTCCGTGTTTCTTTTCCCTCGCAGCACAGTGTGAGCGGAGGCAACGTCGCGTCGCACGTGGGCGAAATTACTCCAAGCGCAAACCGGAGAGGTGGCTCAGGACATCCACTGATGTCACTGCAGAGCCTCAGACCAGGAGGTCCTAGGTTAGAGTCCTCACGGTAGCAGGATTTTCGACACTGGCTACATAGCTAGGTCGGATTCAACCACTGTGAGAAGAACTCTACCGGCCGCTGCTCTGGTTTGTAGTTTTTCAGGATTCCTCCGATCAACAAGGGCCTCACACCGCGCGCGATCTTTCGTTTCTTTTCCTTTCCCTATCCTCATCCCTTACACACGCACACGCACACGCACACGCACACGCACACACTACCACACATGCCGGGCGACCGCTCAGGAGCTTAGAGATTGTCCCGGCTGGGGAGGTGCCCCGTTGGTGGGAGATGCCTGGTTGGGGAAAACCCGCAAACCGACTTGAGGTCGGCGCCAGATCTCAGCATCCTACGGGAGAAGATCACAGCCATCTCCTGAGAAAAACACACACTACACTCACAGGAACAATGCCCTTAGCAGTTGACGAGCCCGGAAACACGAAATAATTGTCAATTGATTTTTCAATAGACTGGGGCACTCTGTTCGCTGCACGCCTGCAACCCGGTTAACTTTGCGCTCTTTTAACTTCGAGTCCACCCCTTTCTTTTGCAATGTTCGTTGCAGAGTCGTAACACAATTACCACGAGTCCTGCGCTTGTCTCCACTCCGAAATGGATCGCAATTCTGAATATTCCAATACACTGAAACAATATTTTGCTTTGAAAATGCCAGTATGACGAAAGAAAAGTGCCAGTTGGTGAAAAATTCGGTGTTGTAATCCCTACGTACTTCTTTGACCCTATATATCAATAATGTCCACATTTCCGCTTTCGTTCTGTGCCACCATATCCTATGTGATCAAAAGTATCCGGACACGCCCAAAATGGTGTTATGGTGTGGTCGTGTTTTTCATCGAAGGGGCTTGCACCCCTTGGTGCTTTAGGTGACACTATAACGGTACAGGCCTACGTTGATGTTTTAAACACCTTCCTTACCACTGCTGAAGAGCAATTCGGGGATGGCGATTGCATCTTTCAACACGATCGAGCTTCTGTTCATACTGTACGGCCTGTGGCGGAATGGTTACACGACAATAACATCCCTGTAATTGACTGGCCTGCACAAACTTCTTGACTTGAATCCTATCGAACACCTTTGGGATGTTTTGGAATACCGACTTCTTGTCAGGCCTTACCGACCTATATCGATACCTCTCCTCAGTTCAGCACTCCGTGAAGATTGTGCTGCCATTCCCCAAGATGCCTTCCAGCCCCTGATTAAAAGTATGACTGCGAGCTTTCATCAAGAATAAGGGCGGAATAACACCCTATTGAATTCCAGCGTTACCAATGGAGGGCGCCTCGAATTGGTAAATTATTTTCAGTCACGTGTACGGATACTTTCGATAACATAGTGCATATTTTATACTTATGTCTCCGCAATGACACAATTTTAAGATAATTGAGACACCGGAGTTTGCAATGCTACTGAAACTACTCTTGTACAATTTCCAGCTCAACCTCTAAGATCCTCATTCCGTTACCTTCTGCCCCGACCCCCACCTCAATTTTTAATTTCCAGTCCTTAATCCCCAGTGCTCAATCCCAATCCGCAGGTCTCTAGTCCTCAGATCTCAATTCCTAATCTCAGTTCGCAATCCAAAATCCCAGTTCCCAATTCTTCATCCTAATTCCCAATTCGTAATCACAGTTCCCAATCCCTAATTCTAGTTCCCAATCTCTAATTCCAGTTCCCAATCCATAATACCCGTGTTCAATTCCTTGTCTGCAATCCTTAGTACAGAAGTCTCAGTTCCGGTGTTCAATCCTTAGTAGCACCCAATCCCCAGCCTTTCCATCACCAACTCCCCGACACCTCTACGTTATCCTTTCACTTCACTCCAACCTAACCCATCGACCTTCTCCACCAGCTCGCCGTCACGCCACTTGCGCCAAATTGTGGACCAACGTCTTGCGCTATCCCTGACGATTCCATTGGCTGCCCCCTAAAATTAAGATAATTCAAATCAACCAATCAGCCGTATACTATCTTCGTTTTGCGCATGCTTTTCTTTATAATTCCTGTAGCTTTATTTTTATCTTTTTGGTTCATAAAAGTATGAGAGAATGACTTCTATTGTTTCTTTTTTAATAATAATAATAATAATAATAATAATTGAGAGAATAATATTTCTACCTCTATTTCTGGTGAGAATAATTTCCTCCAATAATCCCCAAAGATTTACGCGTCCATTTATGTCCCCCATTATTCCCCCACAATGAAAAAACATCCCCCATTTTTAGGACAAAATTACCCAATCTGGCAACCCTGCGTCAGGCCTCCGCTTCAAGATAGTTGCCACCTCACTCCACCCCACTCAATGCTGGTGCTAGTACGATCGCTCAGCGTCCAATGATAGGACTGATGGGGGAAGTTAGTAAAAAATTGAAAAATAATTTAGAACTCGAGAAAATTGTTAACGTAATTTTTCAAATCGCAATACAGTAGTATGATATTTCATATAATTTCCAATTAATTTTTTATTGAAAAATTAACTTAGTTTCTTGATACAACTTTCACATTTTTGAATTTGTTTGCGGGAGGGGCTACGTTTCAGCTATGCCTCTGAACCAAAGTTGTCTAGATCGGACCTCTTCGCCCCCTTGCATAGCCTCCACTTGCCCTTCCTTCACCCCCCGCCCCCATCGCCCGGGCGCTCGGCAGGCGCCGCACGTCGCGAGGAATTGAATTCGGAAACGAGAGCAGAGCGGCAGCGGAGCTCCCGCTGCCACGCGCACCCGACGCCTCGCACGCGCCACTCGCTCGCATTGCACGCGGGCGGGGATAGAAGGGAGGCGGAATTCATGGCTTTTGATCGATCGATTCGTTGTTAGTGATCCGAGCGCGTCAACTACCGAGGCCACTCGTTCCGTAAGTGTAGTGCACGTTTTTTCCTGGGGAGGAGGTGGAGATCTTTCCCCGCTGGATGGCGAGATCCGGTGCCGACTTACCGTTAGCTGCGGGGTTTCCCTCAACCAGGTGTCTCCCACCAGCGGGGCACCGCCCCATCCGGTACAAGCTCTAAGCTCTTGAGAAGTCTCCCGCAATGTGTGGTAGTGTAGTGCATGGTAGTGTAAGGGTATGTAAAGGTAGAGAATAGGACAAGGAAGAGGAAGAAAAGATCACGCGCGGTCCGTTGCCCGTTTAGGAGGGAACTGCTCCAGGCTTCGCCAGGTCTTGATCGGAGAAACCCCAGAAAACTACCTTCAGAGCAGGAGGCTTCATAGCTTCTGAATTGTAACACAGGAGTTATGTTTTCATCAAATATTCTTCTTAGTTGTAATCTTCTCATATAGAATATTGGTAGGTCAGAATGCTTCAATCTTAATTATAGACAACACGTCCCATTAGTCCCACATACAATACATATTTATTAATTTAAACTCTTTCCAGTTTAGGTTTAAATAGTGTAAATAAATAAATATGTATTTTATTGTTGTTGGAATTGTTGGAGTGTTGTAATTTGTTGGTACTAGAAGATTCTACATTTTGCAAGTTATCGTTTTTTTTTCAGTAAAAAAGGATGACGTATGTAAACTACGATATACCAGCCTCTAAAGTATGTGTCACTGTATTGTAGGCTGATGTTACTGTGAGGGGGTAAACGTTCCGTTGAATGTCTCAAAATAAATGTTAGAAACTTCTAGAGCGTGAAGAGGGATTGAATAAATTCCCTTTAGCCTATGAACATCTAATGGAAAATTCCTTATAACGCAGTTGCACATGTGATAGTTATTCCTTATTTATAAACAACTCCTTAAGCACAGATCCGTTTTATTCAGCAGATCACATTATGACGCAGTTGACGATATTCTAAGTACTTACAGGGTATCTGCGCATGGCTGGTTGCCTAATAATGAAGTACAAATATAATTAGTGTAACACTGTCGCATGCAACGTACCATTGTATGTTCATTAGCAAAAATGATCATTTTCGCGACTGTGGAGTTTCTAACAGTTATTCCGAGACGCCTTCAAGTAGACTGCGCAGCGACGATGCGGTGCAAAAGAGCGGGCTTAGTATTAATGGGACTCGTGCGTTAATAAAAAGGATACGAAATCTGTAGCTTCTGAATCGTAACATATTATAATCGTGATTATATTTTAACTAATCCGTGAGAATAACCTGCACTTTCTAAGTTGTTGAATTTAATACTAAAACTACCTTGCCCGCCCCCGCAGTGAGCGTTATTGCAGTGTGCTTGAGTGAACATTAAAATATTGCTAATCGTCCAGGTAAAATAGTCATTTTGGTCTGAATGTAGTAATCGCTTGGTCTCTTTCGTGGAAGTTTACTTTTTTCTATTTAATTTAATATCATTTTTGATTTTTCATAGAAATAGTTTCTACTCTTTTCTAAGCTAGGGAGTGGGGTGCTCAGAGGAGCTACTTACTAAATATGGAATCGTAGATTTTGGAAACGGAACATAAATTGTCTCTCTTCAGGGAACTCGCTTTTAAGGCGATGATAGCGACATAAGGCTGAATTGTCTACCTAATCATCCTGAAAAGATCGAATCGCTGTTATTTCTGTATCTGCAAAGTGCATATTGCAATATCCTTCCAGGTCAGAACACTACTACACTAGGTTCCGACCGGGGACAAACCCATATTTCCCGCTCCTTAAAGAAGGAGAGTGGATGTTGAACGCAATGCCGGCAGCTGGCCGTGAAGCAGCTGACTCGAGGGCGTGCCGAAGCGTGGCGTGTGCTGCGGGTTGCGTTCGCGTATACTTATTTCACAAATTATGACGCACACTGCGGCCTTCTATTTTTACTCCTCGTCCTCGTACTTTCTTAGTAAAGATAGAGTGAAAACAATCGGCAGTGTTTCAAGAGAAAGACTCGTAGGGACCTGGTATCGAAAAAAGGGCTAAATCTAGTTCCTATATGTAGTAAATTACTCTTTCTAACACATTGTGTAGTCGGAATCCACGTTTGGATGGCCTTTGATTCTGAAAAATTGTTGGTCGGTAAAACATCCGTCTGTCTGTGAACTATTTCTCCTAAGCCGTTCAGACGATTTTCTCCAAAACTGCATTTCTTCGATCGATTTTGGTGTCTCGAGGCCCTACATATTTGGAACGGATATTTTGATTTTGTCGTGTACTTTGCATAAGACATCAACTACAATTCCAAAATTTTAACAAAAAAATGATCTAATTTTTTTAATTATAGATTTTCTCGGATAAATAAAGCACAACTTTTGAAAATGCCGTGTGTCCATTGAACAGCCAATTGTAAGTGGTTTGTTGTACTCTGAATTTTTGAAAATTGCAGAACTTCAAACTATTTTTGGTAACTTCCTACTACTGCGATATTGATGACATAGATTTTTGTTCTTAATGAATATATTCAAATACTGATCTCGAATAAGGTCATGTACACTTTTTCGAAAAATGTGAGTAGTTTTGGTATAATATTCCGTGAAATGTAGACATTTTTAAAACATTTATTTTGTCAAAACCGACTCTTATTTTTTCTTTTAATTTTTTCCTCGGATAGAGAATCAGACGCTAAAATTAGCGATTTTCCCGTTTCATAGGACTCTTTGTGTTAAAAAATTGCAACTAATTGAAAAGTACAATCTTTATAATAAATATTTTTTACTCGACGAAAACTGTTCTAAAAATTTTCTGATAACTGATATTTAAATAAGGTCACTAACAATGTTGTTTAAAAAAAAGTAGTTTTTACATAAATCTTCCTTGGAATTAAAGGAATAATAAAATAAAACGTCTCAAAACGGCTCCAAATGTTATCTTAAAATTTTCTCCTCAGTGCAAAGGACACTTAAAATATGGCTCTGGTCTCAGTTTGGTTGCACACTCTGAATTTTCGGGAATTGCAAAAGTTGCAAATCATGTGAGGAAGTATGTTCTGTTGGAGCACCACTAGCGTCTTAAATTTGAGGTAAGAGGAGCAATTCTTTATCCAGCATTAGCATTCCTTAACGTACCGTACTATTATTTATAGCGAGGATGGTTATAATCGCCGTTTTATATGTAGTAATCCAGATAGGGTTACAATTGCGGTTGAAGTTTAAATACAAACATATCATTTCTAGCGAAGAGTGAAGAACTTGGATCTTGTATTTAGAATGCTAACGACACTTCACAAATGAATAACGAACTTCGGCCCAATAAAGTATGAATTTAGTAGAGATAAGTTTTATTCTTGTCTGCTTATGCACAGTACAAAATGTGCAAGTGTCATATATGCACGATATATACCATATATCGCACCACAGCATAGACACAGTGCAGTATAGATTCTACAGTAAAGATCAAGATATTGTTGAAGGAAATTTAATTTTTAAAACATATCCTCTTACTTAGCAAAGGTTTCCAATTCTGTTTACTAAAACAGGTACTAAAAAGTTTGATTAACTATCCAACATCCCTGGAATCATATTACACTTACAATTATTAGTCAATTGGTGGAGTATTTTTGGCATTCCAAACATGAGAACAAAAGGCATTGTCTTGGGCAACAGTGTTGTCTATAAAACAGCAACTATTGATGGAATAGCCAACATTATCAGTTATCTAGTACGAAACATTAAAAAAAACTATTTTTAATAAAACTCTCAAATTATAAAATGTATATTTAAGGAAAAAATTAATTTACTGAAATTTATAAAATATGTTTTGTATCAAACATCTCATGATGATAATTAAGATGTTGATGATGCTGATGGTGAGGACAAGGACTAAAGGCTAACTCACCGAAATATGCTATTATTATAAACAAAAATGTTGGCCTAAACAATGCCTTTCATTCTCATATCTTATGACAAAGTTGACGTGTTCACCCAGTATTGTTGCTTCTTTTGAAATACTTTAATTTCATAAGAGCATCATTTATCCTCAATACTTTTCTCCATTGTGACAGATCAGTCTAAATTGTTCGTTTTCGTCGTGTTGGAGACTGTATTGCTATTTCTCACAATTTGACATGTTTGAGTTTCTTTAGAACTGAAATAATAATTCCCGCCCCCCCAAAAGCAAAGAAAATATATACGGGAATGACGATGTACAGAATTTTCAGAAGAGATTCCCACTCATTTCAATTCGACAGAAACACTACAAATAATGTCCTAATCTAACGAATACTAATAAATGCCTTTAAGAATGTAGGGTTCGCGTGCTTGCAAATAGAGTGCAGATACGTCATTCCAGCAGTAACCTGTCATCTTCTGAGGAGATCGTTAAGGGAGATATATTGCACATAATCTCATCTTCTTAATCTGTGTCATCCAGCAAATCATTTATTTTTGAGACACATGTGCTACAGCACTAACGCATCTCCGTTACCAGTTCATTTATGAGTTCTTGATTGGGCACGACCGGGAATAGTAGCTTAGTTCATCGACTGATGTCGCTGCACAGCCTCTGACCGGGAGGTCCTAGGTTCGAGTTCCGGCAGTAGCAGGATTTTCAACACTAGCTAGTGGCTAGGTTTAATTCAGTCGCTGTGGGGCGGTGGATTCTGGGACGGCTGCTCGGATCGGTAGTTTTCCGTGGTTTCTCAGATCAACACCAGGCGAATGCCGGAGCAGTACCCTAACACACTGGCCACGGACAGCGCGCGATCTTTTCTTTCTCTGCCTTGTTCTATCCTTACCCCTTACTTACACACACTTACAGTAACGTGCAATACACTATAATACATGCCGAGAGACCGGTGGGGTGCTAAGAACTTGTCCCGTCTGGGGCGGTGCCCTGCTGGTGGGAGATACCTGGTTGGCGGAAACCCCGCTAGCCAACGGTAGGTCGGTGCCAACTCTCGCCTTCCAGTGGGGGAAGATCATAGCCACTTTCTGAGGAAATGACTTGCATCACACTTACGGGACCAATGACCATAGTAGCTGACGCACACGGAATCACTAACAATCAATCAATCCAATCTCTTGTTTGGGGCCGGTGCAGTTGCGAAGCGGCCATTCATTTTGTGAGCGGATCTGGAGTGCAGAATTCCGTGGCTGATCTGTGTTCGAGGAAAGTTGTTTTGTCACCGGCGTTGTTTTTATTCATCGGATCAGAAGTGCCTGCGATATGGCTTCGGTGCGGCGTCTCGGCCGCCTTCAGTATGCAAACAAACCCATTTCTTGGCCCCCTCCACGTTGGAGGGCGTTGATCTGTCTGCCTTCGGTTCTCTCCTTGCTCTCCGCTCTCAGCGCTCGACACTGGGCTCGCACGCCCGAATACTTCCTTCGAGCAAATAGTAATTTACTAAATTGCGAATTTATTTGTTTTTCTTTACTTCAGACTGAGAACCACAAGGATTGATCTTTTTCGTTAAAGTTGACACATTGTGATAAGTTTAGTACATAATTATCTTGCAGACTATAAATCGTCACTTACAAAAAGGAAAGACAATTTTTGGTATGTAGTAAATAATTACAATATTGCAACTTGTTGAAATCAATAGTTTACATTAAAGTACTTTTATATGAAAATATTAAATATCGTGTGTTCCTTACTGATACGCTATAGTTGTTCTTGCCTTCGATACGGAGATTGATATACGGTGCATAACGTAAATGGACCGTTGTTACTAGGGAAATATGAAAACGTGTGAAAGATGCTACGCGCTTCCTTACGGAGGGAATTGTGGGAGTGAAATATAAAAAGGCAAACCGAGTCAAGTCAACATCGAGTTAATTAGTAAATAAGTAAGTTGGACTAAATGCAATGAGGTAAGAAATAAAAATATGTATGTACCACGGGCGTTAGCTGGTTCTAATGAGCTCGGGCCAAAGACTCTCGGGCATTTTGTCACCGCTCGGTCATTAGAACACTTATAACGCCCTCTGCACATATATTAATATCACTAAGATAAGCGTAGAAACAAATTTAATGGGAAAACTTTAATTGAAAACATATATTTTGTAAATGCTTGTTTAATATGCTAGGACGAATTTAGAAGTTGTTTCGGGGAAAATTCTAAGGAGCCGGTGCACTAATCGGTAGTTTTGCGTGATTTTGCTTCTCAAATTCCCTTCCCAATCTTTCATCCCTCTCCCCCTTTCCACACATGCTTCAAACACACACTTACAGGCACATGTTTCTTCTTTGGAAAATAAAATATTAAAAATTAAAAATTAATTCGTCCATACTATCAATACTATAGTGATTCAAATATTAGTTTTAAAATTCGAGAGTGATGTTCAGTTACAATCCGAGCGTAGATCTGAAACGTGTTCACTAATACCTACTTCCGGGAGAGTGAGAGAAGAAAAAGGTGTCATCCGCCCCGAAAATTAGTCCCTTTCAAAAACGAGACCCGAAAGAACAAGATGTGTTGTACGCGCCGTCCTTATCCTGCACGCACTAGCCTTA
>BOPP01000028.1:8181855-8207969 GCA_017312745.1 Gryllus bimaculatus
ATCCCATCACATCCCATCACATCCCATCACATCCCATCACATCCCATCACATCCCATCACATCCCATCGCATCCCATCGCATCCCATCGCATCCCACCGCATCTTTCCTCATTTCTTTACATTCCTCTGTATCCCTCTAGATTCTTCCACATCCCTTCACGTTTCTCCACTTCCCTCAACACACGTCCATATTCCATGAAGTGTGCGAGATTGAAATAAATATTTATGAATATTTTTAAGTATATTTCAAACGATTATCTGTGGATTTCTTTAAATACATAAGCAATTGATGTATTTTTGAAACACATTATATTTTATTTATATTTTTAAAGGTTTTCTCCCAGTTCAAACTTAAATTATTTCGGTAGAAAAAGAAGCACTGGTAGACATATTTATAAAAAATAATATTTTAGGTGTTGAATTTAAAAGTTGTGTAAAGATTACAAGAACATAAATTGGTATTAACGTATAAATTTAGTAGCTATTGATCGATTGAAGCTTCAAAATAGTTATTGTATGTGAATTAAATTTAAAATGTTTTCTTTGATGATCTAAAAGTTCCGTTCCTCTGATACATGAGAGTAGAAATTAGCTCAAGTGTGAAAGCGTAATAGCAAATTAGAATGTTTTTCAGTGTCCGTTGCTAAACGTAGAGGCAACGAGTTGGGGATGCTTGTAGTACCTCCAGTAATCGCGCATCCAACCAGCATTCTCACCACGAAATCCACTTCGTGACTGGGACTCGAATGCTGGTCAGCAGACGTGAAATGGGCGCTGCCCGTAGGCTAGGGGTAGGCGAGCCGCAGGACTTGGCAGCAGTAGTCTTCCCATCCACAAGCTTTGCACAGCTCGGCGCCGTGGCACGCTGCACGAGCTTCAACTCTTAAATGTTATGGCAGCGATGCCTACGGTGTAGAGCTGCTCACCTGCGCTTTATTGCAGGAAGCTGCACGTAGCGCATTAAGAAAGTACGTTTCTCTATTTAGACAACATAATTACATGCAAAACTTTATTGGCAATAGGTACAACGATATTTGAGATTTTTTCGACATAGTTACCACAGTAATCGAGACACTTGTGTCGTGGTATCAACTTTTGTATACCTGTCTCATAAAAGTGTGCCACTTGCGACTGGAACCAGCGTGACACAGACTTCAGCTATTTATCGTTGTGATAACGGTGGCGGGAGGACAGGAATGTATTCAGGTGCAGGAAAAGATGAAAATCGGTGGGTGCGAGATCAGGACTGGATGGGGGATTGTCAAATAGCTTCCCACCGAACAGCTGCAGGACGGTTGGTGCTTAACGCGTCGTATGTGGGCGGGCGTAGCCATGAAGCATCACAGAACCTGCAGTAAGAGGTGACTGGGGCGATGTGTTATGCGTTAAGGAACTTTATCACGGACCGAACCTCGCAGGCCGCGGGAGAACGAATAAGCGCCGACGTTTCAAGCCACTGCTGCCGCGCTACGGCACTCGGCGGGACCTGTTCGGGCGGCACATGATTTGTACGTCAAAGATCTGTACGCATACGCAATTTCCCCAAGTAAATGCGTGTAATTTCGAAGCAAAAAAGTTAGGGAAACTTCCTTATGGAATGCACCTCATAATACACCTACCATAGGCTGCTGCCAACGGTGTTGAGAAGGCGCGTGGACATTGGGGGACCCAAGTAGGCACGCCCGGTGAAAAAGACAACGCTGTTGCTGGTACTTTATACAACAAAGGCTCTTTCATAAATATAAATTAATCATATATACTATCATTTTAAAACTAGCTGAGCCCGTGCGCTTATATCTGACTGTAGAAAAGTTACAACAAAAAATATTCTACATGTCCGATGTGGAAAATCAAAAAAACTAAAAAAATATTATTTCATGTAGTTCAATAGTTATTTTCCAAGGCTTATGAATTGAGAGGTTTACAAATTCTGGAACATTCTAATTACTATACCCTGCGGATATAATGTTTATATTTATCGAGATCAAGTCACGTATGTAGTGGACTGTAGGAGGAAATGATACAATGCACAGTAACTTAAAAATCATAATGCATCATGTAGAATAATTATCCCTTTGTTTTTAATAATTACCCCTTTGTTTTTAATAATTACCCCTTGCTTTTAATAATTACAATCGCTCAACATTTTTGTAACACGAGTCTGACGATTGTTGGGCATTGCGTGTACGTAAAGTTCCCCCCACAATAACTGGCGGGTGAAATTCTATTTTCAATAACGTCCAGACAAACTTGGACACCCTTCGATTCGGGGACGGGAGCGTTGACCAATCGCTAGCAGTCATAATCTTGGTGCCTATGTGATTGATGTGATTAGCGCAAAATCCCGGGGGGGGGGAAGACGCTGTTCCATGGGGGGCGGGGTTTTGATTGTTTACGTATTAGCTGAAATTACCGTCATCTTTCCTGCCGATGGAGAGATTTTGCCTGCGCGTACGCCATAACGAAAGAATTTTCCGTCCAGACTTAATGTCAATAGACCAGCAAATATTTAGCATTTTAGCAACAAATATACTATCAATTCTTGTGGGGGGAACTTTACACTCACTAATATTAACATTTAAAAACTCTTAATAAACTTTGTACTTCAAAACTCGGCATGTAACATTGATTGCTGTCTAATGGTCTATTACAACATGTACAACAAAACGATCAAGACAGCAAACAACGTGGAATGTTGTAGGTCTTGGAATAGACGTAATGATCAAATGACGGCAGATATGAGTTTATTCTATTAATTTTACAATATTATTAAACTTTAGTGTTTTTTCTATAATTAAGAGTTAATAAGAGAAATTGCGAACACATCTAAAAATAATTCATTTATCATGGAACTTCGTTTTCGAATCATTAAAATCATGGGATTTCGTTGAGTTAATGCTAAAGTTTCTCTCTAAACGAAAACTCCATTTTAAGAAAGTGTGTACTTGATTCCAACTTATGTACTTCTCAAATGCGTGTAATTTCTGTAGTGCCAAGTAGGCAAAGCTGCTCTGGGAGATCCTGGCGCTCTCGACCGCGCATCCTTTAGTTTTGTGCACAGTTTGAACGGGGAGTCGACGGGCCCTGCGACGAGGCGGCCCTTGCCGGCCGGCCGGCGACGCGACGCTGCGCTAGCGCTGGGCAGACTATTGACCCACTTCCGGCTTGAAGGTTGCCCGCCCGCTGTGTATATGGCATTTGCCAACACTGCTCCCGCCCCGCCCCCGCCCATCCACGCCCAGCGCCGCACGTTGGGGCACGATCTCAAATGGCAGGCCAAAATATGAAAAATTTCTATGCAATGGTTTTTGAGCCCGCTGATTAATATTCCAATGTCAAAATTCGAAAACAAAAAACAAAATGGCGGATCCATTATAGTGGGTTGAACATTAAAAAACGTCTAATGTTTCAATTTGCATAACAATTTGTATACAGGGTATTGTGGGTTTGTTAATTCCGATTACAATGTTAACATTGCAAGAAACAAAACGAAATAGAGGCTCTAATATTTCGGATTAAAAATAGAAAAATTTCTAAAATTGTTCCTGCACAAAATGCGTAATATCAGCTGATAGCAGATATTTTTGACACATCCAATAGTAGAGAATGAACTTTTTACAAATTTCGATGAGAAAATCTATGGAACGTATTACTGTTTTCCACTAAAATACAAGAAATTAACTGTATCATTTCGTGTAAGTATTAATTATTAATTAATTTTAACATGTTTTTAAAGTATTTGTAATACATGCAAACAATGTACTCACCATCACGATTTTCGTCCATGTTGGAGGAATGAAAATTGCTCAAAACCGAAAACAGCAACTCGCTCATCGGCCACGTTTCAAATATTGCAAAACTTCACCGTGACGCCTCAGACCTTTTCTAACCGTAGAATTTGGCACTCTGGAAAACAGTCTACCCAACTGCTCACTTAAATCTCCCTAAATAAAAGTTGTTCTTTTTTCGATTTTGGTCCAGCTGTTTAAGGCCTCGCCCCAATGTGCCCTGCCGCCCGCGCCGTCTGCACCGCCGGTGCAACGGCTCCCGCGGGGCCAATCCCTCGCAATTCGCCTTTGCGCCTTCGTTCCTTCCACTTAGCCCCTCTCCCTCTCCTTGCGCTCCTCTCTTGTTTTCCGTCTCCCAAATAAAACATGATCCTGTGTTGGACCTGCCTGCTCCCGGTTACGAAATGGGTCCGTTTTCTGCAGGGATTTAGTTTTTTTTGCAGTGAACAAATGTTCAAATTGAAACGATGGGAAATAACATCTGTTCTACAAATGTTGCATGATAAAATTTAGTTGCTTACGTTAGGAATGCAATGACTATTAAATGGGAAGTGTTTGGTTCACATTTCGTCAGCGAACTGTTAATTTACCGTAATGGCGTTAGCTATCCAGATTATATAAATGATAGGAACTCCTTTATATTTTTTGTAAAGAAACCTTCACTAAAAAGTAATTGACTGAAAATTTAATGTTTGATTAGTTTGCGTACTCAAACGAAATGGAAAACATTTTAATATATAATTTATTTAAAAACTGTGAAAGTGAATGTTCATTTAGAAGTCAAAAAATAGGAAATTAACGAAGATTAAATATTCAAACAAATAATTATGCAACCTGAACTAATGGCAAATGTACATGATAATGTACAATTACTTGTTTTTTGTTTACGTATGTTCATATAATTATTTTTCTTAAGGTGATTCTTCAAGAATAGAATATTTGTGTTATTTTCTGAGTGTGAACATTTTATTGTGAATGTGCTTCTGATTATTTTGCATTAGTGTTGAATTTTCTCAATAATTTTGATTTTTTATGCTTTGTTTCAATTCTATGTGTCTGTCATCGAAATTTAGTCAGGGCATTTATTGTCTTTTCTTGATTTTGAATTTTTTGAGAAAGAATTTATCTTCTTTTTAAAGGGCAAATAGGTCCAACATTATTTCTTTCATTTCTTAATTGAAAGACGAAATCCAGACCCTGCTCACAGCCTAAAAATTCCTTTAGCTGTTTTTTGTTATCGTGACCTCCAGTGTGTACCCACATGTCACACATCGAGCATTTGTGTTTTACATGTTCGAATATGTGGGATCAGGAGCACATGTTATGAAATAGAAACCCTACATGCAATTTAAAAACGTTGGTGTCAAAGACGAAATAATATAGACAATCTCACTGATCATCTGCAAAAAGCAAAGAATGTAAGCACTTGTCATTTATGGGAACTCCCATTTGGAGACATTTCTTGTACTCACCCAGTTTCCAAAGCTTGTTCCATATGATATATATAATACGTATTAAAGAGAAGTGGCGGGATAAGGTCTACATTCCTTGCTTTAACCCTTCTGTTAGTTCTAATGCCTTCGGGTAATTTCCTCCCCATTTAATGCCCTTCAGTATTCTGGTACCATTTTTGTAACTAAAATAATCCAATTTTCATGCATTTTCAGTCTTTTCATATAGATGAGATCAAATTTTTACATCTTGGAACACTGTCAATACGGCCTTTTCCAGGTCAATAAATGTCCATATATCGTAAACTATATTGTGCATTCCATTTTCATTCTATTATCTGGCCGTAAAGACACAATGAATGTATCCCAAACATGACCTTCCACTCCTAAAACCACTTTGTTTTCGCCTGAAAGTTATTCTTTTTGTATTTTTTTCTTAGAATAGCTAGCGAATAGCCTAGGCTATTGATGAATGACCACTAATTCCTCTGTAATTTTCAACAAATAGTTTTGTCACCATTTCTTAGTGTATGGAAAATAGGATGAATGACATATTCCATTGGCTGCGGGAATTATCACCGCAACTTCAATTTCTAATTAAAAATAATTTGAGAGGTATTCAATTAATACCTTGAGCCTCCGTATTTTAAAGTTTCCATTCTAAGGTTTACCTGGTCCTGGAGCTTTATTGTTTTTGCTCTCGCCAAGCCCTCTTTACATCAAGCCGAAATAATTTCAGGTTCCCATTCTTGCCAATAGTGTGCATTCCAAATCTTGTTGGTATTGCCGACTCTATTTTCTTGCAAATAATGTTTTCGTAGTGTCAATCCATTTTGTAGGAGTTATTTGTAACTTTGCTTCTGTTTACAGTTTTTTCCCTCAAATTATTTTTTAATTGTTTTCCTGCTCAGTTTGATCTATTATAATCCCAATGTAACTATCTATATCCCTACATAATCTCTCCGCAGTGTTGCAATTTTTTTTCGGGATTTTTTACTAATTCTTTAACTTCTTTTTTCTCTTTTCTACATATTCCTTCGTGTGGTCGGTCATTCCTATTTGGGAAATCCATGTCAAATATAATTTTTTTTCTTTTGCCTATTATGGCTTTTTAATCTTCACTAAATTTCTCCTACAAACTTGGCTTTTTTCTTGCTCCACTCCTAGATTTCCTTAGCTGTTTTCAAAAACAGCGCTCTTTTAAATGATTGACATTTTCTTCGGACTTTTATCTTCTGAGTTTCGTAGCTTATTCTGAATTCTGTTTTGGGTAGGATCTGACCACTGTCTGTTTTACAAGGTCTGTCTTAAAATTTACAAATGTTTCTTCAATTAAAAAGTCAGTATCTTTTATATAGATATCTCTCGTTTATTTCTAAAAGGAAAAACATGTTTTGCTCACTCACCATATGAGTCAGTTCCCACATTCTGGTTGACGGTATACTCTTTACATCTTCAGTTTAAACCAAGTTTCAGTTTCTTCACCAACAACTAAATCAATTACAGATTGAATTTAATTTCTTACTGGATCTACTTCGGTGTATATTTTGGGATGTTTTATGTCTAAACAAACGTATTCCCATACACATAGTGCATGTTCCTTACCATTGGTTTAATCTTTTTCCATGGTCATTAATATTTCCTCTCCGTTTGACCTACTACTTACGTTTCTCTACTACCCTACTCTGCTAATTAAAAATCTCCAATTAATATTAATTTCCGTTTTGATACGGAATACTCGCTATAGTTTCGCTGAGGTCTTGAAAGAATTATTCTTTTGCATCTACAAGTGCATTATCATTTTACGGCATATGCCCTCTCTAAAATTGATATGCTTAGTAGAGAAACGTTTCATGTCTATTATTAGTATCCTTTATTAATATTCTCTATCTCTGTTTAATGCATTTGTCCATTTGCGTTTAATAAGGAAAGAGACTCCACTTTTTGCTCTAAACTACTTTGGGTACACCACTTCCAAATTATGAAGATATTCATTTCAAATTTTCTTCCCCTGGCTTTTTACTTCGTTTCCGGGTAAGTAATATTATGTCGAGGTCATTTTTTCAATTTCTGAGATGACCTCCCTCTGCTTTGTTCGTAGGCCTTGTATATTCCATGTTCTAATTTTCATTGTCCGTTTTCGTAGCTTTTGTCGTAAATTTAATTTTGGCCCGGTCCGAGGCATATTTAAATTGCTTTGAACTGAAGTTTTTTTATGGAGCCGGGATGTTAGCCCTGCGTCCAACCCGGATGCTTAATCCTGGAGGTAGATGTTTTTTTTTCAGGGTTGTCATCCCTTACGAAGGTTGGTTTCACCACACCTATGGAGGCCTCCCTCCCCCCTCAAATTATTTCCAAAATGTTATTAATATCGTGAATTCATTTAATAATATTGATGGGTGATATTTGGTTGAAAGTGGTTGACACTTCCTTTGCGATATCTGCTATATCCAGAGACAAGGGAGTAACATTACTCTCGTGTACTGCTGAGGGCGTTCATGCGAGGAACGCGCCCCTTACTCTCCGTCCTGCGGCCTTGTCCCGGATGAGCCGTCGGGGGCGTTTGCCATCTCGCCACCGTGCGTTTGCCACTCAGGCCCTCCGGCACTTTTTGCCCCATTTGCGCATCGCCCTCGGCGGCCGGGGAGTGGGCGTGGGCGTGGGCCGGCGGCGCGCAGATGCCCTGGGAAAGGCGCCAAGGGTGACGAGTTTATCGCGTTGGATGGCGCCCTCGATATCTCCTCTCGGGCATTGCTTTGGCACGTTGTGGAAGGCTCTGGTGCGAGGGGCGAGACGAGAAAGGGACTGTGTGTGCACCGTTACGTCGGCTCTGCAATCCTTACCTCCTTTTTGTAAACTGTGTTTATATTTCTCTTGTCATAATTTTTGAATTAGTATATATTATTATTCGCCAATGTGTAAAGACAAATAATCTTTGAAAAACTAGTTGTAATACAAAAATCTGTAAGAATGAAGCAAGGGAGAATTTTCTTCTTTATATATTGGTCAAAGCTAATATATCACCCTTATCTCTCTTTAAGGGGAGTCTGACAGTAGAAATATGAAACTTTTGACATTTAAAAAAATTGGGCTTGATAAATTATTTGGACTTTCCACAGTGATACTCCTTTTTGACAAATTCGGTGTAGATGTGAGCTTTTTAAAATGTTTATATCTCTTCCTTTATTCGGTCAACCTAATTATTTAAATGACTGTGAATTATGTAAATTCTTAGAAGGTAGTTCTGTTCTTGACATTGAAAGTACTGTCACAACTGTAACTTCTTTAATCCTGAAATTTTGTACACTAACATTGGTTGGATTACACTTGTTTTGTGTTTGTGAGTTTAGAAAAACTGTTTTTTAATTTGTTATAGTTGTTACAAACTGTTTACCTTATTTGTTAGAAAAATGACAAAATGGATCATTTTTTTGATAAAAATATGAAATGTTCAGGATAGGGTTACATAAACATGATTGAGATACGTAACGAAAATAAAGAGGGAGATTGCAAAATTGTTTGAATTTTGGTTTAATATGTATCTAAGTTTTGAAATTATTTTCAATTCTTTTTTAAAATTCTGTAAAACGGTTTAGTGATATCCCATTGAAGTAATTATGCTTAGGAATATTAACGAATAGTTATATAATATACTGTAATACTCTCAAGGCTTTAAGGGAAATTGGTTTTTGAGATAATGGGTCAGAATCGTACTCAATTTAGCGCAGGCTAAATTGGGCCGTCAGATTCCCTTAACCACACTTACTTGGATTTACGGATACAAAAAGTAATGTATGTCTGGCATACGAAAACTTTTCAACCTAAAAGTATAATGCGAATTTCATGAAATTGTCTTTAAAGATGCATCTTAACTTGGACTAGCGCAACTCTGTAGTATGTTAATCACCAAGTTCCATGGTCATTCCCCTGTATCACCCCTCAAAGCAGACTTTAAGTGAGCACTCTTTGGGTTTTGGCAAATCTCTCAAAACGGCGAGAAAAATGAGTTCCTGAAAGATTAAAAATTTTTGAAAGCTCGTAAACTTTATTTTTGTATAATGTCGTTATAAATTTATAAGATAACAAAAAATAAATTTTGGATGCAACTACTTTGTGACGTCACGGATATTTGACATCGTGCGAAAAAACGGCGGTCGGCTGTTGGGTTTGCTGCTGCTTCGCCTCGCTTCGGAGCGGGGGAGCAATGCCGGGCATAGGGGGGCGGAGGGGCGGGAGGGGGGAGAGGAGAGGGGAGGACAGGAGAGGGAACGTTTATATTTGTCATCCCATCTGAAGAATATCGATAAGGTTGTATCATGTTTGCTGCTCTTAGTTCCCCGGTTCATGCCTGAGACTTTCTCCATCGTGCGCCATGCGCGGATGAAACATATTCAGATGTGGGATGAGTCCAACGTTCTGTCTTAAGTGTAAGCGTGGTGACAGTGTAAACGAAGGAAGGATCACCGGCGGTTCGTGAATTGTTGTGTAGGGTACCTCTAATCCGCCAGGAATTCATCAATGGAGACGGCGGACTTCAGTGATCAGCATCGCCGAGGCGTAGACCCCAAGCAACGGTTACCTTCCATCCACATATTTAGCAGGGTCGATCCGCGCTCCGGCGGACTCGTTCGTAGAAATTGGTGTACGAAGATTCATTCGCACTCACGCAACCGCACCGGGAAAACACTTAGCGCAGGGTGTAGGGCGTAGGCCCGGCGGATAATGTGGCTACGGTGGGCAACAGTACCCACTCGGGATTTGGGGTAAGAGAAATACGTCGTGTTTCATAGATTTCCACAAATTGGTAACCGAGTTTATATAAAAATGCAAAAAGCAGCGCTGTTTTTGCATTTCAAAAAGGAACTCTGATGAATTTTCGTAAAATAAATGTGATAACAATTTGTTGTCAATTTAATGATAAAATAACTATTTGACAAAAATGTTTTGTATTTTTCCTTTCATGTACTTTTTCGATGGGTGATGGAGGGGGAGGGGAAATGAAGGGGGAGCATCACCCGAGACAACTACCCACTCGGACCAACACCAACTGCCGGCCCTGCGCAGTGGATTCTTGCCACAAGTATGCAACGATCGGAACTCTGAATACCATATAGTGATTCTCTGTTCTCTGCCACCGTGGCGATTGGAAGCCAATGTTACGACACTCCAGAACTGAAGAATGTAGAGATCAATTTAATATTTTTCGCAACGCGACGAGTTCCCATGGAAAATGTGCGATGAGAGACACAATTGTCTTAGGAAACCTGTGGATAGGAATTAAGAGAAAACCGATAGGTGGAACGCATTGGACGCTAAAATCAATGTGAAAATCACAAATTTCTTCATGAGTGATTTCGAGCGTCTTTTTCTGAAGGGTACTTTGCCCAACCAGTTAACCTTCCACCAGTGAAGCGCCGCCCCAGCCGTAACATGCGCTAAACTCCCGGGCGCTCTCCTCTCATTTGGGTAGGAGTGCATGAACGTGTGCCTGAGTAAGGAGTAGGACAGGCCGAGGAATAGGGCAGAAAGACCGCGCGCGGTCCGTGGCCCGTTGGAGTACTTATCTGGAATTCGCCTGGTGTTGATCGGATAAACCAAGTAAAACTACAGCTCAGAGCAACTGGCGGCTAGAATTCTCCTCCAGACAGCGACTGGATTCGGCCTATCTGACAAGCTATTATCGAAACTCCTTCCACCGTCGGAACTCGAAACTAGGACCTCCCGGTCAAAGGCTCTGTAATGACATCAGTTGACGCCCTGAGCCAACCCTTCCGTAGGACGATAAGAGAAATAGAATACATGAGGTAAGGTGAAAGTACTACATTCTACGTTAAATGCTTTGGGTATGTATTGAATATGGTGACTTGTAAATTTACAATCGTGAAGTGGAATATTTAAATAAATAAGGAATAATTAAAATTACTCAGATATTACGTAAAATGGAGAAAAAAGAAATGGTGTACACATACTACATGTACATTCTTTTGCGCTAACGCTCTTTCGCTTCGGTGGCTGTTGCAAGGGCGGCAGTACCTATTGATTTCCATCTCCAAGGTCGCAATTGCGCAGATACAGCAGTTCCAAGAGGTCTAAAAGGCGAGAGAGACAGGCGCGGCACCGACGTTACACGGCGCAGACAGCCCATAGGAGCACTTGGGCGAAGACAATGAGGGGGAGGGGCGCCGTTGCAGCGGCAGCACCGCAGCAGAGTGCCGTCGAACGGAGCAGAGGGGTCCGCCACTCGGCGTCACTTGCATCGCCTCGCGCCTGCTCCCCGCGCCGCCCCCGCCTGCTCCCAATCCCGTGCCCCTTCACCCTTCCCCCGTTCCACTCCCCGCCTCGCGCCGCCCTCCCCGCTGCGTCCCGCTCCCTCGCCGTCGGCGTCTTTGCATCTCGCCTCTCCACGCCCTCGCCCTCGCCCATCGCCCTTAGCCCCCCTGCCAAATGGAGGCGCACAAAAAGCAGGAACCGCTCTTGAGGACGTCAATCTGCGTCGAGGGCCTCGCCTTCGCAGAAGCGCCGCCGATGAGTGACATTCTTTTTCAGGGTCGATTTGGCGCAGGCTGTCCAGGTGGGGCCTCGTTTTTAATAATCTGAGTGATGGGGGATGGGCGGGACGAATAACTCTGTGCGCAAAGGTGACGTTTCAATAAAACGAGTGGTGCTGAAATAGCACGTACTTTCTCGCACAATTACGCGAAAAGTACTAACATAAAAAAACTGTGCATAGTCGTTTTCAAAATCTCTCTTTAAGCAGATTTCGTTAAGGGACAATTTTGTAATTTCTTTAATATTTTGGTTGGAGGAAGACACTGAAAAAATGTTAACTTTCGCAATTTTCGAAAAATTAGAGTTTTTAAAGAATATGAGGCCTGTACCATTCTCTTACATCTTCACACTATGCAACAACACAATTTAATAAAAAACGATGGAGCCATTTTTTGCAAACTTTTAAAAGGTGTTAGGGGCCTATTGTAAAGTACCTCAAAAATTAAAGTATCGGTTTTAAGTTCAAGGGGACAGGACATCAGCCAAGTCGAGTGGGAGAATATCAATTTTGGTGAAAATCGGCTGAACAGTTTAATATATTAGACTCACAGAAAGGACGGAGAGACAGACAGACGTTTTGCCGTCATTCGATTTTTCGGTATCAAGGACCTTCGAAACATGGATTCTAAATTCACGTGTTAGAGGATGTTTTAATCTAAATTTAGCAACTGGATTTATGAACTTTTCGTTACCTGGGCTCTGTAATAAAAGTTTTTCTGCCAAAATTCGCGATTGTTGACGCAGTATTACGTGACTTTCCCTCTAATCCGTAACGGGAAAGTAAAAACACTGAAAGGAATTTTTTATATGACAGTTCAGAAAAAAATATTCTAATTGTATCACAACTCTGACCACACATTTTGTTCTTTTCATCTTAAAGTATAGTTCCTATATTTACATTCGTAAGTGAGGCATTATGAAAATAGATCAGTTAAATGAACAGAAACATTTTCTTAATTTTAATTTCACTGCATTGGTTTTGAAAGCTGGGATCTGAATGGCTTCTTGGAATGGATACCGATACTTGATACTACTGGACGAAATTGGAACATGGAAAGAAAGGTTTAACGTCAATATCTCTCCCTGATCTGGTCCGGTCTGGATGAGTACATTGCGTGTGTGCTTCGACTACAAAGGAATCTTTTTATGCTTCAATGCGATTTAGAAACAAAAGCACAGAAGAAGAAAGAAATGAATGAAGTAAATGAAAGAAAAATTAAAACAATGTCTGTAGAAAAATGTTTTCCTGTTCGTTATTATATGCTTAGTTTTAACATAATCTTTGACGAATGAATTTTAATATTTTTCGACATGACAAAATGTAAAAGAAAATACTCGACTGGCAGTTACAGTTAGTAATACGTACATATTTTGCCATGAAATCAGGAACTTCAGGAATAATCTACTCAGACTGAATTACCTTGTAAACTTGCTCAAAGTTTTTGTCATAAACGTAGTAAATGATATGACTCAGTGATGTGAAACGGCGTTTTAACGAGTGTTGTTGGTGTAGTACATTCGGGAAAGCTCATGGTTCCCAGTATAACACCACTCATATTTTACTTTTATCCACTTTTACCATGTTTTACCCGTGATGATAGGCATTCGATTTTTTTGCATCCTCGATCCATCAGATGGTTTGGATGTAGGTTGAACCAATTATCGTCGCCTCGCATATTGAGAATGTTCCCGCGGGCGAACATCCAATGCAGAGTGCGCCTGCAAACGTGCTCAAAATAACAATTGGAAAATACATCGCAGTGGGTGATCCCTAACGCCCTCGTGCCCGGGAGCGGTGCGAGGGCGACAGGAGGCTGGTTGCGCGGCGCTCCTTTGTTAACAGCTCGCGGCGCGGCGCTGTGAGGGCGAATCGGAGCGAGGGGAGCGGGGAGGGCGCGGGGGTCTGTCCCAGCGGCGTGCTGCTGGAGTGGGGCGCAGGGTGGGGACGAGGCGAGGCAAGGCGGGCCAGGGGAGCGGGTCGGGTGGGGGGGTGGGCGCGCGGTGGGGCGTGGGGTCGGGCGAAGGCGAGGGGGGCGAGGAAGCCGGTAGGGCGCCGGGGGTCTGTCCAGCGGCGTGGTGCTGGAGTGGGGCGCGAGTGGGGACGAGGCGAGGCAAGGGGAGGGGAGCGGTCGGGTGGGGGTGTGGCGCTGAGGTGGGGCGTGGGGTCGGGCCGAAGGGCGAGGGCGGGGCGAGGGAAGCGGTAGGGCGGCGGATGTGTCCCGGCGGCGGGGTGCTGGGTGAGGCGCGGGGAGGCAGGGTGAAGGTTTGCCTGAGGAGCGTGGGCAGGGCCGCGGGCCAGCTCAAGGCACGGGGTTTTCGTGAGGGAGGGGGCGGTTAAGGTCGAGGGGTGGCTCGGGGCGGGCGTAGGGGGCGGGGAGTGGGGTCGAGGTGGAGGGGGGTGGGGCGCGCGTCAAGGGCTGCGAGCGCCGTGAATGAGGACGCGAGGGCGCGGCCAGTGCGTGCATAGGTGCGACTTGCTGTAGTGCTTCCCGATCGATTTCGCGTCCTTGCTCGCTCGCCCCTCCGCCTCCCTCGCTCTCTAACGAGGATCTTTGCGAAGCGCGGCGGAGCGCGGCGCTCGGGCTGCGCAACGGCGAACGGCAGGGGCGGGGGGGTGCGGCGGGGCGGGGCGGGGGCGTGGGGGGACGGTCTGGTACGGCTCAAAAGCTCGTCTCGCTCCCTAACAAACGCCAAGCTTCGGGTAAACAAGAACGGAAATGTTTAAATATTACAATAATTCATTTTTATTACAATAACGTTTAAATTACTAAAACATTGTTGTTTGAAATGCTCTTAATAAACTTTCCTTTCTGTGTGGGAGATGGTGTGTCGGACTTTTTCCAAAATTAAATAGAAATTTTCTCTCTCAAAAAGTTTGTGTTAATAAAATCAGACTTTTGATATTTGTATTAAATTATCCGCCAACATATTTGTATGAGAGGTGCTTGTGCGGCAGCCATAACATCTACAAAATCGTGCATGTATTGGAAGTTTTTGAATCTGAAGTATAGATATTGATTTTATGTTATGACAGACGGAAGCGAACCATTTTTATGTGAGATCCATAAGTTTCTTTCAAATAATCTTTTGCAATTGCTTCTTTACTAGCTAGCATTTTGAAGTCTGAGTAGCATGTATTCACAGAAAAAGAGGAAAATTACATTGTATGCATATGCTAAGTTTAGTTGATACTTAAATGCACATGTTACAAAGCAGCCAGAATGTTTGCAGCAAAGATACCAGTTAGCAACATTTTTTCCTGTTTACATTACTGACAGTCCATCTCTTTCTCGAGATGTGCTTTTCAGACTCTCATGAAATATGCAAGGAGACAACTTGTGTGGCTTAGGAGATCGTCTAGAAGTGCTCTGGAGTGCTACATTTTCATCGCATCATATGACGGAAGTTGAGTGGAAGAGAGTAATATCTTACTGTTATTCCTGTAAATGTATGGGTAGGTTTGTGTATTTATGCGGAGTTGATATTAATACAGAATCGTCTAAATATGAAAATATATAAAAGTTAGAAATATAAAAAAAGTGAGCTTGTTTAATACATATTCAATTTATTATTTCATAAATGTTAATAGAACTAATCTTCAATGATACTTATCTTGTACGTTTCGTGGTATGTAGCTTTCCAGATCATACGTTTCAAGTATCTAGTATTCCTAGTTTGTGTGGTTAATTTTTTATTCAAGCATTTCTTTCTATTGTTCAAGCCGTAAATTTGGATCTAATTTTGACTAAAATATTTAAATAATTATTATTTCTATTTAAAAGTTATATCTTAGGAAAATAATCGCAGATCAAAGCCAAAATAAAACGAAAAAGATAGTACGTTTTTCTGTTTATTGAGTCCTCTGTTGTTTAAGAAAAGAAAATTAATAAAATTCTACTTTTCCTCAGGTTCTTATATTCATTTTTTGATTTTATTTCTTGATGATCTCAATGTTTCTGGGAGACGCTGTTTGCGAACGGCCCCCGCTGCCCGCTGACTCTCGGTCAAATGAAACTGAAATCAACTCGAACTCATTTTCCCGTCTATTCACGTCTACATATCTGGTAATGGGTGCCTTTGAATGGCGAAGACGTATGAACAGAAGGTAAGAATGATTAAGGTAATTTGGAAGGAAATTCTTTTCTGAGTTTGGATTAGATATTAAAATGGATAGTGACTACTAATTAAGCATCTTTTCATACATACCAATTATTCTGTTTTTTATAAGGTTTCTCAGAGAACAAAATATTCCTTTGAAAGAAGATCGTTATTTGGTGAAGTCTACTAGACATTTATAAAATATGCTAGTAATTCTAATATATTCACATTGCCATGGTTAGCAATTAACTACAGCTACAAGGTGAAGATACTAGAGTACCCCGAAATACTGTTGAAAGATTTGACTGTATTGGTTGACAGAAGGAAGAAGGGTACAAAAGAAACATCACAAACACTACAAGAAATATTATTACCCAAAAAATAATGTATCACGTCTTTCAGTATTTAATCTTCAAAACTAATGAAATTAGACACTCTAACAAATTCTGGAACAAAAGAATCACTATTTTCTGGAAACAAAGGGTTAAACATGTTTTTAAAATGATATTAAAACGTTTTATAACTACCAATGGTTGGTTGGTTCTGAATGTAACTTCTAATATGTATATTTAAATACACTCAACCTTTGAATATAAAAAAGCCTTCTCTAAAATCTTCCCTTTGCTAACAGTAACGACGACGTTTGCTCCAAACGAGTGCTTTCAAAACCTTAAACTCTCACAGGACAATAAAAAATGACAATTCTATTAATATTGTTCGTATATGCATCGTTCATTCTATTAATATTGTTAGTATATGCATATTAATTTCCAACTTACCTTCCACGCACTGTTCTACACTATTTCAATAATAAAGTATGTAAATGCCACAAGTCAACTTAAACCCCCAAAAGCTTAAAACGCTACACAAGCGCTGCTCTGCGCTGCGAATGTCACGTACGTAATACAGAAGGCAGTTCACTGTCGCTTGTATACAATGTGCCGTTCCTGCGGTGAAATTCTTCGATATATTTTGTAGTTACCAAACGCTTATTGTAATGGTCTGTCAAATCAGTAAGCAAACTGATAAGAACAGGGAAGGCGGAGAGCTAGTTTTTTAAATGCAAACGCCGAAAAAGACTGTCAAATGATGAATTTGGTTGGAAATGTGAACAGTCAGGTATAGAATCGGAGTGCAATGAAATTATGTTAATTTCGTCTGAGATCGAAGTTCAATATATATTTATTTATTTTTTATTTCTATTTTCAGCCATTAAATGTCCCGTAACGGGTCATGACCACCCAATGAATGGTTGTTAAATTCTACAAGAGTTGTCTTGCAGAGGTCCTCGCTAGGACACAAATAACTTCCTTAGTCTGTCGGTCACGGTGCATGTTCTGGAGAATGGGTTTAGCTTTTCTACGAAGCTGAAAACAAATTTTTAATATACCTTGCAAGTGTTTTCTATGCTAACCATACCTATGGATTGCAAATGATTAATGAATTATTATTGCTAACAATAAAAATAACATCATGACACTGTTTTCTACACCAGGAATTACTCATCATTAATAGGTGACATTAACGCATATTTTTTGCCTTTGCCTGAATAAAATATATGGAGATTTTTAACACGAGTTTGTTCCTGCATTTGCATCTCAATGTCTGCAATAAGTCGTAAAACCTTTCTATAATCGTATCCATTTAGAATGTGTTTAGGATTGTTCACCCAGTGTGTGTCATGTTTATTCGGGTTCTGCATCTTTAAAAAATGTTTCCTCTTTGCCTTGCGGAGAGTGCATAGCAGTGTCTCAAATTCATCTATTTTGTACGACTGCAGCTGTATTTCCCCGAGTGAAAGCCGTAGTTTGCCTACCACTGTGGAGAGTGCAGATTACTTCCTGCTCATCTGCCTTGTACGTTATTAACAAGACACCTCCTCCTAAGTGCCATAGTTCGCTCACCTCCCTAGCGTAGCGCAGTATCTACCATGTTTATCCAGCTTCAATGACTTTAACAAGATTTCTCCTCTTGCAAACCCCTGATCTAAGCGTAGTGCATCTCTTATTAATCTGGCTTGTGTAAGTTGAAGTAAGGTTTTTTTTGCTCTTCGGGAATGTCTGGTTGAGAGAAGTACTGATAACTAGTCTTTTATCTTTCTAACCGCCTTTCGTCTGTAACTTCTCCTATGATTAAAGTTAATGCATTATTCCGGGCACGCCTACTGCTATGGCCATTAGTCCCGTTAGCGTTGTGAATGTTATGGCCCTGAAAGCGGCGTGTTCCTTTCCTGAGGATGGTGAGATCTAACGCCGACTTACACGTCAGCTTGAGGGGAACTTCCCATCCATGTATCACCCCCAGCAAGCACCGAGACAACGCGGACAAACTCCAAGCCCTCGTTTGGTCTCCACTCGAGGGTGATAGTGTAGTGCACGTAATTGAGTAAATGTGTCGGTGTAGGGAAGAGGAGAGGGCAGGGAAGAGGAAGGAAAATTTACTTGACGTCCATGGACCTTTTGTAAGGGTACTGCCCCAGCATTCCCGAGTATTAAAAGGAAGAAAACACTGAAAATAACAGATTAGAGCAACCAGCCCCTAGAATTCTGCGAGTCTGAATTCGACCTTTCTAAGTGCGAGTATCACTCCAAAAGTATATACACACCAATTTTTCAAACATTCAATTTAATTTCCATATCTTTGCTATTTTTACATTATGTTTACCCATCCTTGAGTAACAAATAGTCACTTCTCTACATAATTTCTATCTCTCTCTACTGCCTCACGACATCTTTAAAGAAGGGCATGAACACTCGCACGGTAGAAGCTTGGGCCACTGTTTAGTAGCTTTCACAATGGATTCATTATCTCAAACTGACAGAAAACTTTTTTCAAGTGCAGTTCTTTCAATATTCTGCCCATATTTGCTTCTCTTGTGCCCACATTCATTGAGAATTCTTTCACGGTTACACTTTTGTCAGCCAAAATGAAATTGTGATTGCGTTGCACATTGTCCGGAGACTGTGAAGAGTGCAGTCTGCGCTGCGGGGGAGATCTGAGTATTCGATTGCCCCAATTCACCGAATAGTCTGAAAGCCCATCGACTACAATCAACAGCATCGTTTTCATAAACATTTTTATATCTCTTTTGAATGTTTGTGACTATCACATTCACACAGCACAGGAATTCCATCACAACACTTGCTTTCGACGAAAGTCTATTGCAGCTGCCATCTTGAACGAGCTCTACCAGAGCAACATTTGCGAAAACAGGTTGAAGTAAATTCGAATTCAAGCAAGAACAATGCCACAAAATCTGTAAGGGGCAAAGTCGTAGAAAAGAAACTGAATTTAAAAAAATCATGTGTAGTACTTTTGGAGTGACCGTTGTCGAAACTCCGCCACCGTCGGAACTCGAGCCCGTACTGGACCTCCCAGCAATGCTGGCTCAGAGCTAACTCAGCCGGCCCTCACTTGTTCCGAGCGACGCTGCGACTGCGCTGCTGGGAAGTTGCGCGCGCCGGCTGCCATTAGGCTGAGCGACGAGGCCCTGTCTATGACGGAGTGCCGCTGGTTAATTACGAATATGGCGGGCGGAAGCGAAATCCTGAACGCCTCCATTACGCAAATGATGCGGTATGACGCACGAACGAAGCCTCTGGCGAAAACGACGCACGCGGTCACAAAGGCCATTCTCATACGCACGAACCACTTTATACGATGTACTCCTTGGTCCTCGTCACGCATTTTGAGTAAAGAAGCTATGAAGAAGGCGAGAAGAGGGATCGGAACAACAAACATATTGTGCTTTCTCTGTAATTTTTTGGGTCACGAATTAGCCATCTTGGACCACGTGAACCTGCAACCCACCGGGAATCAGTTATAATTATCAAGGGTATGTGCGAGCGATTATTTATGGCATTTTCATGCTGAATCCGTTTTACACCGCTAGTTGTTAGCTCTGTGGTATAAGGTGAAATGATAATGATAATGATGATGATAGTTATGATGAACGATGAAACTATCACAAACATACAGAGACACAAACAACCATGACCAAGGCCGGACTCGAACCGGCAATCCTTCGGTGCAAGACCGCCACGGCACTGCTAGTTTAGCGATCTCGACTACCCTGATAGGCCCACTGTCGCTTATTAATTTTACTTAAATTTGAGAATATTTACATTACGTAATGCGCTGATGCGTTCCCATTTTAATATTAAAGTAACTATCGTATTAATTGATTGATTGGCGCCTCCTTGGCCTCGAGCCCCATAAGAGCAATGCACGTGTTTCCTCGGGGGTGGCGGTGATCTCCCTACGGATGGTGAGAGCCGCCCATGGCCTACAAGTTGGCTTGCGAGGGTTTCCCATCCAGGTATCTCCCACCAGCGGGGCACCAATCCAGTTGGGGAGGAGCTCGAAGTTCGTGATTGGTCTCCGGACATGTGTGATAGTGTATGGCATGGTGTAGGGTAAGTGTGTGTAAGGGGGTGAGGATATGACAAGGAAGAGGATGGAAAGATCGCGCGCGGTCTGTGGCCCGTTTGTTAGGGTACTGCTCAGGCACTCGCCTGGTGTTGATTGGAGAAACCATGCGAAACTACCGATCACCGTCGGAATTCGAACCATAGGACCTCTCGGCCCGAGGTACTGCAGTGACATCAGTTGATGCTCTGAGCCACCTACACCAGTATCATATTAATGTGTAATAATAATAATAATAATAATGATGATGATGATGATGATGATGATGATAATAATAATAACAATAATAATAACAACAACAATAATAATAATAACAATTCTAATAATAATAACAATAATAATAATAATAATAATAATAATAATAATAATAATAATAATAGAAAAAGTTAAATATATTCTACTCCCATTGCATTAATTCTTCATTGATATGGCAACCCTGCATATTGACTCATTTACGATACAGATTTCATTATGAACAGGTTCTGACCACTCACATAAAGTTTACAAACCCAAGTTTATTGCCTAATTAATGATTAAAATCTATATAGTAAATGTTTCGCGCTTATTTGCTACAATAAATGTTAATTTAATATATGTTGGGCTGCCATTTTCATTTCTTTATTATTATTATTATTATAATTAATTTATAACATTATTAATTTTTGAATATTATTAAATAAACTGGTTCTTAATTTCACTTTGATCCTGCTTGACTAGCGCAGTACTCCCTGGAGAAGGCAATGGTAACGAAACCACCCGCGGCAGGAAGATAGGGTTAGAATTGTCGGCTAGGTACTTGCTAATCCTCAATGTCAACTGCCATAAAATGGATTCATTGTAAAGTTACACAAAGTCGTAGAAAGAAGTACAGTATTAAACTTCTATGTAAGGGCTTTTTAGTACACTCGGATGAATTAACATTTCTCGAAAACTCTTGTTTTGATATTTTTTAATGGTGTCAATATTTTCAAACAAAAATTTTGCAAAGTTGCTAAAATGTTCACAAAATATGAAAGCCTAAATATTGAAAACAAATATTTAATATAAAACAATTTACCTTTCGCACCGCATTTCGTACGAGGTTTTTCAGAGACTTTCATAAAGCATATTTAAAGTAATTGTACTCCAAAACATAATGTATACAAATCGGTGTAATGTAAGACGTAAATAACGTCAGAATATTTCAAAGAATTACATTTGTTGTATTTTTTTGAAAACACAATAATATTAGTCAAAGTGCGTGTTGTCCAAAAATTTTAGTCTATTTTGCACAAAATCTGAAAAAGCAATCTGAAAAAGCATTTTGAGCTTTATCTCACAGAAAAAAACTGTCGATTCTCGACAACCTTTACCAGACATCATTGAAGCAGATGTACTTATTAAGCAGAAATAATCTAATTATGCTTACAAATTGCCATATTGTAAATTAACGACGTGAAGAGGTTAGAAGTTTATTTTTGAATAATTTGAAAAAGTTCCTCAGCTCCAAACTTTTGCAATTTTCAAAAATTTAAAATTATCAGAAAAAATTAGGACCTGTCCAACTTTATAAATATATTTCTCGTCGACTAAGTTTTTTGTCAGACAAATTAAGCCATTTTGAGAATATTTTGAAAATTTTCCAGGCAAAACTTTCTACATAAAGTAACCCCAAAAGGAGAGAATGCTTACCAAAAATCCCAGAGTTTGAACCGAGTCAGAGATGTCGGGAATTTCCTAATTTTGAGAGAAAACCCTATTAATAGTTATGCGTCATTGTTTCTTCACAGACGACGACAGAGGACGACGTTTTGCTGTAATGAATTTTTGGTATCAAGGAACTCACAATTTAGTGGATCGGCTACACAACGTGTAGCAGCAGTAACTCTTACTGCGTACTGAAAGCAAGATTTATTCGTTGTGTTTTTTGTCAACAGTCATACTTGATTTTTCTAAGGATGTTTGGTAATACTCAGCGTTTTACTTTCGAGCTACTGCTTCTGAGAACTATATGGTATTGGTCAAAAAATGTTTGCTACCAGAAGTCGTAAGTACCATTTGATGAAATTTTTTCCAAGCTTGATGATATCCATTGTATGCATAGACAAGGATTGGTTTTCGGAAAGACGTTAAATAAGTAAACAGTCAGTATAACTGGGAGGTGTGCGTAAGTGTGATATAAATCCCTTGGCTGTGACTTGCATTAAAAATCGAGCTCCTTGTAGCACTTTCCGAAGTAAATCGTACTTATTACTATAACCAGGCCCGTTCAGATAGCAGTCATTTACAAATTTTTAATAACGCGGTTTATTCTTGTTCGAGGCTAAAGCAAAGCAGTAAGCGCGATTGCCCCAACACACAACCAGTTCGCCATATTTGTTCTCCTTTGGCGCACACGCACAACCTCGAGCGCAACCCGCAAACCTAACTGCGGCATAAACGCAGCGCTGTGTTGCTGGCAGTTGCGAAATCCGACGCAATCGACGCGAGCGGCAGCGGTGCCCAGGGGGCACATAACGGGCCGAGCGCTCGGCCCAAGTTCAAGGATGCCCGCGCGCCACTCGCCCTGTCCCCCATCCCACCCACCCGCCTGCCTCTTCGCAACCCAGACGCCCTTCCACCCTACGACGCAGGGGAAAGTCAGGGCACGCTCAAAGCAGTCGGGCGCACCGTGGCCGGGAGACCGGTCGGGACGCCTAGGGTGCGTGTGCTGCCTAGAGAGTATCCTGGTTGGGAAAACCCCGCTATCCTGTCGGTAGGTCGCGCCGGATCTCGCTTCCCGCACGGGGGCACCACGCCACTCCCGGGCAAAACATGCACTACACTTACCGGGACTAATGAGCTTAGTAGTTTGCGCGCCCTGAATCACTAAAAAAACAAACAAGTGGTATAAAGTCTCCACAACGAAAAGGAATATTGCAAGTCCGCCTTCAAGAATAAGATTTATACTAATTAATTAAATTGTATTTATATTCTGTTAATGCAATGTTCCCTTCTCGAGACATATTCAGAGTCACTACAACTGGCGACTGCTTCCGCTCTCCGTATGCTTATCAAAAGAGTCTCCATAGGAATTCTCCCCACCACGGACATTTTCACTAGATGACCTCTGAGTCTAGATAAAATAGTATATATGGATCGCAGTAACTTGCAACTCTGTGACAGTTGAAACGGGGATGATTTTCGGAAATCCAAAATGTAGATACGACTAATTCAATTTAAATATCTCTTTCAGTCTAAACTGGTTGTATGCATGTCGAGAAAAAAGCTTATTGATTATTACCAAAAAAATTAACATATAAATATCAAAATTACCTGTTATTTTCCCTTCAAAATTCAAAAACAAATAATAAGAACACTCAAATCATGTTTGCTGATAATATCAAGGTTCCTATAGTTGTATATAAGGAAGTATATAAGTAATTTTACGAACTATTATCAAATTAAATAGATACTACCACTTGAGAATTTACATGTTCTACAAGCATCGACCCCTGACTTAATCTCTCTTGTACCAGTGTACACAAAGGAAAGCGTCATAGGAAGGAGTTGATTAGTACACGATAGAACCGTAAGTGACACTAGCGCAGAGGGATAGAACAGAGTTTGCTGGTTCATGGTAGATGGCTGAATCGGGATCGTCCATCCAGAGGTGGAGTTTGATTCGAAGTAAGGGAAACGCAGGCGCAGGCGGAGGCGCTACGTGCGTGCCGAGGGTGTGGGGAGCACAGGCAGGCGGAGGCGGGGAGGCGGATGCGGAGGGCGGATGGCGGATGGCGGAGGCGATGGCGAGGTGAGCGGGTAGTCGGAGGGACTGTGAAGGCGGATCGGTGGCGGAAGGTGGGGCGAAGGCGTAGACGACTGCGAGAGTGAGATGGTAAGCGTGGGCGAGAGCACCGAGAGTGCATTCAAATTGGCATCCGCCCTATTCCAAGGAGCTCCGTCTTTTCAACTAAGACGCCACTAGCAGCATTTTAGAATTAAAAATCAGTCAAATCTTCTGCCGTCCGATTGCGTCGTGCAGAAATGGAAAACATCCCGCGCATACTTCGACGCTCCGTTTTATGAACCGCTCGATGCTTATTACCAATTTCCATGACAATAAGTACGGTCGATCCTCGCCACCAAACCGAGGCGGGACATCGGCGAAATTGGCAAGGGCGTTGAAAGAAGTAAATGTTTTTTAGAACATTTACACATGAATATCTTCGCTAAATGATTCAATGTTGGAATCATATTTTACTGCCAAGAGTGCTAATAGTCCTAAACTGCGTCATTTTTAAGAATCTTCTTTTCGAAAAAAACTCAATGTTTGCGGATCTTCGCCACAAATGTCAGAGCTCTCCCACGACGCTTAAGTACAACTCGCCTTAAACAGGACTATAGCCTAAACGGTAATTTTTCGTGTTTCTTCCTTTTAATAACAGAAATTGCCAGGGCAGTCCCTTACAAACATGGCAATCATTGATTCAGCGAACGAGCGCGGCGTGTACTGGTCGATGCTAAGCGCGCCTACGCGGTTGCCGCGCTGTTGCAAGTGTCCGATCAACAACGAGATTACGACAAACCGTCTGGGTGGGCCTGAACTGGGTGGGCGCGTGTCGTCCGCCCCTAAGCCTAATTACTTGGGTAAGTGGTGAGAGCTCCCCCACACCGCTCCTCCGCTATGCACGTCGACGTCTTCAACATTTCGACCTCTCAAGACTAGTTGTAAGTTTCTGGGCTACATTATGTTTCCTCGATGCCTCCTCATTATCTATTATTATTATTTATTATTATTTTATTATTATTATTATATTATTTATATTATTATATTTAATTTTTATTTATATTATTATTATTATTATTATTATTATTATTATTATATTTTTTTATCTCTAGTGGGCATTTTATGAAATGTCATATTTTCTTTACTTATAGAGCATTCCTTTCAGAAAAGAACATTATATTACAGGATTAATTCTTATATTTTATTTTTCTTAGTGAAACGTGACGTGAAAAGATCGTCAAACGAGACTAGATCAAGCTGTACATATACAAAAACAATGTCGTAAACTTAGTGCTGAAATATGTTAAACATTAGTGAAAAAACAAGTTCTAAACATACGTACAAAGTACGTGAAAACAATTTAATACGGACTTGAGTGGAAAACATGTGACGTGAAATTACTGAAACATGTGACGAAAACAATGACGTGAAAAAACAAATGGACGTGAAAACAGTGTAAAAAAACAAATAGAAAATTGACGTGAAAAACAATAGTGAGTGAAAAAAAGCTGAAAAAAACAAGAAGCGAAGAGACATGGTCAGACGGAAGCGAAGAAAAAGAAAAACGAGGTGAAGAAGAAACGACAACGGGAGCAAAGAGAAAGAGGCACGGGGGCAGCATCGGCACGGCGGCGGCGTCGCTTGTTTCCGCTAATGAAGTAATTTAAAGTTTGTAATCTTTGCATTAAGATGTGCCACAAACCAATGGGTGGCGTGCGGCCGCTCGCCGCCACCGCCGCCCGGCAACGACGTTGGCGCCGCCGCCCCCCCCCCCCAAGCGCCCCCGGCTTGTTTGGTCGGGTATTGGCGGAGAAGGGCTCTTCGACGGCGGCGAAATTAAGACCACTTTGGCTGCAGCCGGCGGGCAGTCAGGTCCATTAATTTCATTTGCGTGATGTAGGGGTTTCGCGCTATGATAGTCTATGTATCACGTGTGTTCATACATACTCATACAGACCAAATAGTTGTCATAATATACGGCATTAGGTAAAATTGATGTGGGTACGCAAAGAACCATACCTTTGAAACCGCCTCCTATTAATAACATTGTTT
>BOPP01000028.1:8207994-8218876 GCA_017312745.1 Gryllus bimaculatus
GGGGGGGGGCGGCGGGCGCACGTCGTTGCGGCGCTGCGGCGGCGGCGGCGGTGGCGGCGAGCGGCCGCACGCCACCCATTGGTTGTGGCCATCTTAATGCAAAGATTACAAACTTTAATTACTTCATTTTGCGCGAGCGGACGCCGCCGCCGCCGCTGCCGATGCTGCCGCCGTCGCCCTCTTCCTCTTTGCTCCCGTTGTCGTCTTCTTCTTCACCTCCGTCTTCTTCTTTTTCTTCGCTTCCGTCTGACCACCAGGAGGAAAGAATTTTTGGTTTTTTTGGGGTTTTTTTTTTAGGGGGCCCTTATTGGGTATAAAAGTTAACCCCCCCTCAAAAATTAAAAGTTCGGTTTTTTTAAAGTTTTCAAAAGGGGAAACCAGGAAAACAATCCCCAAGCAAGGTTCGAGTGGGGGAAAAGAATATCATTTTTGGTGAAAAAATCCGGCTGACAGTTTTTTATAATATTAGAACTCAGCAGAAAGGACGGAAGAGACAGACCAAGACGTTTTTGCGTCATTCGATTTTTTCGGTAATCAAGGACGTTCGAAACATGGATTCCTAAAATTCACGTGTTTAGGATGTTTTTATATCTAAATTTTGCAAACTGGATTAATGAACTTTCCGTTACTGGGCTCTGTATAAAGTTTTTCTGCAAAATTCGCGATTGTTGATGCTAGTATTAGTGATTTCCTCTAATCCGTAAACGGGAAAGTAAAAACATGAAAGGAATTTTTAATATGAAGTTAGAAAACACTATTCTAATTGTATACAACTCTGACGCAACTTTTGTTCTTTTCATTAAGTATAAGTTTTATATTTACATTCGTAGTGAGGCATTATGAAAATAGAGTCAGCTTAATGAACAGAAACATTTCTTATTTTAATTTCACTGCAATTGGTTTTGAAAGCTGGGCATCTGAATGGTTCTTGGAATGGATTTACCGATATTGATACTAATGGAACGAATTGGAACATGCGAAAGAAAGGTTTGCGTCAATATCTCTCCCTGATTGGTCCGGTTGGATGAGTAATTGCGTGTGTGCTTCGACTACAAAGGAATCTTCTTTTAATTGCTCATGCGATTTAGAAAACAAAGCCAGAAGAAGAAGAAATGAATGAAAGTAAAATGAAAGAAACATTAAAACAATGTCTGTAGAAAATGTTTTCCCGCTGTTTCGTTATTATATGCTTAGTTTAACTAATCTTTGACGAATGAATTTTATATTTTTTGACATGAAAAATGTAAAAGAAAATCTCGAACTGGCAGTTTACAGTTAGTAATACGGTTAATTTTTGCATGAATCAAGGAACTTCAGGAATATTACTCGATGATTATTGTAACTTGCTAAGTTTTTGTCTAAACGTAAGTAACTGATATGACTCAGGTGATGTGAAACGGCGTTTTTTAACGAGTGTTTGTTGGTGTAGTACTTTCGGTGAATTGTGTGCTTTCTATGTTTTTCCTTCAGTAATATAACATCCCCATATTTTACTTTTATGAACTTTTACCATGTTTTAAGCCGTGATGATGGCATTCCGATTTTTTTTGGCATCCTCGGATCATCAGATGGTTTGGATGTAGGTTTGAACCATTATCGTGCCTCGCATATTGAGAATGTTCCCAGCGGCGAACATCCACATGGCAGAGTGCGCCTGCAAACCGTCTCAAATAAATTGGGAAAATATGGCAGTGGGTGATCCCTAAGCTGTGCCCGTGAGCGGTGGCGAGGGCGACAGGAGGCTGGTTGGGCGGCGCTCCTTTGTTAAGCAGTCGCGGCGCGGCGTGTGAGGGCGAATCGGAGGAGGGGAGGCGGGGAGGGCGCGCGGGGTTGTTCCCAGCGGGTCTGCTGGAGTGGGGCGCAGGGTGGGGACGAGGCGAGGAAGGCGGGCCAGGGGAGGGGGTCGGTGGGGGGGGTGGCGCTGAGGTGGGGCGTGGGTCGGGCGAAAGGCGAGGGCGGGCGAGGAAGCCGGTAGGGCGCGGGGGTCTGTCCAGCGGCGTGGTGCTGGAGTGGGGCGGAGGGTGGGGACGAGGCGAGGCAAGGGGAGGGAGCGGTCGGGTTGGGGGTGTGGCGCTAGGTGGGGGTGGGTCGGGCCGAAGGGAGGGCGGGCGAGGGAAAGCGGTAGGGCGGGAATGTGTCCGGCGGGGGGTGTGGGGTGAGGCGCGGGGAGCAGGGTGAAGGTTTGCCTGAGGAGCGTGGGCAGGGCCGGGCCAGTCAGGCACGGGGTTTTCGTGAGGGAGCGGGGCGGTTAGGTTTCGAGGGTGGCTCGGGGCGGGCGTAGGGGGCGGGTAGTGGGGTTCGAGGTGGAGGGGGGTGGGGCGCGGCGTCAAGGGCTGCGAGCGCCGTGATAGGAGCGAGGGCGCGCCAGTGCGTGCATAGGTGCGACTGCTGTAGTGCTTCCGATCGATTTCCGTCTTGCTCGCTCGCGCCTCCGCTCCGCTCGCTCTCTAACGAGATTTGCGAAGCGCGGCGGAGCGCGGCGCTCGGGCTCGCAAACGGCGAACGGCAGGGGCGGGGGGGCGCGGGGCGGGGCGGGGGACGTTGGTACGGCCAAAGCTCGTTCGCTCCCTAACCAAACCCAAGCTTCGGTAAACAGAACGCGACAATTGTTAAATATTACATAATTCATTTTTATTACAATAACGTTATAATTACCTAAGACATTGTTGTTTTGAAATTGCTCTTAATAAACTTTCCTTTCTGTGTGGGAGATGGGGTGTGGTCGGACTTTTTTCAAAATTAAATAGAAATTTCTCTATCAAAAGTTTGTGTTAATAAATCAGACTTTGATATTGTATTAAATTATTCCGCCACATATTTGTATGAGAGGTGCTTGTGCGAAGCCATAAACATCTACAATCGTGCATGTATTGGAAGTTTTTGAATCTGAAGTATAATATTGTTTTATGTTATGAACAGACGGAAGCGAACCTATTTTTATGTGAGATCCATAAGTATTTTCAAATAATCTTTGCAATTGCTTACTTTAATGCTAGATTTTGAGTCTTGAGTAGCATGTATTCACAGAAAAGAGGAAATTACAATGTATTGCATATGCTAAGTATTTAGTTGATACTTAAATGACATGTACAAGCAGCCAGTAATGTTTGCAAGCAAGATACCAGATTAGCAAATTTTTTCCTGTTTAATTATGACATCCATCTCTTTCTGAGATGTGCTTTTCAGATCTCATGAAATATGCAAGGAGAATTGTGTGGGCTAGGAAGATGTCTAGAAGTGTCTGGAGTGCTACATTTTCATCGCATCATAATGACGGAAGTTTGAAGTGGAAGAGAGTAATATTTTACTTGTTATTCCTGTAAATGTATGGTTAGGTTTTTGTGTTTATGGGAGTTTGATTATTAATACAGAATCGTCTAAACTATGAAATATATAAAAGTTAGAAAATATAAAAAAAGTGAGCTATGTTTTAATATATTCCCAATTATTATTTTCATAAAATGTTATAGAACTAATCTTTCAATGAATACTTATCATTGTACGTTTCGTGGTATGTAGCTTTCCAGATCATACGTTTTCCAAGTATCTAGTATTTTCCTAGTTTGTGGTGGTTAATTTTTTATTCAAGCATTCTTTCTATTGTTCAAGCCGTAAATTTGGATCTAATTTTTGACGAAAATATTTTAAATAAATTATTATTTCTATTTAAATTTTATATCTTAGGAAATAATCGCATGATCAAAACGCCAAAATAAAACGAAAAAGATAGTACGTTTTTCTGTTTATTAAGTCCTTGTTGTTTAAGAAAAGAAATTATATATAAAATTCTACTTTTCCTCAGGTTCTTATATTCATTTTTTGATTTTATTTCTTGATGATCTCAATGTTTCTGGAGGACGCTGTTTGCGAACGGCCCCCGTGCCCGCTTGACTCTCGGTCAAATGAACTGAAAAGTCAATCGAACTCATTTTCCGTCTATTCACGTCTACATATCTGTAATGGGTGCCTTTGAATGGCGAAGACGTATGAACTAGAAGGTATAGAATGATTAAGGTAATTTGGAAGGAAATTCTTTTTCTGAGTTTGGATTAGATATTAAAATGGATAGTGACTACTAATAAGCATCTTTATCATACACTACAATTATTTGTTTTTTAAGGTTTCTACAGAGAACAAATATCTTGAAAAGATCGTTTTTGAGGGAAGTCTACTAGACATTTATAAATATGCTAGTAATTCTAATTATATTCACTTGCCATGGTAGCAATTACTACAAGCTACAAGGCTGAAGATACTAGAGTACCCGAAAATACTGTTGAAAGATTTTGACTGGTATTGTTGACAGAAGGAAGAAGCGGTAAAAAAAGAAACATCCAAACTACAAGAAATATTATTACCAAAAAATAATTTATCACGTCTTTTCAAGTTATTAATCTTCAAACTTAATAAATTAGACACTCTAAAAAATTCTGGAACAAAAGATCAGCTGATTTTCTTGGAACAAAGGCGTGTTAAACATGTTTTTAAATGATATTAAAACGTTTTATAACTACCATGGTGGGTTGGTCTGAATGTAATTCTAATATGTATATTAAATACATCAACTTTGAATATAAAAAAGCCTTGATCTAAAATCTTCCCTTGCTAACATAAGACGACGTTGCTGCCAAAGAGTGCTCTTCAAAACTTAAACTCCAGACAAAAGCGATCTATAATTTAAGAATGATTCATAGTATGAGAAGATCTCTTATTATATTGTTCGTATATGCCAGCTCGTTTCATTCTATTAATATGTTATGTATATGCATATAGATTTCCAACTTACCTGTCCACGCGCTGTTCGTACAACTATTTAAATAAAAGTATGTAAATGCACCAAGTCAACTAAACCCAAAATAAGCTTAAACGCTACACAAGCGCTGCTCTGCTGCGAATCGTTCACGTACGTAATACAGAAGGCAGTTACTGTCGCTTGTATTACAATGTGCGTTCTGCGGTGAAATCTTCGATATATTTTGTAGTTACCAAACCGCTTATTGTAATGGTCTGTCAATCAGTAAGCAATACTGATAAGAACAGGGAAGGCGGAGAGCTTAAGTTTTTTAAATGCAACGCCCGAAAAAGCTGTCAAATGTGACTTTGGTTGGAAATGTGAACAGCGTTCAGGTATAGAATCGGAGTGCAAGGAAATTATTGTTAATTGTCTGAGATCGAAGTTCCAATATATATATTATTTATTTTATTATTCTATTTTTCACCAACTTAAATGTCCCGTAACGGTCATGACACACCATGAAGTGGTTTTGTTAAATTCTACAGAAGTTGTCTGCAGAGGTCTCGCTAGGACACAAATAACTTCTTAAGTTCTGTCGGTCACGGTGCATGTTCTGGAGAATGGGTTTAAGCTTTTTACGAAGCTGAAACGAATTTTTTATATACCTTGCAAGTGTTTCTATCTAACATACCTATGGATTGCAAATGATTAATGAATTTTATTGCTCAACAATAAAATAACTCTGACACTGTTTTTACGCAGGAATTACTTCATCATTAATAGGTGACATTAACGCATATTTTTTGGCCTTTGGCCTGAATAAAATATATGGAGATTTTAACATCGTAGTTTTGTTCCTGCATTTGCATCTCAATGTCTGAATAATCGTAAACCTTTCTATACATCGTATCATTGAGAATGTGTTTAGGATTGTCACTCCAGGTGTGTCCATGTTTATTCGGTTCTGCATCTTTAAAAAATGTTTCCTTGCTTTGCTGCGGACGAGTGCATAGCATGTGTCTCAAATTAATCTATTTTGTACGACTGCGCTGTATTGTCCCCGAGTGAAAAGCCCGTAGTTTGCCTACACATGGTGGAGAGTGCAGATTAACTTCCTGCACCTCAATCTGCCTTGTACTTATTAACAAGACACCTCTCCTAAGTGCATAAGTTTCGCTCACTCCCTAGCGTAGGCGCAGTATTACATGTTTATTCCAGCTTCAATGACTTTACACAATTTCTCTCTTGCAACCCCTTGATTCTAAGCGTAGCGCATCTTCTTATTAATCTGGCTTGTGTAAGTTGAAGTAAGTTTTTTTATGTCTTTCGGGAATGTCTGGTTGAGAGAAGTACTGATAAACTAGTCTTTTATCTTTTAACCGGCCTTTCGGTCGTATTCTCCTATGATTAAAAGTTAATGCGCATTATATCCGGGCACGCCTACTGCGTATGCCATTAGTCGCGTTAGCTGTTGTGAATGTTATGGCCCTGAATAGCGGCGTGTTCTCTCTGAGGATGGTGAGATCTAACGCCGACTTACCACGTCAGCTTGAGGGGCAACTTCCCATCCATGTATCACCCCCAGCAAGTCACGAGACAACGGGACAAACTCCAAGCCCTCGTTTGGTCTCCATGAGGGTGATAGTGTAGTGCACGTAATTTGAGTAAATGTGTCGTGTAGGGAGGGAGAGGGCAAGGGAAGATGGAGGAAAATTTACTTGAGTCCATGGACCTTTTGTAAGGTATGCCCCAGATTCCCGAGTATTAAAAGGAAGAAACACTGAAAATAAACAGATTAGAGCACCAGCCCTAGAATTCTGCGAGTTGAATTCGACCTTCTAAGTGCGAGTATCACTCCAAAAGTATATACACACCAATTTTTTCAACATTCATTTAATTTCCATATTCTTTGCTATTTTTACATTATGTTTACCCATCCTTGAGTACAAATAGTCCTTCTCTAATAATTTTCTATCTCTCTCTACTGCCTCACGACATCTTTAAGAAGGCATGAACACTCGCACGGTAGAAGCTTGGGCCACTGTTTTAGTAGCTTTCACAATGGATTCATTATCTCAAACTGACAGAAAACTTTTTCAAGTGGCAGTTCTTTCAATATTTGCCTCCATATTTGGCTTCTCTTGTGCCAATTCATCTGAGAATTCTTTCACGGTTACACTTTTGTCAGCAAAAATGAAATTGGTGGATTGCGTGCACATTGTCGGAGAACTGTGAAGAGTGCAGTCTGCGCTGCGGGGGAGATTGAGTATTCGATTGCCCAATTCACGAATAGTCTGAAAGCCCATCGACTAATCAACAGATCGTTTTCATAAACATTTTATATTCTCTTTGAAATGTTTGTGACTAATCAATCACACAGCAACAGGAATTCATACAACACTTGCTTTTCGACGAAAGTCTATTGCAGCTGCCATCTTGAACGAGCTTACCAGAAGCCAACGATTCGCGAAACAGGTTGAAGTAAATTCGAATTCAAGCAAGAACAATGCCAGAAAATTCTGTAAGGGGCAAAAGTGTAGAAAAGAAAACTGAATTTAAAAAAATATCATGTGTAGTACTTGGAGTGACCTTTGTCGAAACTCGCCACGTCGGAACTCGAGCCCGTTATGGGACTCCCAGCAATGCTGGTCAGAGCTAACTCAGGGCCTCACTTGTTCCGAGCGACGCGTGCGCATGCGCTGCTGGAAGTGGCGCGCGCGGCTTGCCATATGGTGAGCGACGAGGGGGCCCTGTCTATGACGGAGTGCCGCTGGTTAATTACGAATATGGCGGAGCGAGAAGCGAAATCCTGAACGCCTCCATTACGCAAATGATGCCGGTATGACGCCCACGAACGAAGTCTGGCGAAAACGACGCACGCGTCAAGCAAAGGCCATCTCATACGCAGAACCACTTTAATTACGCATGATCCTTGGTCCTCGTCACGCATTCTTGGGTAAAGAAGCTATGATAGAAGGCGAGAGGGCGATCGGAACAACAACATATTGTGACTTCTCCTGTAATTTTTTTTTGGGTCACGAATTACGCCATCTTGGACACGTGACCTGCAAACCCACCGGGAATCAGTTTATAATTATACAAGGGTATGGTGCGAGCGATTATTTATGGCTTTTCTAATGCGATCGTTTTACAACCGCTAAGTGTTAGTTGTGGTATAAGGTGAATGATAATGATAATGATGATGAATAGTTATGATCGAACGATGAAAACTATCACATAACATATACAGAGACACAAAAACCATGACCATAGGGCCGGAACTCGAAACCGGGCAATCCTTCGGTGCAAGACCCGCCAGGCACTGCTATTGTTACGCGATCTCGACTACCTGAATAGGCCCACTTGTCGCTTATTAATTTTACTTAAATTTGAGAATTATTTACATTACGTAATGCGTGATGCGTTCATTTAATATTAAAGTAACTATCGTAATTTAATTGATTGATTGGCGCCTCCTTAGGCTCGAGCCCCATAAGAGCTAATGCACGTGTTTTCCTCGGGGGTGCGGTGATCTCCTACGATGGTGAGAGCCGCCATGGCCTACAAGTTGGCTGCGAGGGTTTCCCATCCAGGTATTCTCCCACCAGCGGGGGACATCCAGTTGGGGAGGAGCTCAATGTTCGTGATTGGTACTCCGGAATGTGTGAGTAGTGTAATGGCATGGCTGTAGGGTAAGTGTGTGTAAGGGGGTTGAGATATGAAAGGAAGAGGATGGAAAGATCGCGCCGCGGTCTGTGCCGTTTGTTGGGTACTGCTCAGGCACTCGCCCTGGTGTTTGATTGGAAAACCGATGCGAAACTACCGATACCGTCGGATCGAACCAATAGGACCTCAGTACTAGTGACATCAGTTTTGATGCGCTGAGCCACCTACACCAGTATTCAAGTATTAATGTGAAATATGAGGTAATAATGAATATAATAATAATGATGATTGATGGATTGATGATGAATGATAATAATAACAATAATAATAAACAACAATAATAATAATAACAATTCTTAATAATAATAACAATAATAATACAAATAATAATAATAATAATAATCATATAATAATAATAAAACAATGTTATTAATGGAAGGCCGTTTCAAAGGTATTGGTTCTTGCGTACCCACATCAATATTTACCTAAATGCCGTATATTATGACAACTATTTGGTTCTGTATGCGTATGTATGAAACACGTGATACATAACTATCATAGCGCGAAAATCCCCTACATCCGCAAATGAAATTTAATGGACCTGACTGGCCCGCGCTGCAGCCAAAGTGGTCTAATTTTCGCGCCGTGGAAAGAGCCTTCTCCGCCAATACCCGACCAAACAAGCCGGGCGCTTGGGGGGGGGGGGCGCGGCGCCAACGTCGTTGCGGGCGGCGGTGGCGGGAGCGGCCGCACGCCACCCATTGGTTTGTGGCATCTTAATGCAAAGATTACAAACTTTAATTACTTATTAGCGTGAAAAAGCGCGCCGCCGCCGTGCCGATGCTGCCCCGTCGCCCTCTTCTCTCTTTGCTCCCGTTGTCGTCTTCTTCTTCACCTCGTTTTTCTTTTTCTTCGCTTCCGTCTGACCATGTCTCTTCGCTTCTTGTTTTTTTCACTAGTTCACTCACTATGTTTTTCACGTCAATTTTCACGTCACTTATGTTTTTTACGACTATTGTCACGTCATTTGTTTTTCACGTCTACATTGTTCCTCACTGTCGTTGTTTTCACGTCACTGTTTCCAGTCATATGTTAGTATTTTGTTCACGTACTATGTTTTCACTATTTAAAACTTGTTTCACTATAGTAATCAATTTTTTCAGATATTGTTCACACATGTCGTATATTTTTCACGTCTGATTCCTATCTCGTGTTTTCAATCGTTAGCAACCTTACTAAGAAATGAAAAATAAAGTTATTCGTAATATAAAATTGGCTTTTCTGAAAGGAATTGCTCTAAAGTAAAGAAAAATATGACATTTCATAAAAAATGCTCCACTAGAGATTATAATTATAAGATAATAATAATAATAAAATAATAATAATAATAATGATAAAATAAATATAAATCATAATAATACTAATAATAATAATATAATAATAATAAAATTAATAATTATAATATAATAATAGATAATGAGGAGCATCGAGGAAACATAATGTAGCCAGAAATTACAAACTAAGTCTGAGAGGTCGAATATGTTGAAGACGTGACGTGCATAGCGGAGGAGCGGTGTAGGGGGAGCTCTCACCACTTACCAAGTAATTAGCTTAGGGGCGGACCGACACGCGCCCACCCAGTCAGGCCCACCCAGACGGTTTGTCGTAATCTCGTTGTTGATGGACACTTGCAACAGCGCGGCAACGCGTAGGGCGCTAGCATCGACCCAGTACACGCCCGCGCTCTGGTTCGCTGAATCAATGATTGGCCTGTTTGTAAGGGAACTGCCCTGGCAATTTCCTGGTTATTAAAAGAAGAAACACGAAAAATTTACCGTTTAGGCGCTACTAGCCTGTTAAGGCGGAGTATGTACTTAAGCGTCGTGGGAGAGCTCTGACATTTGTGGCGAAGATCGCAAAAACATGAGTTTTTTGTCAAAAGAAGATTCTTAAAAATGACAGTATTAGGACGTATTAGCACTCCTTGGCAGTAAAAATGATTCCAACATTGATCATTTTAGGAAGATATCATGTGTACATGTTCTAAAAAACATTTACTTCTTTCAAACGCCTTTGCCAATTTCGCCGACTGTCCCGCCTCGCGTTTGGTGGCGAGAACTCGACCCGTACTTATTGTCATGGAAATTTAATAAGCATCGAGCGGTTCATAAAAAGGAGCGTCGAAGTAGTGCGGGATGTTTTCCATTTCTGCACGACGCAATCGGACAGGCAGAAGATTTGACTGATTTTTTAATTCTAAAAATGCTGCTAGTGCGTCTTAGTTGAAAAGACGGAGCTCCTGCGAATAGCGGATGCCAATTTGAATGCACTCTCGTGCTCTCGCCACGCTTACTCTCACTCTCGCAGTCGTGCTCTGCAGCCTCGCCTCGCCTCCGCTCCGCTCCGCTCGCCTCGCCTCGCCTCCGCCTCCGCTCCGCCCTCCGCTCCGCTCCCTCGCTCCCTCCGCCTGCCCCTCCGCTC
>BOPP01000028.1:8218901-8249382 GCA_017312745.1 Gryllus bimaculatus
TGTCTCTTCGCTTCGTTTCAGTATTTTTCTAGCACTTGTTTTTTTCACGTAGTTTCATCATATTGTTTTTCACGTCACTATTGTTTTTACTCACTATGTTTCACTCATAGTTTTTACGCGTTGTTTCACGTCAGTCTCGTGTTTCACGTCAGTCTCGTGTTTCGCAGTCGTACTAGAAAAATGAAAAAAATAAATAAGAATGGATAATTACCTTTGTAATAAATAAAATTGTTGTTCTTTTCTGAAAGGGAATGCTCTAAAGTAAAGAAAAATATGACATTTCATAAAAAATGCTCCACTAGAGATATAATAATATAATAATAATAATAATAATAATATAATAATAATTAATAATCATGAAAATTAAAAATAATAAATAAAATAATATAATAATAATAATAAATAATTAATAATATAATAATAAATATGGGAGGCAATCGAGGAAACATAATGTAGCCCAGAAATTACAACTAAGTTTGAGAGGTCGAATATGTCTGAAGACGTCGACTGCATAGCGGAGAAGCGGTGTGGGGGAGCTCTCACACTTACCCAAGTAATTAGCTTAGGGGCGGACCGACACGCGCCACCATTCGCCCACCAGACGGTTTGTCGTAATCTCGTTGTTGATGGACACTTGCAACAGCGCGGCCAACCGGCGTAGGGGCGCTTAGCATCGACCCAGTACACGCCCGCGCTCGGTTCGCTGAATCACATGATTGGCCTGTTTGTAAGGGAACTGCCCTGGCATTTCCTGTATTAAAAGGAAACGAAATCACGAAAATACCGTTTAGGGCTACTGTCCTGTTAAGGCGAGTATGTACTTAAGGTCGTGGGAGAGCTCTGACATTTGTGGCGAAGATCGCAAAAACATGAGTTTTTTGTCAAAAAGAAGATTCTTAAAAATGACTAGTATTAGGACTATTAGCACTCCTTGGCAGTAAAAGATGATTCCAACATTGATCATTTTAGGAAGATATCATGTGTACATGTTCTAAAAACATTTACATTCTTTCAAACGCCTTGCCAATTTCGCCGACTGTCCCGCCTCGCGTATTGGTGGCGAGAACTCGACCCGTACTTATTGTCATGGAAATTTAATAAGCATCGAGCGGTTCATAAAACGGAGCGTCGAAGTATGCGCGGATGTTTTCCATTTCTGCACGACGCAATCGGACAGGCAGAAGATTTGACTGTTTTTTAATTCTAAAAATGCTGCTAGTGGCGTCTTAGCTTGAAAAGACGGCAGCTTCCTCGGAATAGCGGATGCCAATTTGAATCGCACTCTCGTGCTCTCGCTCACGCTTACGCTCTCACTCTCGCAGTCGCTCTCGCCTTCGCCCCCACCCCTCCGCCACCGCTCCGCCTTCCGTCGCCTCCGCCTCCCGCTCCCCCTCACGCCACGCTCCGCCACACGCCTCCGCACTACCGCCATCCGCCTCCGGCCTCCGCCCTCCCCGGCACCGCCGTCCAGGCCTCCGCCTGCCGCCTGGTTCCCTCTCCTTTCGCATCAATCCCTCTGGATCACGTCCCGTCCCAATCACCTGAACCAGCAACTTCGTTCTCATCCTCCCTGGGTAGTGTCCTTAGTATCTCTTCTCAATCACTTCTCTTTATTGACGTCTTCCTTTGTGTTCCATGGTACAAGAGAGATTAGTCAGGAGTCGATTGCTTGTAGACATGTAAATTAATGGTAGTATCTATTTAATTTGATAATAGTTCGTAAATTATTATATCATTTCTATCATATATAGGAACTGTGATATATCTCAGCAAAATGATTTGAGTGTTCTTATTATTTGTTTTGAATTTTGAAGGGAAAAATAACAGGTATTTTGATATTATATTGTTAATTATTTTTGGTAAATAATCAAATAAGCTTTTTTCTCGACTGATACAACAGTTAGACTGAAAGATATTTGTAAATTGAATTAGTCGGTATCTACATTTTGATTTCGAAAATCATCCCCTTTCAACTGTCACGAAGTTGCAAGTTACTGGCGATCCAATATTACTATTTTATCTAGCATCAAGAGGTCACTCGTGAATGTCCGTGGTGGGGGAATTCTTGGAGACTTTTGATAAGCATCGGAGATGCGAGAAGCAGTCGCCAGTTGTAGTATCTGAATATGTCTCGAGAAGGAAATTGCATTACAGAATATAAATACAATTTTAATTAATTAGTATATCTTATTCTTGGGCGGACTTGCAATTCCTTTTCGTTAGTGAGAGACTTTATACCACTGCTTTGATTTTTTTAGTGATTCAGGGCGCGACAACTACTAAGGTCATTAGTCCCGTGTAGAGTAGTGCATGTTTTTGCCGGGAGGTGGCGGTGGTTGCCCCGTGCGGAAGCGAGATCCGGCGTCGACCTACCGACAGATAGCGGGGTTTTCCCAACCAGGAATACCTCCTACAGCAACACCCTAGGGCTCCCGACCGGTCTCCCGGCACGAGTGCCCGACTGCATTTGAGCGTGCCCTGACTTTCCCTGCGTCGTAGGGTGGAAGGGCGCTGGTTTGCGAAGAGCGGGACGGGGGTGGGTGGGTGGGGAAGGGCGAGGGCGCGCGGAGTCCTTGAACTTGGGCCGAGCGCTCGGCCCGTATTTGCCCCCTGGGGCACCCCGCTCCGCTCGTTCGAGTGATTGCGCTCGGATTTCGCAACTGCAGCAAACACAGCGCTGCGTTTATTAGCCGCAGTTAGGGTACCGGGTTTGCGCTGCGAGGTGTGCGTGTGCCGCAAAGGAGAACAAATTGGCGAACTGCGTTGGTGTTGGGGCAATTGCTGTTACTGCTTTGCTTTAGCCTCGAACAAGAAATAAACCGCGTTATTAAACAATTTGTAAATGCAGAGCGGGCTGTTGTAATAGAACGTTACATTCGGATAGGGCTCCAAAAGGAGTCGATTTTTAATGCCAAGTACATGCAAGGATTTATATCAAATTCCAGCCACACCCTCCATTATATGAACTTGCTTTACTTCTGTAACGTCTTTACGAAAACCAATCTTACTCTATGCATACAACTGATATATCAAAAGTGTTGGAAAAAAATTTCATCAAATGTACTTACGACTTCTGGTACAAACATTTTTTGACATACATCATAGTTTCGAAGCAGTAGCTAGAAAGTAAAACGCTGATTTCACAAAAACTCACATTGTATGACCTGTCACAAAAAACACAACGAATAAATCTTGTACTACGCAGTGAAGATACTGCTGCTACAGCGTTGTGTAGCCCGATCCACTAAATGTGAGTTCTTGATACCAAAAATTCATTTACAGCGAAAACGTCGTCCCGTCCGTCGTCTGTGAAGAAAAATGACGCATAAACTATTAATAGGGGTTTTCTCCAAATTAGAAATTCCCGGACATCTCTGACTCGGCTCGAAACTCTGGGATTTTTGGTAAGCATTTCTACCCTTTTGGGGTACTTTATGTAGAACGTTTGCCTGGAAAATTTTCAAAATTTTTCTCAAAAATGGCTTCAAATTTTGTCTGACAAAAAACTTAGTCGAGAGAAATATATTTATAAAGTTGGAACAGGTTCCAATTTTTTCTGATAACTTTAAATTTTTGAAAATTGCAAAAGTTTGGAGCTTGAGGAATTTTTCAAAAATTACTCAAAAATAAACTTCTAACCTCTTCACGTCGTTAATATTTACAATACTGGCAATTTGTAAGCATAATTAGAATTATGAGTACATCTGCTTCAAATGATGTCTGGTAAAGGTTGTCGAGAACTCAACAGTTTTCTGTGAAGATAAAGCTCAAAATGCTTTTTCAGATTGCTTTTTCAGATTTTGTGCAAAATAGACTAAATATTTTGACAACACCGCCACTTTGACAATATTATTTTGTGTTTTCAAAAAAATACATCAAATGTAATTCTTTGAAATATTCTGACGTTATTTACGTCTTACATTACCACCGATTTGTATACATTATTGTATTTGGAAGTACAATTACTTTAAATAATGCTTTATGAAGTCTCTCGAAAAACTCGTCACGAAATGCCGGTGCAAAGGTAAGAATTGTTTTATAATTTAAATTTGTTTTCAATAATTAGGCCTTTCATATTTTGTGAACATTTTAGCAACTTTCGCACAATTTTTGTTTGAAATATTGACACCATTAAAAAATATCAAAAAAGAGTTTCGAGAAATCGTTAAACTTCATCCGAGTGTACTAAAACCCTTACATAGAGTTTAATACTGTACTTCTTTCTACGACTTTGTGGTAACTTTTAAATGAATCCATTTTATGGCAGTTGACATGCAGGATTCAGCAAGGCTACCTAGCGACACATTCCTAACCCTATCCTCCCTGCCGCAGGGTGTGTTTCGTTACCAGTTCGCCTGTCAGGGAGTACTGCGCTAGTCAAGCAGGATCAAATGTGAAATTAAGAACCAGTTTATTTAAATAATATTCCCAAAAAATTAATAAATGTTAATAAAATTATTATAATAATAATAATAATAAAAGAAATGAAAAATGGCAGCACCAACATAATATTAAATACAATTTATTGTACACAATAGAGGCGAAACCATTTACTATATAGATTTCCAATCATTAATTAAGGGTCAATACTTGGTTGTGTAAACTTCTATGTGATTGGTCAAAACCTGTATCATAATGAAATCTGTATCGTAATGAGTTCACATATGCAACGGGTTGCACCATTCAAATGACAGAATTATGCATGGGAGTAGAAAAATAATATTTAACCTTTCCTTCCGCGCGTGGGTCGGGTTTAAGATAATGTATAACCCGCCGTTTCCCATCCCAGACTCAAATCACTGGACCGGGGCGGGAGCAGAAATACTGCGTGGCCCTCGACGATAAGGGCAGGAGAGGCGCGAACAAGCCGCTCGCGGCCTCGGCAGAGCGGCGGGTAGCACTCAATGCCGCTATCGCAGAAAAATTGCACGAGCGCGGGGGGTGGCAGGTCGGGGGTCATCAAAGCGGGCGGCCGGGCGAGTTCCTGTCCGGGAAGCCGGGAGGGGGCGGGGGAAGTGGAGGGGGGCGGGGAAGGGGGGCGGGGAAGAGGAAAAGGGCGGCGAAGGCGGAACGCGTACGGAGAGGGGGGAAGGTGGGGGCGGTGGAGGGAGGGTCTCGCGGGAACGGGCGGAAATTCCGCGAAGCGGGAGATCACGGGCGGGGGCTCTACAGCGGGGGATACAGATCCGCCGTGTGAAGGAGGAAAACTTAGGAAGAGGTGGCGAGGGTGGAGGAGTGAACACGACAGAAAGGGAATGAAGATGGGATGAGTATCAGGTCGTGAAGTGAACTCCAGAGAACGATCCTAACTTAAAAGAGGAGAGGTTAATCGAGAATATAGGGGTGGAAGGAAGGTGGAAAGAAGGATGGATACGTGAGAGGGGAATGCGTAAAAAGTGAGGACGCCGAAGCTAACAGCACAGTTGGGAATTGGTAAAAAGGGCCGGAGAAACCAGGCTCTATAAAGGATAGATGCGCAGACGGATGTGTGGAAAGAGGAGGGGAGTAAAACCTCAAGGGAAGAGAACCGGTGCTGTAAACGTAAGTTAGTAAATGAGATGAGAGGAGAGAGAGGAGAGAGAGAGAGAGAGAGAGACGAGAGACGGAGAGAGAGGAGAGAGAGAAATGAGAGAGACGGCGCCGTGGAAATGGGCAGTGCGAGGGGCGGACGGCGCGGGTCAGCAAAAGCCAGAGTCACGCGACTGAGCGCCCGCCGGCCGGACCAAAATTGACGTAATCATCAACTTGTATCCCCGGAACGTAATCCCTGGAGAGAAAATGGCGGCGATCACTGCGCGAGGTATCGAGACGCCCTTTCGGATTTATTGGTTCGGCGATGTTTCAGCCGGGCAGCGCGGACGGGGCTTTACGCGATACAACACGGACGGGGGTGCCTGAAAGGAGGGTGGCTGTGGGGGGCAAGTAAGGGTTTAACGGTCATTGGGGATGGAGAGTAACGCAGAGGAGTAGATCCGCAAGGAAGCTTTGGTAACGATTGCATGCGGGGATCGTTACATGTGTGCACAAGACTAAGAAAGCTGGTAATGGCGTTGCTGCGGAGTTGTGTCCCCAGGGTGGTAACGTGTGGCGTGAACTCCAGCATTAGTTTTATCGCTCCTACTTTTGTATCTGGGTTTACGATATCAAACTTTTTATTATGTAAGCGTAAACTTATTTTACACATAATTGAACGCATTATTTTAAATCTAGCTTGGCAATGAGGTCTTAGGGAATGTCTTAATTCTACACAGTTTAATAAGTAATTTTCTTTATTAGAAACTTAAAAAAGCACAAATAATTGGACTTTGAATAAGATAGTGGGTGCAATTAGCAAACGAGGGGCATGACGTGGCACAAGAGTACGCGCGGTGGCAAAGGGTATCATGAAGAACAGAAAGCGTGAGTGGAGTTCCGGAAAATCCGGATGGGAGAAGATTATTTGCTCGAAACACGGCCGCAAATTTGACCGGCGTCTGGTTTATTTTTCACCGTGCGACTGCCGTTTGTCTAAACCCAATTTGTTTCTGCCTTTTCGGGCGTGGGTTCGGCGCGGCAAAGGGGAGACGACCATCTCTCGTATGTTCGCGCGCGCTGCTGTGGCGACTGAAGCCCTCGACACCTAATACATATTGGTTCCGCGACATAGGCATGCAATTTCGAACAACAGTACTGATGAAGCTACCTATACTACTGTGTTATTGGTCAATTCGGCATTTGATATGTGTCGAAGCATTTTATAATAAAAAATATAAATTTCATTACTATGAGAATCTGAGATGGCATTTACTGCACATTAAAAACTGTTTAAACATTCCGAAACACAAAGTATAACAATCTTACAAAGTAAAGCGCAGGTAAAAGGAGAAGAAGCACAAAACCCAGTACCGACAGATATTAATAATATCCATGTCAAACGAACCTTTTATAGTAAATGTGTGACATACATTTTGGACAATACACACGCTGTAATATCTTTCTAACAAGTGAGGCACATCCTTTTTTTCTTCATTAAAATTAGGATCATCTGTTCGAGAAATTGCCTTATGTCTTTTTTTCTTGGCTACATTATAGTTTCCTGGTTTCATTTCACGTCAGTCTGACCAACACATCTGGAGATCGAAACTAAATTCAGTGTATTCATTTTCAGGAAAGTATGAAAATAAGACTTTCGTCATATTAATCGTGATCTATGGTTGCAAAACGAATAACTGCCTAAACGTCGAATAGTTCAAGGATTCCTAAAACGAATTAATCATATGTACAGGGAATCACCGTAATGTGAAATGTCCAGGATCTATTAGAAGAGAAATAAGAAGTGAATAAGGCACTTTTTACTGGCAGAGCATCGTTTTCCTATATGTTGGTGCATTATACAAGATATGCATTAATTTGGGATGACTTTTTTTTTGGGTATGTAAAGTTACAAAAGTGATTGCAAATTGCCTTCCAGCTGTCGAAGGTATAGTCTTTGTAAGCAGTCTGAGAGCACGCTTCACATATGCGAACTCGTCTCCTGCCAAAACGTGTAAGGTTCAGGATTATTCTCAGTACGAATGGAATAATTACCACAACTAAATCTTATGGCCCAAAATATTGACATTCTCCAGTATTTCTACACGCTCTTTAAATAGTTGTCATGTCAGAGATACTTATATACGGACAGTTTACTTCTTCACACCCTTACTTGGCCCTCCGTATACTTCCGGCCTAAAAGGGAGGAAGAGGGGAAGGATGTACAAACATACCCTCTCCCCCACCGGGGAAAAGCTTTGTCTATACCATATTTGGAATTAGTTCGCACAAACGTAGGAGCTAGCTAATGGGCGATAGTTTGTTCACTGTTTGAGGCGCTCTCGTGCTAGTCCTTTAAAAATAAAATTTAACCAGATTCACTGAAATTACCACTTTACAGAAGAGTACTAGTTTTATGTATTAATTAAAATCAAAGTGGCTCGAAGTTACAAGTAACTGTATTTAGCGCACTATCATACCCCTATTTCTGATCGAGGACATTCACATTGGGTACGTCTACGATGATTGTTGTTAATTTTGTGAAATTGAATATAACAAACAAAGTAGCAAGATAAAGAGATAGAGAAATGGCACAAAACATCTGTGGATAAGGGGAACGCGAACAGATCTTTAGGAGACGAATTTAATTCTTGTAGGAGAAAGCGTGGTTTTTCTGACGCTATTTGTCTCGTTAGCGCCTCATATCCTCAAATATGGGAAAAGTTTTTTTTGAGCAGCTGCGAGTGAGCACACTGACTTCTCAACTAAAATAGTGAACAAACCCCTGTGGGAGCGGTAGATTTTTCTATGCGGTGCCAAAACAATTCTGATTTGCTTTGGTCCGCTATGGGGTGTGGAAGAACAACCCCGGTTTAATGCTGGTCGTCTTAAATTCCGTCCGACAGTTTCCCTCCTAATCGAATTCGATTATTGTTCGGCCTGGGAAACGAAGCAAATACGCCGATCATGAAAAACTGGACACCACTGCAGATTGTACTTGATGGTGAATGTGGAGTAAGACAGGGTTTTCAAAGGATTCAAAATCGACCCTGGAGTCGATGAAATTTTTGAAGGAATGAACGATAATGAAGGGGTCGATTGATGTTCTAGAGCGATATTAATCGGCGATTGATAGGTATAGTCAAATACCATTCTTGCTAAAATACTAAAGTTGTTACGATATAAATTTTGTTAAGAGTTGGGTGTAACGCGTAAAAAAAGGAACAGTTGAGGATTAATCCCGAATGGGTCGTTTGTTACCATGACGCGGGCTTAATTCAGAGAAAGAACTGTATGTTTCGCTAGAAAATGAATGCCTATGACTGGTAGGAATCTTGAATATCCATTTGGTATCAACTACAGAAATACAAATGTAGCGACTTCGAAGTAGATTAGATGGAAACCTGACTGAAGCGAAACTTTGGAAAACAAAATTTCCCAATGAAACCTGAGAAGGGTAAAATTGCAGATACGCACTTATGTATGAATTCATGAACAATATACTTGTTTTGTTTTTTATGAAACTTTGCAGTGTTATAATTTATACTAACTCAAGGGTAGCCAACAGACAGTGACGTTATCCGTGAATTGATTACTGTTGCTGCAGCTGATTTAGTTTATTGGCGTTACAAAACGGTGGAGGCACTTCATTGTCAACGCTGTTGCGAACTTAAAAAGTCCAGAAGATTCGTTAATTCGATGATAGATTTTTCTTAATAAGAAAAAAAAATTGAGCCGCTTTTCCGGGTAATTGGTGTTTAAGCAATCGGAAAACGAGGACGTTTCAGCCTCATTTCTTGTGATACTCTGCATTTTTCGAGAGACATTTTAGACATTTGAAGTACATGTACTCATAAAGCAATTATGTACAGAATTTGCTGGTTATATAAATATTAACGACGTGAGAGAAATTGAAAACAAATACTTTTTGTGTTATTTTTGGCGAAAAGACAAATCAATACAGCAAAATTGCGTTTGCCATTTATACAGTACACTTGTAAAAATCTCACACTCGTCTGTTACAATCATTCATTACATCATGGTTTCGTGATGTTTACTATTGATTAATTGCCAAGTGAAGCTCAGAATTCTCGCGAATAAATTGTTTAACAATGGCTTTGTTTTTTGATACTCTTTCATCGTTGAGCAATTTTAGTCCGTCAAAGTAAATTAATTTTAGTTGATTGTATGTGTTAAAATCATTTTACGCCGCGCTGATAATTAAGTTAGCATTAAAAAATGTTATTGACGAATAATTCAAAATTTCCCACTCTATTATACTCAAATACAGGTCAAATCGTTGAAGGAGGATATTAAAATAAGTTTTTACTTGAAAACAATACGCTTAAAGGTGGTGTTAGAATGCCATAGTTCTATAAGGTTTGGTACAAAAATTGCTATTGGTTTTCAAACTGCACAAAATAATTCTTTGGCAACATTCATCAACCTATATAGATAAAAATAGTTGCTCAGGGAAGTTTTTCTACTTCAATGAGAAAGTTCTTTCGTTTAAACGACGTTTCATCACAAAAACGTATAAATTAAAATTCGCGATAAAGACAAAATAGTCTTAAGGGTTTTAACAATGACGACAGTGCTTTAAACTTTTTGAACTCATGTATTCGCCTTTATTGTTTAATCCGAAATGAGACATGAGAAATTCTGGAAAAAGAATGTCTTTAGTATCTGAGCCCAAAACCACCCTTAAAATTCATATTTTTTGAATATTGTATCTAATTACAATGTATAAAATGATTACTACGGAAATCGTTTTCACGATCAGTTGCATTTAGAGAAAGCTACGGGTAGGGTTTTATCTTTGAAATTATTATTTTTAATTCCTTGAAAATTTCTTCTAAAACATTTTTCTCCGCAAGTCATAATGTGTAATATCTAAAGGACCAGCAAGAACGCTTATCTAATTTTCTTTTCTAAAAATTCAATGAGATCTGTAGACCAAAACAAAGAAAACGGAGGTTGCTACAACGAAATAACACTTCCTGCTCAACCACTTCTCGTAGCTCAAGAAAATATTCTCTAGAGAAATTTCATCTTTGTTTCTCTGCGCGAAAAAGTGGAGTTACTCATTCGCAATTAAATGAAGCGAAACATGCTGATTAAATTTGGAACTTTAACTAACTGAAAAAGTAAATGCAGTACCTCGACACAAAAAAAAATATTCCAACAATCATACAAGATTCAAGAAAGTCCGATTGAATATGAATCTGATTTGTAGCAAAACAAAAATCACAAGAAAATAGGCTACTACTTGACTCAGTGTTTTGGGAACATGGCCAAGTACTACGAAATTTTTATGATTATAATTCTAGACTATTGCATTTAAAAAAACCTCACATCATATCTACTTTATATATTGTAATAAATTTGATTGTCTACACTACTGGCAAATTTAATAAAACAATGCTTGAAGTAAAATCATTAACATTTATCCAAGCAAAGGCAAATATTCTGTAACTTAGGAGCCAGCGCTTCCAGTGGAAAGTGAGTTGCGAAATATTCCAAAGATTGTTAAATAGTTTTGTCAGTATTTTCAGGGAAGTACATTGTATGGGATTTCATAGCTATTTTTCCTACATTTCGTGTGACAGACATTCCGAAAATAATTCATTAGTCTTGAAAAATACAATGGAGTGGAGCTATCATAGCCTGAGATCTCCGGCTTTTGGGCACATTCGGTTGACATTTTTAATTATTTTCTGTAAGTTCCTATTAGAAATACTTTTTACACCAGAGTTAGCCCGCCTTCGACCGGTCAGTCAGTGCAGAATCAGAGGCCCGTGCCTGGCTTTGAAATAAACTCGACCGATTCCCTACAAGTAGCTTCCGCAGGTTTTCGCCTCCAGATGTGGGAAATCGCGGGGCAAGCTCTAAGCGGGCAAACTGGTCTCGCGGCGATTTTGTTACATGTAGTGCATTGTAAGTGTTGAGTAAGTAAGAAGTGAATAGACAAGGAAGATGAAAGAAGGATTGGGACTATTGGGAACTGTTATAAACCTTCGTATAGGATTTATCAGAGAAAACTCAGGAAAACCTTCCATCAAAAAGCAGATATGTATTAAATCCTCCTCCAGGCAATGGTTGAATCGGTCTATCTACCGTTAGCTGGTTTCGAAAGTCTTCCATTGTCTGGAATGGGAACCCTTAGAAATGCCCGTGTTGAAATGTTGCTTGACAATAAGTTGGATACCATCGGCCCTTTCCCAACGAATTTGAACATTCCGAACCGCGCGTTAAATTACTCAAAAAGGAACATCTATTACCGACATACGGCATTAGGCAAGAAGCAAAAACAAAGGGTCTCGGGGCACAATTGGAAACCGAAAGGCAGCAGCCCGAGCCCGCCCCAGGGACAGATCGGATTGGCGCCTGCGGGCGTGGGCGGGGCAGAGCGTCTTGTTCTGTGGGCGCCGAAAACAAAAGACGCAAGCGTGCGCGAGCGGACACGGCAAGTCCGACGGTGCGCTTTGTTCGCCTCGCCTCGGCCTCTCGCCTCTCGCCTCTCGCCTGCCTCGCCTTCTCGCTCGCCTCGCCTTGCCTTCTCGCCTCGCCTCTCGCCTCGCCTCTTGCGCCTCGCCTCTTCCGCCTCTGCCTCGCCTCGCCTTCTCGGGCCTCGCCTCGCCTCGCTCGGCTCTCGCCTCGGCCTTCTCGCTCGCCTCTCGCTCGCCTCTCAGCCTCCGCCTCTCGCCTCCGCTCATCGGTGCCTCGCCTCTCGCCTCGCCTCTCGCCTCGCCTTCTCGCTTCCGCCTCTCGGCCCTCGCCTCTCGCCTCGCTCTCGCCTCCCGCCTCTCGCCTTCGCCTCTCGCCTCGCCTCTCGCCTTCGCCTCTCGCTCGCCTCTCGCCTCGGCCTCTCGCCTCGCCTCTCGCCTCGCCTCTCGCTCCCCCCCGGGGGCCTTCTTCGCCTCGCCTCTCGCCTCGCCCTCTCGCCCTCGCCTCTTCGCCTCGCCTTCTCGCCTCGCCTCTCGCCTCGCCTCTCGCCTCGCCTCTCGCCTCGCCCTTCGCTCTCGCCCTCGCCTCCCGCCTCGCCTCTCGCCTCGGCCTCGCTCTCGCCTCGCCGGTGCTCTCGCCTCGCCTCGCCCTCTCGCTCGCCTCGCGCTCGCCTCTCGCCTCGCCTCGCCTCTCGCCTGCCTTCTCGTCCACCTCGTCTCCCCGCCTCGCTCCCCGCTCCTTGCTCCCCGCTGCCCTTGCCGCCACCACGCCCTGCCTCCACCCCTCCGGGGATCTCTCCTCCGCCTCCCCCTCCGCCTCCGCCTCCGCCTCACTGTTTCCCTCTCTCTCGATCATCCCTCTGAATCACGTCCTCGCCATCAACCTGAACCAGCAACTTCGTTCTCATCCTCCCTGGTTAGTGTCTTAGTATCTCTTTCATCACTTCTTTCATTGACGTCTTCCTTTGTGTTCCATGGGTACAAGAGAGATTAGATAGGGAGTCGATTGCTTGTAGACATGTAAATTAAATGGTAGTATTTATTTAATTTGATAATAGTTCGTAAATTATTATATCATTCTTATATTATAGGAATTGATGGTTATAATTTCAGCAAAATGATTTGAGTGTTTCTATTATTTGTTTTGAATTTTGAAGGGAAAAATAACAGTATTTTGATATTATATTGTTAATATTTTTGGTAAATAATCAAATAAGCTTTTTCTCGACTGATACAACAGTTAGACTGAAAGATATTTGTAAATTGAATTAGTCGGTATCTACATTTTGATTTCGAAAATCATCCCCTTTCCACATGTCACGAGTTGCAAGTTACTGCGATCCATATATACTATTTTATCTAAGACATCAAGAGGTCACTCGTGAATGTCCGTGGTGGGGGAAATTCCTTGGAGACTTTTGATAAGCATCGGAGATGCGAGAAGCAGTCGCCAGTTGTAAGTACTCTGAATATGTCTCGAGAAGGAATATTCATGTAACATAATATAAATACAATTTAATTAATTAGTTAACATCTTATTCTTGGCGGACCTTGCAATTCCTTTTCGTTAGTGTAGAGACTTATACCACTGCTTTGATTTTTAGTGATTCAGGGCGCGACAACTACTAAGGTCATTAGTCCGGTAAGTGTAGTGCATGTTTTTGCCCGGGAGGTGGCGGTGGTTGCCCCCTGCGGGAAGCGAGATCCGGCGCCGACCTACCGACGGATAGCGGGGTTTTCCCCAACCAGGGGAATACCTCCTAACAGCGAGGCACCCAGCCGGGGCAAACCCTAGGCTCCCGACCGGTCTCCCGGCACGTGTGCCACCACTGCTTTGAGCGTGCCCTGACTTTCCCTGCGTCGTAGGGTGGAAGGGCGCTGGTTTGCGAAGAGCAGGCCGGGGGGTGGATGGGGAAGGGCGAGGGCGCCGCGCGGAGCCCTTAGAACTTGGGCCGAGCGCTCGGCCCCGACTTTGCCCCCTGGGGCACCCCGCGCCGCGGCGCCGCGCGATTGCGCTCGGATTTCGCAACTGCAGCTACACAGCGCTGCGTTTCTTAGCGCAGTTAGGTCGCGGGTTCGCTGCGAGGTGTGCGTGTGCCGCAAAGGAGAACAATTGGCGAACTGCGTTGTGTGTTGGGGCAATTGCTGCACTGCTTTGCTTTAGCCTCTAACAAGAAATAAACCCGCGTTATTAAACAATTTGTAGATGCAGACGGGCTGTTGTAATAAAACAATTTACTTCGGAGGTGCTCCAAAGATCGATTTTTAATGCAATTGCGATAGATTTATAGACAATTAGCGTATTTATACTAGTTTATTTTTAACGTTTTCGAAAACAATCTTTCTATGATACAATGATATATCAAGGCTTGGAAAATTTCATCAAATGGTACTTTACGAACTTCTGGTACAAACATTTTCTGACCAATGACCAATCATAGTCTCAGAAGCAGTAGCTAGAAAGTAAAAACGGTGAGTATTCCACAAAATACTCGCATTGTAAGAACTTGTCACAAAAAACAACAACGAATAAATCTTGTTCCAGTACGCAGTAAAGTACCTGCTGCAACACGTTGTGTAGCCCGATCCACTAAATGTGAGTTCTTGATACCAAAAATGCATTTACAGCAAAACGTCCGTCCATCCCTCCGTCCGTCGGTCTGTGAAGAACAATGACGCATAAACTATTAATAGGGTTTTCTCCAAAATAGAAATTCCCGGACACTCTGGCTCGGCTCGAAACTCTGGGATTTTGGTAAGCATTCTCTACCTTTTGGGGTACTTTATGTAGAACGTTTGCCTGGAAAATTTTCAAAATATTCTCAAAAATGGCTTCAAATTTTGTCTGACAAAAAACTTAGTCGAGAGGAAGATAGTATTTAATAAAGGTTGAACAGTTTTCCAATTTTTTCTGATAACTTTAAATTTTTGAAAATTGCAAAAGGGTTGCTTGAGGAATTTTTCAAAAATTACTCAGAATAAACTTCTAACCTCTTCACGTCGTTATATATTACAAACTGGCAATTTGTAAGCATAATTAGAATTATGTACATCTGCTTCAAATGATGTCTGGTAAAGGTTGTCGAGAACTCAACAGTTTTCTGTGAAGATAAAGCTCAAAATGCTTTTTCAGATTGCTTTTTCAGATTTTGTGCTAAATAGACTAAATATTTTGACAACACCGCCACTTTGATCAATATTATTTTGTGTTTTCAAAAAATATACACAAATGTAATTCTTTGAAATATTCTATGACGTTATTTACGTCTTACATTACCGACCGATTTGTTTATGACATTAGTTGGTATATTGGAAGTACAATTACTTTAAATAATGCTTTATGAAGTCCTCGAAAAACTCGTCCACGAAATGCCTTGCAAAGGTAAGAATTGTTTTATAATTTAAATTTGTTTTCATAATTAGGCCTTTCATATTTTGTGAACATTTTAGCAACTTTCGACAATTTTGTTGTTGAAATATGTTGACACCATTAAAAAATATCACAAAAAAAGAGTTTCAGAAATCGTTAAATTTCACCGAGTGTACTAAAAGCCCTTACATAGAGTTTAATACTGACTACTCTTTCTACGACTTTGTGGTAACTTTTAAATGAATCCATTTAATGGCAGTTGACATGCAGGATTCACCAAGGCTACCTAGCGACAACATTCCTAACCCTATCCTTCCCTGCGCAGGTGTGTTTCGTTACCCGTTCGCCTGTCAGGGAGTACTGCGCTAGTCAAGCAGGATCAAATGTGAAATTAAGAACCAGTTTATTTTAAATAATATTCCCAAAAAATATAAATGTTAATAATAATTATTATAATAATTAATCGAATAATAAAAGAAAGAAAAATGGGCAGCACCAGCGGACATAATATTAAATACAATTTAAATGTACACAATAGAGCGGAAAACCCATTTACTATATGATGTTCCAATCAGTTAATTAAGGGTCAAGTACTTGGGTTTGTAAACTTCTATGTGAGTTGTTCAAGAACCTGTATCATAATGAAATCTGTATCGTATGAGATATCATATCAACGGTGCAGCCATCAATATGACAGAATTATGCAATGGGAGTAGAAATAATAATATTTAACCTTTCCTTCCGCGCGTGGGTCGGGTTTAAGTAATTGTTGATAACCCGCGTTTCCATCCCAGATCCAAATCAACTGGACCGGGCGCGGGAGCAGAAATATGCGTGGCCCTCGCGCATAAGGGCAGGAGGAGGCGCGAACAACGCCGGCTCGCGCTCGGCAGAGCGGCGGGGTAGCAACTCAATGGGCCTGCATGCAGAACAAATTGCACGAGCGCGGGGCGGTGGCAGGTCCGGGGGGTCCATCAAAGCGGCGGCCGCGAGTTCCTGTCACGGGAAGCCGGGAGGGGCGGGGGAAGTGGAGGGGCGGGGAAGGGGGCGGGGAAGAGGAAAAGGGCGGCGAAGGGGAAACGCGACGGAGAGGGGGGAAGGGTGGGGGCGGTGGAGGGAAGGGTTCGGGAACGGGCGAAATTCGCGAAGCGGGAGATCACGGGCGGGGCTCTACAGGGGGGGATACCAGATCCGCGGTGGAAGGAGGAAAACTTAGGAAAAGAGGTGGCGAGGGTGGAGGAGGAACACGACAGAAAGGGAATGAAGATGGATGAGTATCAGGTCGTGAAGTGAACGTTCCAGAGAACGACCTAACTTAAAAGGATGGGAGGTAACGAAAGAATATAGGGGTGGAAAGGAAGGTGGAAAGAGGATGGATACGTTGAGAGGGGAATGCGAAAAACGTGAGGACGCCCGGGAAGGCCATAACAGCACAGTTGGGAATTGTAAAAGGGCGGAAACCAGGCCTATAAAGATAGATGTCGCAATCGGGATGTGTGGAAAGAGGAGGGGAGTAAACCTCAGGGAGAGAGGACCGGTGCTGTAAACGTAACGTAGTAAATGAGAGAGAGAGAGAAATGAGAAGAGACTGCGCCGTGGAAATGGCGAGTGCGAGGGCGGAGGGCGCGGGTCAGCAAACAGCAGAGCTCACGCGACCTGAGCGCCGCCGCCGGACAAAATGACGTCATCATTCAACTTTATCCCCGAACGTAATCCCTTGGGAGAAAAATGGCGGCGATCACTGCGAGGTATCGAGACGCCTTTCGATTTATGGGTCGGCGATGTTCGCCGGGCAGCGCGGACGGGGCTTTACGATACTCACGGACGGCGGGTGCCGGAAGGAGGGTGGCTGGTGGGGGGAGGGGGTTAACGGGATTGGGATGGAGAGCAACGCAGAGGAGTAGATCCGCAAGGAAGCTTTGGTAACGATGCATGCGGGACGTTAATGTGTGTACAAGACAAAAAGCTTGGGTAATGGCGTTGCTGGAGTTGGTGTTCCCCAGGGTGGTAACGTGTGGCGTGAATCCAGCATTAGTTTTATCGCTCCTACTTTTCGTATTGGGTTTACGATATCAACTTTTATTATGTAACTAAACAATATTTTACACGTAAATTGAACGCATATTTTAATCTAGTTGGCAATGAGTCTTAGGATGTCTTAATTCTACACTTTCATAGTATTTTTTTATTAGAAACTTAAATAAAGACAAATAATGGATCTTTGAATAAGATATGGGTGCAATTGGCAACGGGGATGACCTGGACCCAAGTACCGGTGGCAAAGGTCAATGAAGACAGAAAGCGTGAGTGGAGTTCCGAAAGCCGGATTGGAGAAGGATATTGCTGAAACACGGCGTAAATTTACCGCGTCTGGTTTATTTTCACGTCGACTTCGTTTGTCCTAACCCAATTTGTTCTGCCTTTTCGGGCGTTGGATCGGGGCGGCAAAGGGGAGACGACCATCTCTCGTATGTTCCGCGCGCTGCTGTGGCGACTGAAAGCCCTCGACACCTAATACATATGGTTCCGCACATTACATCAATTATCGAACACAGTATGATGAAGCTACTTGAACTGTGTTATTGTCAATTCGCATTTGATCGAAGTGATTTATAATAAAAAGTAATATTTACTTACTATAGTAACTGAGCTACATTTACCACATTAAAAACTTTTAAACATTAACGAAAGTAAATAAATCTTACAAATGTAATAGCCAGGTAAAAGTATAAAAGCACAAACAAACACTACGCAATGTTAATAATATCCATTCAAGCGAACTTTTATAGTAAATGTGTAATACAATTTTGACATACACACGTGTAATATCTTTCTACAAGTGATGTGCACTCTTTTTTCTTCATTAAAATTAATATTTTCGAAAATGCCTTATTCTTTCTTCTTCTACTTATAGTTTCCTGTTTCATTTCACGTCACTGACCACATCTGGAATTCGAAAACAAAAATCAGTGTATTCATTTTCAGGAAAGTTATAATAAAACTTTCTCATATTAATCGTATCTATTTGCAAAACGAATAACTCCTAAACTCGAATAGTTCAGATGATCCTAAAACGAATAATCATATGTACAGGAAACGTAATGTGAAAGTCAAGATTATTAGAAAGAGAAATAAAGATGAATAAGGACTTTTACTGCAGCACTTTCTATATGTTGGTGCCTTATACAAAATGCATAGATTTGGAGACTTTTTGTGGGTATGTAAAGTTACAAAGTGATTGAAATTGCTTCCAGCTGTCGAAGGTAAGTCTTTAAGAGTCTGAGAGCACGCTTCACATATGCGAACTCTCTCCTGCCAAACTTGTAAAGTTCAGATTATCTCATACGAATGGAATATATACCACAACTTAATCTTATGGCCCAAAATATTGACATTCTCCAGTATTTCTACACGCTCTTTAAATAGTTGTCAGTCAAGAGATACTTATATACGACAGTTTACTTTAAACCACCCCTTACTTGGCCCTCCGGTATACTTCCGGCCTAAAAGGGAGAGGAGAGGAGGGGGAAGGATGTACGAACAAATACCCTCTCCCTCCACCGGGGAAAGCTTTGTCTGATACCATTTTGGAATTAGTTCGCACAACGTAGAGCTAGCCTAATGGGCGATAGTTTGTTCACTGTTTGAGCGCTCTCGTGCTAGTCCTTTAAAAATAAAATTTAACCAGATCAGTGAAATTACCACTTTACAGAAGAGTACTAGTTTTATGTATTAATTAAAATCAATAGTGGCTCGAAGTTACAAGTAACTGTATATTAGCGCACTATCATACCCCTATTTCTGATCGAGGACATTCACATTGGGTACGTCTACGATGATTGTTGTTAATTTTGTGAAATTGAATATAACAACAAAGTAAGCAAGATAAAGAGATAGAGAAATGGCACAAAACATCTGTGGATTAAAGGGAACGGAACAGATCTTTAGGGAGACGGAATTTAATTCTTGTAGGAGCAGCGCTGGTTTTTCTGACGCTGATTGTCTCCGTTAGGCGCCTCATATCCTCAAATATGGGAAAGATTTTTGAGCAGCTGCGAGTGAGCACACTGACTTCTCAAACTAAAATAGTGAAACAAACCCTGTGGGGAGCGGTAGATTTTCTATGGTCAAACAATTCTGTTTGCTTTGTCACGCTTGGGGTGTGAAGAACAACCCCGGTTTAATGCTGGTCGTCTTAAATCGTCCGACAGTTTCCCTCCTAATCGAATTCGATATTGTTCGGCCTGGGAACGAAGCAAATACCCGATCATGAAACTGACACCACTGCAGATTGTCACTGATGGTGAATGTGAGAGTAAGACAGGGTTTTCCAAACGATTCAAAATCGACCCCTGGAGTCGATGAAATTTTAAAGGGAATGAATGATAATCAAGGGGTCGATTGAGGTTCTAGAGCCGAATATTAATCGGAGATTGATAGGTATAGTCAAGATACAATTGTTTGCTAAAATACTAAATGATTGTTACGATATAAATTTTGTAAGAGTTGGGTGTAACGCGTAAAAAAGAACAGTTGAGGGAATAATCGAAATGGGTCGTTTGTTACCATGGACGTGGGCTTATTCAGAGAAGAACTGAGTTGTTTTCGCTAGAAAATGAACGCCTTTGTGTAGGCATCTTGAATATCCATTTGGTATCAACTACATAAAATACAAATAGTAGCGACTTCGAAGTAGATTAGATGAAAACCTGACTGAAGCGAAACTTTGGAAATAAAAATTCCCAAATGAAACCTGAGAAGGTAAAATTGCTGATACGCCCCTTATGTATGAATTCATGAACAATATACTTGTTTTGTTATTTTTGAAACTTGAAGTGTTATAATTTATACTAACTCAAGGGTAGCCAACAGACAGTGACGTTTCGTGAATGATACTGTTGCTGCAGCTGATTTAGTTATTGGCGTTACAAACGGTTGGAGGCACTTCATGTGCATACGCTGTTGCGGAAACGTAAAGTCCAGAAGATTCGTAATTCGATTGATAGTATTTTTCCTAATAAGAAAAAAAATGAGCCGTTTTCCGGGTAATGATGTTTAAGCAATTCGGAAAACGAGGACGTTTCAGCTCATTTCTTGTGATTTTTCTTGTGATTTCTCTTGATTTTTCGAGAGACATTTTAGACATTTGAAGTACATGTACTCATAAATGCAATTATGTACAGAATTTGCTGGTTATATAAATATTAACGACGTGAGAGAAATTGAAACCAATACTTTTGTGTTATTTTTGGGAAAAAGACAAATCATTACAGCAAAATTGCGTTTGCCATTTTATACAGTACACTTGTACAAATCTCACACTCGTCTGTTACAATCATACATTACATCATCGTTTCGTGATGTACTATTGTAATTGCAAGTGAACTCCGAATTCTCGGGAATAAATTGTTGAACATGAACTTTGTTTTTATACTCTTTATCGTTGAGCAATTTTAGTCCGTCAAAGTAAATTAATTTAGTTGATTGTATTTGTAAAATAAATCATTTTACGCCGCTGTGATAAATAAGTTAGCATTAATTAAAACGTGAAAATGTTATTGACAATAATTCAAAATTTCCCACTCTATTATACTCAATACAGGTCAATCGTTGAATGGAGGATATTAAAATACGTTTTACTGAAATAATACGCTTAAAGGTGTGTAGAATGCATAGTTTCTGTAAGGTTTTGGTACATAAAATGGTTATTGGTTCAAACTGACAAAATAATTTCCTTTGGCAACATTCATCAACCTATATAAGATAAAAATATTGCTCCAGAAGCTTTCTACTTCAGATGAGAAAGTTCTTCGTTTACGGACGTTTCATCACAAAACCGTATAAATCAAAATTGCGATAAAAGATAAATAAGTCTTAAGGGTTTTAACAATTGACGACAGTGCTTTACTTTTTGGCTCATGTATTCGCATTTAGTAATCCGAAATGAGACATGAGAGACTTTCTGTGAAAAAGAATGTCTTTAGTATCTGAGCCCAAAACCACCCTTAAAATATCATACTTTTTGAATATTTGAATCTTATTACAATGTAAAATGATTACTACGGAAATCGTTTTTCACGATCATTATTTAAGAGAAAGCTACGGGTAGGGTTTTATCTTTGAAATTATTATTTTTAATATCCTGAAAATTTCTTCTAAAACATTATTTTCTCGCAAGTCATAATGTTGTAATATCTAAAGACAAGCAAAAACGCTTATCTAATTTTCTTTCTAAAATTCAATGAAGATCTGTAGACAAAAACAGAAAAACGGAGTTTCTACAACGAATAACACTTCCTGCTCAACCACTTCTCGTAGCTCAAGAAAATATTCTCTAGAGAAATCATCTTTGTTTTCTCTGCGCGAGGAAAAGTGGATTTACTCATTCGCAATGAAATGAACATGCTTGATTAAATTTTGGAACTTTAATCTAACTGAAAAGTAAATGCAGTACCTCGACAGAAAAAAATATTCACATCATACAAGATTCAAGAAAGTCCATGAATATGAATCTGATTTGTAGCAAAACAAAATCACAAGGAAAGTAGGCTACTACTTGACTTCAGTGTTTTGGGAACATGGCCAAGTACTACGAAATTTTATGATTTATAATTCTAGACTATTGCATTTAAAAACCTCACATTCATAATCATACTTTATATATTGTAATAAATTTGATTGTCATACACTACTGCAATTTAATAAAACAATGCTTGAAGTAAAATTATTCCATTATTCCAAGCAAAGCAAATATTCTGTAACTTAGGAGCCAGCGCTTTCCAGTGGAAAGTGAGTTTGCGAAATATTCCAAAGATTGTTAAATAGTTTTGTCAGTATTTTCAGGAAGTACATTCTATGGATCATAGCTATTTTTCCATAAGGTGTGACATACATTCCAAAACCATGATTGACAACATCATTATTTTGAAAAATACAATGCAGTGGACTAGCATTGCCTGACGCCTCCGGCTTTGGGCTCATTCGTGTTGAACAATTTTAATTATTTTCTGTAAGTTCCTATTAAGAATACTTTTTAACCCAGAGTAGCCCGCCTTCGACCGGTCAGTCAGTGCAGAATCAGAGGCCCTGCTGGCTTTGAAATAAACTCGACCGATTCCCTACAAGCTAGCTTCCGGAGGTTTTCGCCTCCAGGTGTGTGTGCCCGCGGGGCAAGCTCTTAGCGTCATACTGGTCTCTCGGCATTTGTGGTACTGTAGTGCACGTAAGTGTTGATGTAAGTAAGGAGTGAGGATAGGACAAGGAAGATGAAAGAAGGATTGGGTACTATTAGGGAACTGTTATAACCTTCGCTAGTATTTATCAGAGAAACCCAGAAAACCTTCCAATCAAAGCAGATGATATGTATAAATCTCCTCCAGGCAATGGTTGAATTCGATCTATCTACGTAGCTGGTTTCGAAAGTCTTCCATTGTCTGGACTGGAACCCTAGAAATGCCCGGTTAGAAATGTTGCCTGACAACAGTTGATACCATGGGCCCTTTCAACCGATTTGACATTCCGAAGCCGCGTAAATACTCAAAAGGAAACATCTATACCGACATACGGCATTAGCAAGAGCAAAACAAAAGGGTCTCGGGCACCAATAGAAACCGAAGGCAGCAGCCCGAGCACCGACCAGGGACAGATCGGGATTCGCGCCTCGGGCGTGGGCGGGGCAGAGCGTCTCTTTGTTGGCGCCGAAAACAAAGACGCAAGCGTGGGCGAGCGAACACGGCAAGTCGACGGTGGCGCTTTGTTCGCCTCGCCTCGCCCACCGCTCCCCGCCCGCCCTGCCTCACCACGCCCTGCCTCACCACGCCCTGCCTCTCCACGCCCTGCCTCACCCCGTCCCGCCCTGCTCCGACTCACCATACTCCACCCCGCCCAAAACTAAATTGGTAAATAAATGTATTAAATAAGGGATAATTGTATTTATTTAAGAACTGACGTTCCATATATTTAGCAACATATTACAATTATTTCCTGAAAGTATTATATCATACCTTTCACATTCGTTATAGCCACTTATCGAAGAGACTCTTAATGAAGCAAGTATGTTTTTCAAAGTAAACACTCGTTAATTTGATCGATAAGCTTGTCACGTGTTGGCGTATCATTAGCACTACACAATTTTTCTTTTTTCAAAGGATCATTAATCTTTCTCGAGAGTTGCACACATACGTTCCGCAGACACCTCCTATCTGTGTCATCGTTTCGCAATTTATTACACGTGTAATCCACGGATCATGGGCGAAATTAAATATATATCTTGGTATCGTATATTTTATGTTCACGTGTTTTGCCGACTCAAACGAAAATTCAATTCGATTATTTGTTAGATTGAAGAGGGAAAATATATACGGAAGTAGTATTTCATTCCAATGTCATGGGATTAGATTTTAATCATTTGCAGAATGTGCAAATCCTTTTTGTAATCAAAAAATTAATTTGAAATATGAAAATTTACAGTTATATCGTGTAATACAACATATTTCTGTTAAATGCTTTTCATTGTCGATTACATGTTCACATCAGCATCGTATTTTGAATTTTTCAGGTAAACGTATGTAGAATGATTGAGCAAAATGAATTAAATGTCAAAATCAATCATTTTGAGAAATACAAACTGTTCTATTTTCTTGTTATCAAATGCCGGCGTCATGTGTTGTTCTTCTATTTTCGACATTTTTTCACCAGTTTAAACTACGCATAATTTTGTGTCACAAAATGTCGCAGATGAATTCACCTGAGGGAAAAGTGCAAGAGTCAGGTGTTCACCTGGAGAGACCTATGGCTTTCCTGAACTTGTCACAGGTGTCACTGACAGTGCATCACCTTCCGATTTTGGCTGTTGTTATTCCCAGTATAATTTCGTTAATTAAAAAAAATGTTTTCTATTTGGCGATGCTTATTATTGTTATTCTAAACGAAGTTACCACATCATAAAAACAAGCATATGATTTCTTTGGTACATCATCGTTCCAAAGCAATGTCGTATCATCTTTTTGACTGTGTGTGCTACATTCCTCATATTCTGAAGGACACACTGGTGTCCATAGTCCGACATGACTCAGTCTGTCACACCACTCGTGATTACATAAATTTATTTAGGAAGCATATGAAAAATAAAAATGCTTTCCCATCAAAGGAAGCGTAATAAAACTTAAAGCGTCAAAATAAAGCTCCTATAATTGTAGAGTTCTAAGTTTATATTAGTATATATGTACTTGTTCCACTTTGAATACTCATTGGCGTGTGGGGAATTTCCTTCTCTAGGTGCCTCGTCCAGATCTCTCCTCTTTACATATCACTCCCATCAAACCCTCCAATCCCAAATGGACGTTGTAAGGAAGTTGCGAATGTTTCTTGCTCAGTTAACTTACAACTTTATTGAGTAACATCTAAAAAAAAGTGCATGAAAGTAATAAGGCAATTTTAATTACCTAAAACAGAAGCTGACTGTCGATTTGTTTTCAACTCTTCAGATGTGACTTATCATTTTTCTGATGTGACTAAGCGTTTGAAGTCGAGGGCTGTAACGTAGCATATTAACGTTGTCAGTTGTCATGTCTCAACGGTACCGTTGTTATATTGGAAGAGAGCATCATGCAACGAGCTAAAATATACTACATAGAGTGGCTGAAGCGTCTCCATCTTTGCAGCAGATTGAAACCATGTTTTTTTGCAGTCGAAGAATCAATCTTAATTGGAATAAAGCGACTATTAACAGTACTTATAGCTATTGCTGCGAGAGCGAATTTTGAATTAATGACTATGCGAACAAACTTTGTCAGTCTGCGCATAGCTCAGCATGCTTTGCGATGTTGCGGGCTCAATTTGCAAATATTGTTAAGAATTTGTGGTAAATTGTGAAGTGTAGACTGAAATACTTGAAATTGAATTATATCTACGAATGTTGCATGAGTTTTTCGTCATCCAATTTAAAAATTTCTTAGTTCGCGATCGTTTCGGAAATTTATTGTTCCGTCATCAGGGCTGAGGAACACACATTTACACTGTTACTTTATCCATGTTGGATATATTACAACAAAGTAAATAATACCTATACAATAATTAACAATGCTATTAAACATAAAACAATAAACTTACATATTAATTATAATTAAAATACCATAGATTATAAATATTATGTCTTTAAAACACACCTTGCTAAGATTGAATATTTAAGAGCAATATACCAGTCATGCAACACATGGGATCAGGAGCACTTGCAGAAGAACACCTCCACCAAACTAATTTATTTATTTATTTTGCCGTTGGGAAAGATTATTTCGCAACCAAGAAGCGATCGCCGGGAAGTCGATGAAAGCGTAGCTGTGACGCTCCGGCGATTGAGTCGGGGCCAATATTTCGTGATTACGCATGCGAGCGAAGGCGCCCGGGGCGGGGGCTGTCCCCGCGGCCCCATTTGGCAGCGGCGCGCTCGTCTCCCACGCCCCCACGGCCCCCACGGCCCCCCACGGCGCCCCTTCGCTGTATCGATAATGAGGCCTCGGATCCAGTTTCCAGCTGGCGCAGCGGGGCCGCTTGGCCCGCTCGCCCCCCCCGGCTGCGTTGGGGGGTTGGTCCTTAGTGCTTCCGGGTGCGTCGACTTCTAAGGTCATTAGTCCCATAAGTGCAGTGCATGCTTTTCCCTAGGGAGGTGGCGGTGATCTTCTCCGCTGGATGGCGAGATCCGACGCCGACCTACCGTCGTCTAGTTTCCCCAACCAGGTATCTGCCACTAGCGAGACACCGCCCCACCGACACAAGCTCTAAGCCCCCGATCAGTCTCCCGACATGTGTGGTAGTGTAATGCATGTTAGTGTGTATGTAAAGGGTGAGGATAGGACAAGGAAGAGGTAGGAAATATACCCATAGGGTGCTTCCGCGAGCAGCGAGCAGACCAGGGTCTTGCAACCACCATATAACGTGGTAGGGATCATCAGAGTGTCGCGCTCTCTTGCAGCACCTTATTACTGGAACTAAAATACGAACTGTCACCAACGATACTTCAAACGTGCGTGAGTTCGCAGGTAGCAAGCAGACTCAAATGTTACGAAAGACAGCGTCGATGTTCGCGCTTTTTTCGGAGGTTTCTTATACGAATATATTATGATTAATTGAGCATTTAGGATATTTTTTTCTTATTTCTCACAAATTAGCAAATATTCATGTGTGGATGTTTGCGAGGCTAACCTGCAGTTGTATACGGCGACACTAGCGTCTCTTATAGTTGACCCTGTTTTGATGGAGCATTCAAAGGCCCTGATGCTGACTTTCTCTCACTTTGGTAGGTTGGTTGACTAGTGTTTCCGGGCGTGTCAAGTGCAAAGCCTTCTATTGCCGTAAGCGTGTTTTTTGTGCGACTTGGCGGTGGTCGCCCCCTCTGGATAGCGAGATTCGGTGCTGACCTAGTCGTCTTGCGGGGTTTGCCCGACCTGATATCCCCCACCGGCAAGGCACCGCCCCAGCCGCGCCAAGCCCTGAGCGGTAGTGTAGTGCGTGTACATTTGTGTGTCAATGTCTAAGTGAAGCGAAAGGAATACGTGTGACAAAGAGATAGCGTGCGGACGCTAGTACGTTTGTTAGGGTACATTTCTGTCATTCTCATAGTATTGACTACTGATCAGAGAAGCCGGCCGCTAAAATTCTCCTTGTGAGGGAATTCTGCCTAATTAATTAATGTCAAAACATTGTGATCGTCGTTCTCGATTCCGTGGTATAACGATTTGCGTGTCGGGCTTTTGTACCTAAGTTTGCGGGTTCAAACCGGATCAGAGCAGTAGACTTTTAAGGGCGAAAAAATCCGATCGAACGCCTTCCTTCAAGGGGAAAAAGGCGGCTATTCCGTGCAGGTTCACTGGATGTACAAGATCCTCAAGCCAAAAAGAAGCTTCTGAGGTAAATTCGAACCTCCTGTTTCGACGCCCGAGCAATATCATTTTTCTCCGGTGGTTGGTGAAAGGAATACAGCAAAATTTGCGTGATCAGACGAAAAATCTGGCCTGATTCTCACCACGTAAAATAAGGCATTAACTAAACTAACCATTGTCAGGACTAGAAACCTCTCGGTGTGAGACACTGCTGTGAAGCAGTTGCTCGGAGACATCTCAGCCATACCATGCGAGTTAATCACGCTTCACGACTTCTCTGGAGAGTTATCTTGAAAAGTTTTTTGGAGGTCATTATAGTTACCTCTCTGTATTAATTTGGTTAGTTTGTGAGTTTTCATAAATGTTAGAAAATTATTTTGCGAAGGAAGGATAAGTAAATGAAACTCGGAGAAAGTTCATGGTACAATTCTGAAACGGAGTTCTTGTGTAACTCATATACAGAAGAAACAGAGATGATTCTGTGATAGGTCGTAGAAGTTTGTTTTCGAAATTTTTGGTTTGTATGTGATAATTAAAATCCCTTGCCGAGGTTGAAGAATCATTCTATAAAATTTGTGGTATCGAGGATATTGAAATAACTTTGGAAATATCCTCCGATATCTCCAACTAACCACACGAAAAGAAGGTAAAACCAGTAATAGAAGTGAAAGGTGTCGCGTGGATCAAAACGTCTACTAGAGTGCGCTGTCGCAACGCCCGTGTCAGAGTCAGCGCGAATTTTGGCTCGAACGTTCTTCCGCTGTCACCGCCCACGGCGTGACCGTCTCCCCTCCTCCTCCTCCCCCGTGCTCGCCCTGGAGTTGCCTCCCCTTCACCTGCATAATGGAGACGTATCGAACGCAGCCCTGGCGGATGCAGGGGCGAGGGAGGGATAGGAAAGGACGGGGAGAGGACAGGGGGGAAGGGGGAAGAGGAAAACGCCGGGGCGGCGGCGGAGGCGGGGAGGAAAGCGGAAGTAGGAAGAGGGACGAGGACGGTGTCAGTGCCGGGGGCGGATGCGAGAGGAGACGGAGCGAGCAGGATGATGAGGCTAGAAGGGCAGACTCGTGACGCGACGCGGCGGGGCGGGGAGGGGTTGGGCGTGGCGTGACGTGGCGGGAGGAGACTGCGTTGAGGGAGTGAGACGGGAGGACGGAACGGGGACGAGGTCGGGGACAAAGGCCGAGGGCAGGGCGGGAGCGGAAGTGAGGACGGGATGATGGCGACCGGATGTTGCGGGCGGAGGGGGCGGGGCGCTGGCATTAGGACGGGCAAACTCATTCATACAAAGTGGGAATGCACGGTGGACGAGCGTAGCACAATAACGCGCTCTTGGCTGCCGACGTTTTATTTCCCTCTCCAGAGCGCTCCGTGCCAGACGAAAACTGGGGATGGCAAATATAATTTCTGTGGAACGTAAAAACTTACAAACGTTATCTCTCGTACGAACATTCAGTATGTTTATAGAAAATGGAATTCTGAAAAATGCTCTAAAATTCAACTGTTTGTTTTTTGTTTATAATTTGTTGTACATACTTGAAATAATTGGGTAGTAATTTTTAAAAACTTTGTATGTGAGAATAATAAAATAATTTAAAGAGCAATATTTCTCGAATAAAGTGAGTGTTTCTGGGGGAGGGGCTCTAAAATATGATATAGTTATATTGTAATAAAACTCCAAAATTCACAGAATGTAAGAATACTGCAATATTTGAATATAGCGATAATGATCTGAATAAAGGATTGTAGTTATATTGCGAAATTCTATGAAACGCAGATCTATTTATATAGAATAGTAGAGAGGACCTCACAAATTGATTTTTTCCGAGAAAACGTATACCCTATTATTGAAACAAATATTTTTATCAAGTTTACTAGAAAAGCCACATTGACGCTTAAGTTGTCTCTAATATTTCTCTTCTACATATATTGCGTGTTTGACGAATTCATCGTAGTAGAATTCATTGCATTACATTTTAATAGTAGCATTTGTTTCATTTTATACGCTTTAATCATACATATTTTAGAGATTACACATTTATAGAGAATCCCAATTTCAACCAAAATTTTCACGGTGTTTTCACCCACTCCGACCGTACTTACACTTCATTTAGAAATATACCGTGAACAACTGATGAAATGCTAAACGGCAAATACGAAAAAACATGCTATTAATAATTAATCGACGAGAAAAGTGAAATTTACATACGCTTACTTAGAGATTACCGATCTATTGTTTTTATATTTGATTGTAGATATACAAGATCCGAATCCGAAAATATTGTTGGATGTTGATATGCTATTTCAACAAATTTTGCTCACAAACCTGAAAACTAAAAACAATTGGAAGAAAAAGTCAGAAGAATGGAGATTGATAAACCTGAAGCTTGTGAATATTGCCTTACAAAACAGCTTATTGCAAATACAATATAAAGATCCGGTCCGGATGGCTGAAATCGTTCAGGCAGTAGTGCTGTAGCGATCTTGGACCGAAGGATCGCGGGTTCGAGTCCCGCCTCTGGCATGGTTGTATTGTGTTCGTCCTTTCACCACCTATCATCATCATATCGTGTCATACTTATAGTTATCATACCGTTACAAGCAATAGTGGTCGCTAATGATCTAGAAGTTAATACGACCTCAAATAACAAAAAAAATATAAAGAAAGAAAAATAGGAGAAGTGAAAGTGGAAGGAGGAAAGATGATGAGGGACTACAAGAAGGACAAACTTGAGACCAAGACGACATATAATCATAGTCACAATTGTTCATTGTCTATTAGACATGCCCTTCTATATCAGGGTTGTCCAACTGGCCGCGGTGCAATTTATTGTGGATCGTGAAAGGTAATTAATCAAAAGAGAAAGTCCTTTGCATCCATATCGAGTGAGACTGTGCGCATAGCGAACGCGCCCTACCGGAGTCAACACCCCCTTTACGTAAAAATAGTTTATTTAGATTTAAGGATTTTTTCTATGAAATTCAGAAGTTCAAAGACATCCCAATTCGTTTAGCTGCGTTATGCATGGTACGGCCTGATATCATGCATGGTTCCATGCCCCCCCTTCCGTTTGAGAGCAGTTGCGCAAACTTCCGAGATCAGCAATACGGAGAAGTCAGGAGTGGATCGCCCGAGAAATGTAAATACGGGTCGCAACGATATTAAAGGTTGGACACCTCTGTTCTATATTGATATTTACGTCATTGCCACAGCACCCAATTTCGAAGGTAGGTTGCGACGGGACAAGCGGGATGGAGCGGGACGGAGCGGGGCAGAG
>BOPP01000028.1:8251258-8294463 GCA_017312745.1 Gryllus bimaculatus
CTTTCTCTCTCTCTGTCTCCCTTTCTCTCTCTCTCTGTCTCCCTTTCTCTCTCTCTCTGTCTCCCTTTTTCTCTCTCTCTGTCTCCCTTTCTCTCTCTCTCTGTCTCCCTTTCTCTCTCTCTGTCTCTCTTTGTCTCCCTTTCTCTCTCTCTCTGTCTCTCTTTGTCTCCCTTTCTCTCTCTCTCTCTGTCTCTCTCTCTCTCTCTCTCCCTATCTGCCTCTCTCCTTTCCTTTCTTTATTAAATGGATGGCTAACTGAAACCGATTGTTTGGGGGTTAAACACTACCACTCAAAGACAATTTTTAATGCTAGAAGGTAGAGAACTTATCAAGTGAGAATTCTGAAGTTTATGGTGTAATGCAGATGTCAATTTTTGATCTGGAATGTATACAAAGGAGAGAGAAAATGTTGCTTTTATACCCCTGCTTAATTAGATTTACCATTTTGGATTAAATATGGGCTACAATTTTTAAATCTAGCTGAGAATAGTTTTACCTATTGTAAAAACGAATGTGTTAATAAATGATTATAAAATGCATTATTTCAGGTTAAACAAGTAATGCTAGTGATGTTTGGTTTAAGAAATTTTTGACTATATATTTTCTGGCATACTTGATATTGTAATGCAATTGTTATTGTTTGTTTCAGGTAAGTGGGTTCCGACAGAAAAGTTGAATGTTTGGCATCCTTGAGTAAGTAAAAAGAAGAATGGATATTTGCACCAATTTCTGTTCATTGCGCTCTATATGAATACATTTATTGGTATGTACAAATACAACTTATAAATCGACTGCAGTCCATGAGGAGCCTAGGCGTAAATAACACTACATGTCTTCAAAACAATTTGCTTTTTCCTGTTCACTATTTCTGTGTTGTCTTAGATGATAACCATGCGTAGTAATTATTGTCCATCACTTTTTCATGCATTGAATCCAAATTGACTTCATGGTACTTGTGTAATTAAGGGTTTTTCAATTTATCATCTGATTTTCTTTGTTTCTTCGACAATGAAGCTCAACTTATTCAATAATTCATTATTCGTGTAATGTGTGGTAAAGCACAATGATTGAAGCTTTGTGATCCTGAATAGTCATGCACGACCGATTGAAAGATTACATGTTTTGGCACACTCATTGTATGATATGACATTGAGCTTATGACGTGGACATAAGAATAAGTGATGATAATATTGTAAATTGAATATTATAAAAAGAATTACAAGTAGAGATATAGGACCATATTTTTAAAGGGAGTTTGGTGAGGACATACATTGCAAGATTTACTTGCTTATTAAATATTATTTTTGATACATCTCAGATGATAAATATTTAAAAATGCTTTTATCGTTATTTTTGAAAAATTAATTAATGCGATAAGTAAAATGAAATGACTTCCCTTTTTTAAGTTTCAAAATTTCGTAAAATAAGCACAGGGCGAGTGTTAATACACAGATAAGATCCTGTGGATAATGTCTGTGGCAAAATAGAACGGTGATTGACTCTAGTGTGTAGATATACATTTTGTTTCTCCCTTAAACTTTGTTACACATATCTTGAATTCACACCACACTTTAATTGTATAAGATGATAGTAGTCGTGATTGTATTAATAAATTGAGTAATTTGAGGATCTTATTCACTCCGGCCTTTCGTTGAGCTAGAATTAGTCTACAGACGACACAAAAGAGAATGGATCTTGAGTGTTTCCTCGTTGTATTTCGCACACTGGGGCGGTGCCAAGCGGGGCAGGAGACAAAGGAGATTTCTGCTCTCAGTGAAAAATCGGGAACAGCTTGCAATTGCCTTATAATGCTATATGCAAGTAAGTAAAGAACTGTTAAATTCTTTTTTAAATATCTTAATACAAAACATGATCTATTAAACGTACATTTGAAGAAAAAATCATCTTATTTCAAATGAAGTTTATTAATCCTTTGTATAGGTTATTTAACAAACAATCGTGAATAAATTGATCATTTTCCGGTTATTAATTTCTTAATGTAAGTGTTTCTGAAAACTCTGCATATAGCCTATAGTTAAACTACTCGACTTCGGTATTTTTTCTCAATTGGTACGGCCTTCACTTTGTCTCTGAGAAGACACATTTTTTTCGTCCCATGAAGTACATGCATTGTGTTTATTTTCTTACTTAAAAGCCATTCGTTTTCCTAAAGCGAGTTTCAAAGGAAATCTTTAAACAAAATCACAACATAATGGCCAAATGACTTTCACGAAATTATAATATTAATCACATATAATGGATATTCCTTTCATAGAGAAAGAAAAATGTCGCACAAAAAAGCAATAACATTGTATAAATTGGGTATTTCTATTGCTGTATTAATTTTTCTTTGTGAATAAATATATTAATTTCTGGTGTAAATAAGAAAATTTATATGTCCTAGAGTGTTTATGTTTCGAAATGCAAATGTTTGCATAAAAAGCCTTTCTGCAAATCAAATTTTGAGCGCTTATTGCAGCTCAGCCTTTCGAAATCACGAAGGGGTTTGTTAATGAAAATATTCTTAAAACTGACTTAAGAGGTTATTTTAGAAGTTTCGTTTTTACCTTCCTAGGTACCGTGTACATAACTCTTAAAAAATCCGATTTGGGAATGTAATTTAGCATTATTATTCTGTTGAAATTTCTCTTGGAAAAAAACATTTAACATAAAATATTTCATTGCTATCAATTCCCCTAGAACGATGTACATCACCGCAACATATTGGCCAACCAGGGAGTAGTCTGTGTTCCGCGCGGAGCGCTGATATTTCATCCATTGTGCATTACGATCCCCCGCCGTTACTTTTTCCTTGAATGCGAGCGCGGGGGTTTGGATCGAACGGGTTGACCGCAGCGTATTTGCGCCGTTCGTGGAACTGGCCTGTGGTATATGGCGCGGCGCGCGTGGCGTATGATTCAAAGTCAGTAGCAGCGAAATGTGGTTCATAACTCGTGACGGGGGGCGGGGGGTGCTGTTTGTGAAGGAGACGAGAAATGAGACGAGAGTGCATTTCGATTGAGCTGCACTCCGATGAAAGAGCCTTAAACTGATGGCATTTCACCCGCAAAGCGAGCTGTTTTTTCTACTCCTGTTGTATTGTCATTTGATGGCGAACCAGTTGCATGATCAACCAGTTGCATGATTATACTTACTTCGATACAGATTTAATTATGATATAGGTTCTTCACTAGAAGTTTACAAACCAAGTATTAACACTGAGAATAGTTCTATAGTTCTAGAACAGTACATTATGAAACGATGATGTAATGATGGGTATTAATTCACCAGTGTGACATTACGATATGAGCGAGGAACAAGCCAGTATTGTTACCTTCTCACGAGCGCAATAATACCCATTACATCGAGTTCCTTCGGGTACTTTTTCTACGACTGATAGTAAGTAACTTTTATACTTTAAACGTTTATATTAAACCGTTTTATGGCATTTGACATGCAAAATTCAGCCATTCAGCTAATCATTGAGAATAGTTCTATTAAATGTGTCGTTCGATTGTGTACATTAAAATTGCATTTAATATTATATAATGCTTGTCAGTTTTATATTTTTATTAGTAGTAATTTTGTACGTGGAATATTATTTAAAATAAATTGTATCGTAATTTCACTTTGGTCCTATTTGACTAGCGCAGTCGTTAACCAAAGCCACCTGCGCCAGGGCAGGGTAGGGTTACGGGCTGTCCGCTAGGTAGCTTTGGCTGAATTTTGCATGCACGAAACGGTTTAATATAAACGGTTAACGTATACAAGTTACTATCAGTCGTAGAAAAAATACTCTAAGGAAATCGATGTAATGGGTATTATTGCGCTCGTGGGAAGGTAACAATACTGGCTTGTTCCTCGCTCGTATTCCAATGTCACACTGGTGTATTAATACCCATCATTATATTATCATTTCATAATGTACTATTCTGTTCGCAGATGTACTTTAGTGTAGCTTTGAAGATACAATGTGTTTTGATTGAAGTTAAAGAAGAGTACGTGACTAGTACCAATTAAGTTAACTGAACGTAAGTGACCTGAACTCACTCACGTAAGTGAACTGAACGATGATTCAAGGCAATTGTATGCAAAGAGCATTAAATTAATATGCCAGTTTTGCATTTGTGTAGCTACAGCTTCTCTGCGAATTGCGTGACTATGTAGGAGTACGAGAGTCGTAAAATGTTTTGCTTTTAATGACAGAGCTAACTTTCCCTCAGTTAAAAGTTGCCCCTGCAAACTACGAAATACAAAGGCACATTCCTCAATGCACGGCAGGTTCTGCGGAAGCACCTAATAGGATCATAAAAGAGATTTTCGTATAGGGATATAAAATACTGCATAAACGTTTCACATCGTAATTCTCAAGTTATTTCAATTTGTTCTTTGTTTACGTTGTAACATAGATATATAGTGTGATATTCTCATCCTAAGGCTGTTAGCCTTGAGAGATGTGGTGAAATGATGATGATAATGAAAGACACTAACATACAGAGAGACAGACATTATTATTATTATTATTATTTGTTGTTGTTGTCATTTTTATTATTATATTCATTCATCTCATTCACATGTCATAAAATCGTGTAAAATAATGACGGTTTTTTGAGAGCCGTATTTATTGAAACGTAATTTTTTTCTCATAAATTTTCTATTGAAAATATTTCAATTCAAAAAATCTCAAAACTTAAGCAATTTACAGTGGCATCATTTATTCGTAATGTTTGTGATCCCCTTTTCATAATCGAGATAATCTACTAATACACTGCCCATATACAAAGCAACAAAAATTCTATTATGGTTATTAGCCTGACGATCCAAAGTTCTTCGTGATCTTACACGTTTATTTATTGCTAATTCATAGGAGAATAAAGTCGGAGCATACGCTATACCAGAACTGTTAATAATTAGATGAATAGATAACGATATGAATGGCGACGATATGAATGGCGACGATATGAATGGGAAAGAGTGAAATTAAATTAAATCTAGTGGCCTGCTCTTGGGAATAATGATTTGAAAAAAACACACTAAATACTTTCCGAAAAAAGTAACATACCCACTGCCCAAGAAAATAAAATACTTTCGAATAATACTGTATAATTAAAGATTTTAAGTCTTCATGAATAGTTTAATATCTTTGTGTAATATATATTACGTAGAACATTTCTTCACGTACCAAAAACAAAAACAAAAAAAATGCTGTTCCAGAACGTAAAACGTGAATGACAATTACTTAATCGCGAACGAACTCCTTCCCTGGAGCGTTGCTATCACAATTCGTCAGGTGTATCGTAAGTAGTGTCGAACTGACTTGCAGATGGTACGCGCAGTATGATAATAGCCGAATAATGCAACAAAATATTTGAATTTTTCAATCAAAATAAAAAAAGTGTTTGTTGTTTCAATGTGTGTTCTTTGCTGAAAGAGATATAAATAAAGTTCGAAATCAGTTAACGGCACTCACTCCACGTGCACATGTAGCCCTCCCATTTTTGCCAATGAACGACCGAAGGCCTCAAAGACATTGCTCCTTTGGCTTAGGATCACAAACCATTCCAACAGACTTCGTCGTTCGAAACAACTGATTCCTGCAAGAGCAATTGCTGGAGATCAGTTTATGCTAAAGTCAAACGTATTATTTGGCTTTACACCAATGTCAGCCCTTTTCCAGTTCGTGTTTCAACGTCTGATCAGCTGTGGAATGCACGAAAAATAAACGTGGCTGACTGTGCTACCCAAGGATAGAATGTGGATGTTTTTGAAAATTATTGAAACATCTGGTAACCGACCACGTTACACGCTCGTGTTTCTTGATTTCTTCAAAACGCATTTAAATTAATGGTTGAAATGGGTTTTGAAGAAAACAAAAAAGGGGCGTATAGAGCGTATTAAAAACTACACGACTTCACATCAAACTATTTTTTTCCACCAGTGGTCAGTATGCGTTTTGATTTGTTGCTCCTGTGTTCCTGGGCATCCAACGAAACCGTAAAACCTCTCATGTGCATTGTTTTATTTCGTTTTCTGCTCGCATTGGAACTTAGTAATATAAACGAGAGCACCCTCTCTAGCGTGGCGGATTTTCAGAGGAGTCAAGGCAAGCCTGGCCTCTTTCGAAATTAAAAACACTAAATATATATTTTTGAAATTAAATATTGTTAGAATTAAACTTTGTCCGAAATCGACACAAATGTTTACGACTGGATAGTAAATGTTTAAAGAGAAGTTCTTTTGCTGCGACAATAGCGTTACAAATTCAACATGGTACCAACTAGTTCAGTGCGTTACACAACCAAAGTCCTAGCACTACGGAAGAATGTGATAGGAATATACATTCCTCTACGCTAGCACTGCTTGTGCCTGGAGGAGACTAGTGCAGGCGGCCCAAAATGACGCGCGCCTTCCTGTTGCCACGGCAACGTCCCTCAACCAATAAGAAAAGACTAGTATCGTTTTGTCCCGCTTCCGAGTTGGTTTGGCGCCAGTCCTCCTTGTGAGGCGTGTTGGCGATCGTGACTGTGGGATTACTGACTGTGGTTGCGATGGATTCATTCGGGAAGTCCTAGTATTTCAGTGAACGAATAACATCTTTATTGGAAAGTGTCGTTTTCACGGAGAAGAGATATGTAAGAAAAATATTAATCTACCTTCTTTTATTTTGAATGTCACCAATAACAGTTTACCAGTAAGCCAAAGTCATTGTGGTTGTGGGAACACCCGCTCGTCGACGGTAGGTCGGCGCTGGATTTCATCATCCAGAGTTGTAAGATCAACGCCATCTCACGAGGAAAAGCATCACTAACACATACATACATTGTAGTTGTCGTACGAGACCGAATAGGTGACGCGCCCGGAATCACTACCAAACATCCAACCAATGACCAATGACTTTCAGTTTCACATAATGCTTCCGAGCCTGAATTTGTTGGGCCTTCCCGAGTTTTGAACCCACTACCCTCGAGGTGGCTCATCCCTCCGAGCCCTCGACGATTTCCACTCGGAGTGTGAGAGCTTTGACTCACCTGCTGCCCCGCGAAGCGCATGGCCTGCGGGGGGTGAGGTGGGGGTGGGGGCGACAAGGCAGCGAGCCGCGGCCGACGCTGCTCCGCTGCGTGACGGTCCGGTATGACTCGGCGATGGCTAGAATATGCCGGCGCGCCGCCGTGGGCCGTTCCGGGCCCCAGGCTCTCCTCCCCGCCTCTCTCCCTCCCCTCCCTCCCACCCTCCCTCCCCGAGAGCCTCTCCACGCTCGTTCCCTTTCGCCCCGCCTGGCTTCGCCTTCTCTCAGTGACACATGCCTCTCCCTGACACATCTCCACCCCTCCCACTCCACCCCGCTCCCCACCACGCCACCCCATCCATCTACTCAGCCGCTCCGACCTACCCCTCGCATCCACCTGCCCCTCATCCGGCTTCGTCCTCCGTAACACCCTCCACTCTCCGCCCTCTCTCTCTGCTCCTCTCCTCCTCGCTGCGGCTCCACTCCCCGCTCCACTCTCTCCTTCTAACTTCGCCCATCTGCATTCCATTGCCTCTGTTCGCCTGCTTCCGTCGCTGCCCGCTCTTCGCACTTTCTCTCAGCCCCACTCACACTCGCCCGCGCCGCATCTCCCTTCCGCTCCCCCGCCCCCCCGCCCGGGCTCACCCCGCATCTCCCGCCCTCGCCGCCCTGCGAGCGTGCCCTGCGTGCCCTGCCTGCCTGCCGTCCTGCCGTGCCCTGCCGTGCCTCTGCTGCCGTGCCCTGCCGTGCCTGCCGTGCCTGCGTGCCTGCCGTGCCCTGCCGTGCCCTGCGTGCCTGCCGGCCTGCCGTGCCCTGCCGTGCCTGCCGTGCCTGCCGTGCCCTGCCGTGCCCTGCCGTGCCTGCCGTGCCCTGCCGTGCCCTCCGTGCCCTGCGTGCCCTGCCGTGCCCTGCCGTGCCCTGCCGTGCCTGCCGTGCCTGCCGTGCCCTGCCGTCCTGCCGTGCCCTGCCGTGCCCTGCCGTGCCTGCCGTTGCCCCTGCCGTGCCCTGCCGTGCCCTGCGTGCCCTGCGTGCCTCCGTGCCCTGCCGTGCCTGCGTGCCTGCCTGCCCTTGCCGTGCCCTGCCGTGCCCTGCCGTGCCCTGCCGTGCCCTGCCGGCCCTGCCGTGCCTGCCGTGCCCTGCCGTGCCCTGCGCCGCTAGCCTGGCTGCCTGGTGCCCTGCCGTGCCCCTGCCGTGCACCTGCCGTGCCCTGCGTGCCTGCCGTGCCCTGCCGTGCCCTGCCGTGTGCGTGCCTGCCGTGCCGCATGCCGTCCCCGTCGACCGTGCCTCCGTCCCTCCGTGCCTGCGGATCCGTGCCGCCGCGGCCGGGGGAGGGGAAGGGCGAGGGTTCCGGCGAAGTCGAAGCGACAATTTCTGAAATTGCGGCCGCACTTCGCAATCGATAAGCGTCGGCCGGGAGCGTCCGCCCACTCGGTGCGGCTCGTCGGCGCTTCAGTCAGACGGCGCTGGGCCGAAGGACGGGCGGCAAAACGTCTGTGCGGGGGCGTGTACAGGGAGGGCCCATGCCGACAACCGCAGCAACACAGCTCGTGCCAGAGAAGAAATACAAGATAAGAGAAATGCAAGATAATAGGTCTGAGTCCCACAACGTTACTATTGTGACTAGGTTCGAGTCCTAACGCTGACAAGATTTTCGACACTAGCTTGTCAGCTAGGTTAAATTCAGACGCTGTTTGGAGGACAATTCTAGTGGTTGCCTGCTCTGAAGTGTAGTTTTTAATGGTTTTTCCGATCAACACCAGGCGAATGCCGTAGCAGTACCCTCACAAACGGGCCTCTTCCTCACTCCTTCACACACATTCACACTAAAATGAACTAGACGACACTACAACATATGCCGTGACACCCCTCGGGATCTTAGAACTTGTCCCGGTTGGGTTGGCGCCCTGCTGGTGGGAGATTCCTGGATGGGGAAACCCGTTCTAGTCGACGTTAGGTCGGCGCCGGTTCTTGCCATCCAACGGTGGCGGGTTTGATCACCGTCACCTCGCGAGGTAAAACATGCCCTACATTTACAGAACTAATGTGTTTAGTAGTTGACGCACGTTAAGGGAAATAAAAGTAAATAGGTCTAAGTTCCTTATAGTTACTAATGTAGCAAAACCAGTGTAAAATAAAGAAAATCCAAATAAAAATTGTCATATAATAAAAACTTGTTCATGTTAATTTCCACTCTATCTCGACACTGACGAAACAAAAAGTAATGTACAAGAAAAGAGGGGGGAATAAAAAATCTTTCTTGAAATCTATAAACAATCTTGAGGTCGGACACATCAAAAAATGTAAATGAAAATTGACTTGCAAGTTGATCCCCGTAGCTGAAATGGTCAGAACATGTAACGACTCAAAAGCATATCGTGTTGAATTTGAACCAAAGGTTTAGGGGTCTATTTACGCGTTTCTCTAAGCAACATATCAATTTCAGGCAACGCTGGACATCGCGTGCCCATCAGCCAGCAAGCAATATTTATTTCAGCTGTTAAAGGAAAGAGACACGAACTAGGATCAATTATTATTAAGAAGTATAGGTCCAAAGCGAGACGTTTTGAAGATAGGAAACTTCAGTACTTCGGTCTATATATTTAAGAGAACGTTGCTGCTGGTGAAAATTTGATCTTTCACCTAGAAAATTAACATTGACAGAAACAATGCACAATGAAAGAAAAAAAAGGAACACAGTAGGTAAAATGAACCGTTGGAAACAAATTGGAAACGGTATTTTCATTCATTAATGTTATTTTTCTAATGAAATACACGTTGCAATATTTACGGCTGACATGATCGCTTCGGTCTTTCAGGAAACACACGAGCTCTTTGGTGTTCTTGCCACTGCGTGGGGGGGGGGGTTGAGGGCCGGTGGTGGTTGGTGCCGGAGAGGCTGGATAGCAATTGGTTCTGGATTCCTGTTGTTTCACAGTCGATGAAATGTTAGTCACATCGTAATGGTGCAGTGAACGTAGCGATGTAGTTGATTTACTCTGTAATAGGCATTTCATGATTGGGCAAACATTTTGGGAACTGCGTGCAAGCTAGGACAATCATTTATACGAGGAGTTCCGTCTTCCAATTTTGTTTACTATGGCGCGTACAGGGTGTCCATTCCAATACTTGGCGCTTAGGGCTCTCAAACGATGCGCTCGCGATGTTAAAACTAGTTGTGCTACAGAATGACACAGATATTCTCGTACTAATTTTTTTAAATTTCTTCGGTCTGGGGTAGCTTTTCGGACTTGCCAGCTGACCTATTTCCGCCCAAAATACATTTTATGAAGTTTTCTCAATTTTTGGGGGGACCTAATGGAAGATTTGAGAATAATAATTTTAAAATGTTAGAGAAGAGTAAATCATTGTCGTTTATATAAATTTTCATTGAAAAATTTGGAGCTGTTTTTAGGGAAAAAAATCGTTCTACGGACGGTCGTTTAAAAAACACTTTTTCGGTTCAAGGGACCCCAAATGATGTATATGTGTTGAAATATCGTAATCTATTTTCCACAACATTACATATCTTTCTCTGTACTACCTGTATTGCCCGTATTTACGTACGTGTACGAGGAGTTCCGTCATCCAATTTTGTTAGTTATATGAGAAAGTAAAACTGAAATCCGTCGGCCTTATTGCCCCGTGCATCTTCAACTTATCGCTGAGATGATATTGAATACCCTTTCCTACATCTACGCACTTCTGGATCGATAAAACATCTAATTTGATCATCTATTTAAATGATAGACAGTATTAGAATTTTCTCTTCATATATGTTGAAGCATCAAAGGGGTAATATCTAAAGAGATCACTTATGACCTTCCTCGTGATCCAGATTCTTGCGATCTTATCATTATCTACAACGAAAATAAATTCAATGAAAAATAGTGGTTGTCCAACAGAATATACTGCTTCCAATTATTTCTAACTGCTATGCTATATTATATTACTACACGAACCTGTAAAAGTGTTTTGAACCAGCAACATTTTCCCGGACCGAGATTCGAACTCATGTCCTCAGAGTTAACTCGCTGGGTGCCTTATCTCTAAGCCACAGAAGCATTTCAATATGTCTTGCTATATCAGTTTTTAATGCAGAAATTATAGTAGATTCTCAATTTAATTCAGTTCAATTCAATTTAGCCGTATTTTACGTTGTACGGCCCAGGCCTTCTCTTCGTACTACGTAAAGTTTGCTTCGCTCCTTTTACCATCTAGTAGAGAATGAAGATATTTCTTGGGCGACGAAGCAGACAATGTTAATTTAGCTCAGAGGCTTCTTTGAGGGTTGAGGCCCTTTTACATGCCGTAAATCTATAATATGGGACAGTCAGCTCCACTCAGAAGGAGGCGATCGAACGATTTTGTCGCCCTTAAAAGCCCACGGCTTTGAACCCGCGAACTTGGGCTAACAACTTGATACGTAACAGTAACACCGCCGAAGCAACAATCACTCTATTCCAGATGCCAATACCTTCTCTACATGATTGTTTCCACTAATATTCGAAGGGCAGGATACCAACACTGTGATACAGTGTCTAGGCCAGGGATGTCCAACTTGCAAGGCGTCGAGGGCCTCAACTAAAACCTGTAAAATGGTTGCGGGCCATTTATTCACGACTTGGGCGATCGGCATCTGACTTCCCTGTTTTGTTGATCTCGGCACTTTTCCCAGCTGCTCTGGGTCGCATGGAACCGATGCGATAAAGGCCTTTCCAAGCCTCGCGCAGTGAAAGCACTTGCGATGATTTTTGAATGTCTGAATTGACGAGGTAAAAATCTTCTTCTTCTTTTCTTCTTCTTCTTCTCCATTTCAGGATTAGGCAGAAGTGCCTGTTCCGTCTTCGCTCTGCACATCAGGACCATCTCTTTCTGGGTCGGCCGATATCTTCTCTTCCCTTCGGTGGTAGTTCATCACTAATTGTGGAATACGATCTTCCTCCATTCTTTCGATATGGCGCCGCCATTCTTTCCTGTTTTCTACGATCCTTTCATTTATGTTGTATATATCTAGTTCTTTACGGATGTCCTCATTTCTTATCTGGTCTTGTTTGATGCAGCCTTTACTTTCCTAAGAAATCTCATTTCTGCTGCTTGAAACTTACTTTGATCTCTTTTTTCATTATCCACGATTCACTTCCATACAGGAGAACTGGAGCAGCCATTGTCTTATAGAACTTCATTTTTGTATCTTTCCTTGCTTTGTTCTGTAGTGTTCTGTTTATTATTCCACATATTGATTGAAATTTATTAGTTTTATTTTCTAGTCTTTATCTGTGTCATAACTAATGTCACAACCAAGATAATTAAAATTTGAAGTCTGGTCGATCACTGTGTTGTCATAACTATTTTGAGCGTATGGGGTATTTACCGCAATGGGCCATAACTTAGTCTTCGTTTTTAGAATATTCGGAGATTATAACTCTTTCTTCCCAGTTGATGCAGTGTGTATACAGCTTTTTGCAGATCATCTTCACTTTTTCTGCAGTATTGTAACGTCATCTGCATAAAGTAGAACTTTTAGGTGTTTATTCTGCTTCAACTGTATTCCAGAACTAGCTATGCATCTCCATTTTTTAATAAGGTCATCAATATATATATATATATATATATATATATATATATATATATATATATATATATATATATATTGAATATTGAGATAAACTACATCCTGTTATAAGTCCCCTATTTATCAATATTTCTTCAGTCTTCTTTATGCCAGTATTTATTATAATTTTTTGTCTCGTGATACATATTTTTGATGGTTTTTATGAGGTGTTCAGGATAGCCACTTCGTTCATATATTCCATAGCTTGTGTCTGTCCACGCTATCAAAAGCTTTCTCGAAGTCAATAAAGGCTATATGGGTTTCTATTTACTTCTCGTCGTTTTTCTAATATTCTTTTAAGACTAAAAAATGTTGTCGTTACAAGAGCGTCCTTTCCGAAATCCCGATTGTTCTTCTTGTAATTTTAGCCTCTGATATAATTTTCAATCGAGCGTTGATAATTTCTTGCCAATATTTTATAAGCGGCATTCATGAGGCTGATACCCCTGTAGTTTTCCACATTCATTCTTCTACTTTTTAAAGATAGTATGACTCTGTTACTTTCCAGCTTTTGAGTATCTTATAAGATTTCCAGCATTCGTTGAACAGATGAAACAGTCTAAATTCGCTTAGGGGGCCTGCATATTTTTACGAGTTCCATGTTAACTCCATCAGGACCACATGCCTTCCTGTTTTTATACTGTTCATGGCTTGCTTTAATTCATCCAAGGAGATGGAATCCACTGTATTGTTGTAGCGAAGCTCTTCCTCTTAGGTTCAACAGTTCAGTACACCCAAAGTTTATATAGTGTTCCTTCCATTGTTCTTCATTGATTATGCGTATATCTGCAACATCTTTCTCCGTCTGATTTAAATGTCTTAACGCTTTGTACGCGGAACAATTGTCTTCCACTGTATATGATGTTCGATGGTGCTTATAAATCTATCCCATGAGTGATTATGTGCAGATCTATTATTTGTTTAGCGTTATTCCTTTTTGTTTATATTCTTCTTTTGCTTCTTGGGTTTTGTTTTGAAGGAATTTTTTATATGATATATCTTTATCTTTTAGGCTTTCGCTATACAATCGTTCCATACTCTCAGTCCCTTTCTTTCTATGCTTTTTTTTCTTCCTAAAGTTCATATGCTGCCTCTCTATGATATCCTTTATATTCTGCCATTCCTTATCCACATCATCAACAGTTGGAATTGACAGAAATTGTTGTAATCGAATTTGATATAGTCTTTTTATGCTTTCTTGTTCAAGTAAGTACACTTTTGAAAATTTCCTGCTTGTCTCTTTCCTTGGTCTAATTTTCTTCCATTTTGCTACCATTGCTATTGTGCAATCACTAGGTAGTGGTCTGAATATATATCACATCCTCGGTGACTTGTACATTCTCTATTTGGTTACTAATTTTATCTATTTGCGATTACATAATCTATCAGTGATCTCGAGGCCTCTGGCACTCCAGGTGAACTTGTGCATTTCTTTTTTCCTGAAAAAGGTATTAGCAATTTTCACTACTCTGAAAGGCTGCAAACTGTCTAAGTTCTTCTCCGTTTTATTTAAGTGCTGTTCTCCAAATACCCACAACTCCCGGAATCGGAATGTTCCAACCTGGCGTTTAGGTCCGCACAGACGAGGACATGATTATTTTTGTTTATTTTGCTTATTTGTTTTTGAAGATCGTCATAAAACGTCCGTGTGTCCTCTTTCCTTCCTTCTTCTGGGCATACACGCCTATAAGTATTAAGTGGTAAAAATCTTAAATACAAATTTTACTTCATTTAACATTAAAGGGCAGGTCATGGCAGGGTGAGTGCGCTAGGTTGCTCTTATCTCGTCCGCAGCATAAATACAATAATTTTTTTCTTGAACTAAAACCTTTCGCTCGCCACATAAAATGTCATCGCGGGCCGCCAGTTAGACGATCCCGGTCTAGACTGTCATATCATAAAATAATAGCAGCCTTGCTGTCAAGGATCATGCTTCCACTTTGTATCTGAATACTCTTACAGAAGACAGGATATCTCCGTTTTCGAGTCGACCAACGTCTGGGTGTCACCTTTCGTTCCGAATTCGTTCTTGATCTCGGAAACATATCTACTTGTATATCGAGTCTGCAAATACAAACTAATATACAATTATCTTTTTTCTGTAGACGTCTATTGTCTATTGTCATCCTTTGCTCTCGTTTCAATCCCTTTTTGGCGCTATGATGGGCCAACATCTGAAGGAGAAACAAGAGAAAGATTTGCTTTATTGACTTTCATTGATCTAGGAGGACATGTTGTGTCTTAATATTTGCAATATAGAATATTTCATTATGTGTTCATGAATCATACAGCACAGTATATCGCTTTCTTCCATTTACTTCCCTTTTTTCGGCGTTAATGAGTTGGCCAGCACCAAAAGAACAATATATGAAGAAAGCAAGCTTTCCCCAACGGTCGTTCATTGATTTTCAAGAGGTTTCGAAGCCTTATCGTGCATGATAGAGCTTCTCCGAACTGGAGCTGTCCCACTGATGGGACATACCTGTTTGGGGAAACACCGCCTGCCGACGTTGTCGGCCCGGACTCTCGCCATCCAGCGGCAAGATCAGAGTTACTTTGAGGAAAAAACACGCCCTCTTTTACGAATACTAATGAACCTCAGTAGTTGACCGTCCGGGTTCACTACCAACCAACAATGAACCAACTACCACGAACCAACTACCACGAACCAACTACCCACGAACCAACTACCCCACGAACCAAACATACCCACGAACCAACTACCCACGAACCAACTACCCCGAACCAACTACCACGAACCAACTAACCCACGAACCAACTACCACGAACAACTACCCACGAACAACTACCCACGAACCAACTACCACGAACATTTCCACTTCAGTATTTGATTGATCTCAGGATAAGTTTTCGTAAGCCTGGTTCAACACGCACCTCCACAGCCTACCCGTGTCGCCCCTGCGCTAATGAGTCGGAAGGGCGGAGCTGGAGCTGGAGCTGGCGCGGTGTGTTGACCTCTGGCGCCCGCGCCCTCGGAGATGCTCTGGGGCTCATTACGGCCTGGACGCGGCGGTCGCATACTGCCTTTGTGGCGGCGAGGGTTTTATGGGCCCGTTAGGCGCGGGGCGAGTGGATTGGAAGCGATTCCCGCCCCGCGCCGAGGGTGGCTGCCCCGCCCACCCGATCGCACTCCCTTTCGGCGCCTTGGGCTCCGCTCTCGGGATGTGAGCGCCCACAAACGCATTACTGTTTTTAGAAATGGAACTCTTGGGTTGGTTTGCTATTGCTGTTGTTGTGATAGCTACTGTTGTCGGTGTTGTCGTTGCCGTTGTCGTTGTCGTCGTCGTCATTGTTGACTTAATTGCCATAGTTAACGTTGTCGTCGTAACGATAACGTTCATAACCATCTTTTTTTATAATAATATTTTATTTTGCAATTTCTTTCGGTAGATATATTTGGCAAAATTACAAAGTTACAGTTTAAATAACATGAGAGGAGTAAGGTCCATTGACCGTACTCCTAATATTACATTTTTTCAGATTAACCACCATAACCATCTAATAAATTATCTCTCACTGTCTGTGTCTCTCTCTGTCGCTCTCTATGTCTTCTCTTTCTCTCTCTGTCGCTTTCTGTCTGCTCTTTCTCTCTCTGTCCCTTTCTCTATCTGTTTCTTTATTATTTTATCATCACCTACTAATTAAGTACTTAATATCAATGTTCAAGCGTAGTGGAAAATTTTCATGTACATGCAAATATCGTACCCTCCAAGTACTTTACCACAGCTCGTCAAGTTGGTCGCCGATTGCAGCTAGTTTAATGATCTTGTTCAACGATTGCCCTTTGGGATGTGCGACTGTATTTTTGTCGTACGAAAACTACGAGATATTCTATTAGCGTTCATTGTATTCCTCTGCACTGTAATACTCTGCCGAAATATGAATACATTATAATTTAAAATTCTTACGTAATACATGAAAACGCATCCCTATACAGGACCTATATAGATGAAAATAGAAGCGCAAGAAATACAGGACTTTTGTCATATTGTAAGGTTTAAAATCATGTGAGTGATATAGAGAATAATGTTCCAATGTGTGGTTTTTCGACCATTCCTGTCTTTCAGCCCATGCTATTTGTCACAGTCGCACAATGAACGCCTGACTGACAAATGGTTCTCTCAAGTTAACTCTGCTCTTACTCGCTTCTGCTATGATTATTTGACTCAAACGTTCTCGTGTTTGATTACAAAATGCTTATAAACTCAATCTTGAGTGGATGCAGATCGTTAACTTTTTAATAAAATAAATGTCGAAGTTATTGATTCAAAAATGATGTGTAGGAGGTAACCGGGCTTCAGTGGTAATGTGATTTTGCAAAGCACTACTGCAGTAGAAAATTTCATTTTTTTCGTGGTTGATAGTTCCAAATGGTGCCTGGTGCTTTTACTAGTGATACACTTAATATATAGTAGCTGGGATTAACGACGTAGGGGCAATTATCCTTAAATGCTGGTTGTTGTAGAACAAATCTTACAAACTTCTAAGGCTTGTAAAAGAATGGAGAACGATTACTTTTCTCCAATGCACACATCCACGGAAAAGTTCATACAATGAAGGTACACATGTGATATTTGTTCCTAATTGTTAGGCAATCTATCATGCATTTGTGGTTTGGCACGTCACAGAGATTTCGGTACTCAATGAGATTTCGAATACCTTAATCATGTTATAAACATATCGCCACAAATGATGTTATGTCATGAGTGAAATACATGTCGGCCATGAGGTAAACATAATTTTGTTCTCCATACTTTAATTTATATTTATCAATTTTACATATTAGTTTTTCTTATATTGTAATTTCTTTTCTTATTAAAGTGTTCATCTTGTTTCTGAGAATGACCTCAAATCATGAGCCGGAAAATTGTACAATTGGGATTTGTATTGTTATTATTTTATTAAAATGATTGTTTTAATAACCGATAATTATTCAAATCCATAAAAAATAAGAATCCTTATATTAATCCTGCATTTCGTATAACTAACGAGAACCAGTGCATAGAGGATTACATAAAAATTGTGGTCAAATTTCATGTGGGTAACTTTGTTATACGAAATTTCCAAGCACGTGCGCATTAAGAAGTGATAATTTTTTATCCCTCTACGTGCCTTAGACGTCCGTAGCGTTTATTCCGAATCGCCCTGAATTAGTACAAGTATGTAATAACTAATTGCAGTCAATGTTTGATGCTCCCTCTTAGGCTACGGGTACAATGCAGCCGAAATATCGTCGTTCGCTATCGGACGGCTGCGAACGATATCGTCGGAGTTACATCTGAAAAAAATATTTATTTTTTGGGACTCAACGTCGTGCAAAATTCAAAATGCTTTATCATACGCTACATGTAAGTCAAAAGTATTCATTCCAAACACTTGACTTAGGGAGCAATAAAGATATTGCACTCTAAATTGTCCGATATTACCCATAATTTTATAGCTATTTTTTTAAAACATTTGCAAGAAGCACACTCAGTGATTGATTGTTAGAGATTTCGAGCGCGCAACTACTCAGGTCACTTGTCCCGTAAGTGTAGTGCTTGGTTTCCTCGTGAGGGGCGGTGGTCTTCCCCCACTGTGTGGTGAGATCCGGCGCCGACTTCCGATCGAGATCCGATCCGTGCCGACGGCTGTTGCTTTTTTTCACCGCCAGGTATTTGCCACCAGTCAAAACAAGCTCTAAGCTCCCTCTCTCGGCATGTGTGGTAGTGTAGTGAACGCCAGTATACATTGTGTGTGTGTGTGTAAGGAAAGGAGGACAGGGCAAAGAAGAGGTAGGAACAATCGCGCGTACTTCGTGGTCCGTTTGCTAGAGTACTGCTCCGGCACTCGCCTGGCGTTGATGGGAGAAACAACGGAATACCAGTGATCATAGCAGCCGTCATCTAGAATTCTCCTCCACATAGAAATCATGCTCAAGGTCATCTGCATGTGTTACAGATGGCGTAGACTCTCTTGTTTTGTGCGAATGGAACATTCAGAACCAAACGAAACATTGTCCGACTGCTGATTCTTTAAAACGCTTAATGAAGAGGTCGTTCGGATTCATTATGACCAACTATATCCACCAGCACGTGTTTGAAAGAATCTGTCACAGAAGACAAAAACGTCCGCTGTCTGTCGTCCGAAATATTGGTCAAAATCGGCTCTTCTGTGACAGGCGCATAGTCTGAATTTGTTCCGTAATACATTGTTGTGTTGCGGGTTTGCATCACAACAGGTGCTTTCATAGCGAGACGTACGATCGGTTACCTACAACGCTGGTAAGTAGCTTTGACGAAAGTCAAACCATTGACGGTGCGACCAACACATTATTTAACTTTCACTAAAGTAGTTTTGCCTGATGATCGTCAAAATATTGGTCAAATTTTGACCGACCGATACCCGTCTGTCAATGTTTTTGGTTAAACTCGTTAAACTGCGGTTCTGAGGTTAGGGTGAATTAAACGCGTGCATTGCATTTAATTAATCTAGTTATTTTACTTTTTTGCAATTCAAGTAGGGCGTGAGAGATATAACAAGAAATAAATTTAATGCTTAACTTTTGTACATTACGGCAATTACAATTAATCACAAATATATGCTTTTTATTAATTGGAAGATACTCAATTCGTAAAGGGAGAATATCGAAGGCGGTGTTTCGAAACAATTTAGAAGAAAGAAAACCGCGTCTGGAACATCCCTCAAACATAAATAAGCATCTAACACCCATCTCCAGTATTTGACAGCTTTAAGATTTTATGCTGCAGGTGTAGGACATTTCCTCCGGCCAATGCAATAGAGTTTTGTCATTTACGGAGTGTAATTGAGTAAAAAAGATTTATTTCGCAAATCCTTCTCTACACCCACAGTATGTAGTATTTACACGAGGCGCCGAATCCTAACTAATTAGGCAAGATCTTATTTAGCACTATAATAGAGCATTTTTATGGAGATACAGATATGATAGTCAGCACAGTGCACACATATGCCAATTTTGTTTCCGGAGGAAATCAATTAGAACGATTCAGAAATGGAAAAATATATTTCTTCGTATATGTGCAAATATGTGATTTTCATAATGTGCTAACCCCGTAACATAATGAAATATACAGTTAGATAATATTCTTTTCAATAGGTAAGCTCTGTTTCGAAAAGGAACTGTTTGAAATACCCAAATGAAATACTTCTCGTACACAATTAAATACATTCTGTAAAAATGTGCGTACTAACAACAATTTATTGTAAATTAAAAATATTTTGTACACTATCACCACAAGTATGTAGCTTACAAATATTCTAAAAGTTTTAAGTGTTAAAGCTTTTTGGGTAAGAAAAATGTTTCTTTGACAAAATGTACAGGAATTTATGAGTGATTATGTAAACTTATTATAAGAGTACGTATCTATAACACTTTTGTGGTTGTTTTCACAGTGTAAATCATCAGAAAATCGTTAATTGCTTGTATGACTTTTGGTAACCCAGCAACTGCCCTTCAAACAAGACCTTTCTTGCATATACTGCCCTGTCCTTTCCCAAATGTCGAGTGAAATGCCAAGTAATACAAATACTCACAATAAAAGGAGAAGACGTCGGTCTTCAAGAAACTGACTTAAGGTTACGAGATTCGTTCGTGGAAAATACATTACAGTGGATAGTACAATCTGTTTAACACATTCTAACTATTATTTGTTTTCTTTCCATCATGAAACCTTTAAACACTTCAAACTTTATAATATGTTTTCTGGAAGAACAAAGATTACGCACAGTCAGTCTCCAATAGTTAATATTTTCTCTTCACTCCCATTTCGGCGGAAAGAAGAACACTGGTCATGGATGAGGGTCGAAGTTTTCAATTTTCACCAGAAGAGGTGTTGTCTAAGTTGTTCCGTACACCTCAGTCGAATCCAAGGAGCGCTCAAGAGGGCAACGAACGCTCTGAGGGGATCTTCCTCCCTCGTGGGCTTGAAGTCTCCGAGAGCCGCCTCAACTCCTGAGTTGTTCTCAACTTGCGGCGAGGCCTTACTTGCGGCAGCCGCGCCTCCCGCGCTTGCAAAGCACGCGGTGTGATCTCTTTGTCTCACGAGCTTTGGTTTCACGATCCGACTGTGTATTTGCTTTCAATGTTTTGGATGTGACTCCCAACTCTTTATTTTGAATGGTAAAGGGGACTAAAAAGGTTAGGATAAATAAAAATAATCTCAGTCAGTTTCCTTGTTTCACGAGATTTGTGTTTTGCGATCTGAATGAGACTTTGCTTTGGATATTTTGAATGTCTCCCAACACCATTATTTTGAATGGTAATGGGAGATGAGGAAGGTTATGAAGAATAGAATTGTATAAGTCCTCAGGCACACACAGATCACGCACGCTGTCGGATTAGACGGAACATGAGGTATCCATTAAGCGAGCTAAATATTACATCTCCATCACGTCACCGGATGAATGCAGTTGTCAGTATCTGGGTCAGAGCTGAGGGTCGTTGCATATTCCGGGAGACAATGCGATGCGAAGCGAGTTTCTTGTCGGATGCCTCGTACAATCCCATTACGCCGAGCGCTTTGTCGATGTTTTCCAGAGAAACGCACGGAAGCACAGCTAGAATAGATGTGGAGGTTGGGACTGAGGGAGTCGGGGCATGGGAGACCGGAAGAACCAGGAAGCGAGTAGGATGGGTGGAGCGAGATGAATTGAACATGTGTGATGAAGATAAAGATATATTTATTTAAACTGCAATTGGGTGATCCCGATGTCACTTAATAGAGGTTGAGGCGAGCAGAGGGCGGAGGCGAGCAGAGAGCGGAGGCGAGCAGAGGGCGGAGGCGAGCAGAGGGCGGAGGCGAGCAGAGGGCGGAGGCGAGCAGAGGGCGGAGGCGAGCAGAGTCGGGATTGAGGTGATAGCAGTAAGTGGGCGGGGTGGGGAGGGAATGGAAGTGAAGGCGGAGGGAACAAGGATTCGAAGAGCGAGTTTAGGATAATGGGTCGGGGTGGAGAGAGGTGGTTGGTGTCGAGAAGAGGTGGCAGCGCGGGGCGGGGGAGGGCCGCTCCAAATGGCCGTTGTCAACGCGGACAGGAAGTTCTCTTTGTTCCCGCGACCGAGAGGGGAGAGCGTGCGCTGGCTGCAATAATGAACCTCCGAATGTTCCGCGTAATCTAAATCTGATGCTCTAAGCGGCACCGAAATATGTCGCTTGGCACTGCGCCGTAATAATGATCAAGGATGGTTGTTGTTGTTCATGAATCTGACCTCACAGTGCGTCGATTTTGAATTCAAGCAACGTACATGATATTATCAATCAATATTGTTAAATATATGCGATTTTGAAATTAAAACTATTAATACCTTAAAGCTGAATTAAATTTTCACTGACATATTTTGAAGAATTTGGAAAATTTACCTTGTATTTGTTTACTATGTTTAGTGAGTATAGTAATGTGCGTGAGGTACTTGTGCTAATATTTGGGGGCTTTTGTTACAAATACTAAATATTAGACCTAATCGAATTTATAAAAATATTAATCTACTAAATTAGAAACTCTACCCGCCACTGACATCTCGTGCTGCTTTTGGATATTTTCACTCTACTTTTAGTCAAAAATTCCAACTTAGAATAATGAAACGCGGGAGCTACTCGTTCCATAGAACAAGCGAAACATATTACGAACATTTCCTAATCCCCAGATGAAGGGCCCCAATGATTTTGATTTCTCAGTTTTACCGAAAATGAGACTTCTCTGAACCTAAATTATTTTAGGGAATTGGTTCTGCTTGTCAAGCCACTCGGAGCATACCTGCACCAAATATTCACATTCAAAATTATCAGGATTTTAAATTCGGTTTTTAAATTACTGGAGTGGATATAGGTTGAACTGTCTCTTTGAGTTTGGTGACGTTCAGAAATTATAGTTCTGTGGATAGTTAATCTCATATATTAAATTTGCACCGGCCCCAAACCACTATTTGTTAATGAAAATTTCAAAATTTGGAAATTTGTGTTGACACACATTATCACGCGAATGGCTCTAAGTAATATAAAGTACAATCAGCACCTGGTTAAAAAAGAACGTAAGTAAATTTACAGAGACAAACATTATCGCGATTAATATATAATAAAATTTCAGAGTAGAAAAAATCATGATCAACTTCCTTTAGTTGATAAATTGTATCGAACTAATGAAAATGTCAATATTTTCTTTATGTAGCTTTAGTCCCGCGCTGTTGAAACGTTCGTACGATCTCACCACCGGCGAATTTATCGTGATGACGGGGTGCATTATGACGAGGCGCCCCAGATGAAACTCGCCTGGCGGTAATCAGAGTGCCACAGACGCAAATAGTCAGAGCACTCCGCCTACGGATTCAATGGCAACGTACTTAGCGATTTAATCTCATCACGTAAATTTCTGGTGACATATCACCTTAGTTCGCTTTGAGCGTCAACTGATGTCACTGTGATGCCTCTGACTGGGAGGACCTATGATTCAAGTGTAGACGATTGAAAGATTTTCGGCGCTAGTTAGCTGGGTCGGAGGAAAATTGTTGCAGCCGGGTGCCCTTATCGGTATTTTGCATTGGTTTCTCTGACCAACACCCGGGAAGTGCCACAGCAGTAATAAACCTAATAATCCTAATAATCCTAATGAACGGGTCAGGGATGACGCGTAATTGTTTTTACTCTTCCTCTTTATCTTCCTCTTCATCTCCCTCTTCCTCTTCCTCGTCTTTTGCTCTCTCATCACTTGCAAACACACTTCACCCTTTAATTACTCTTAATAGACTACCCCGCATGTAGAGATCAGTTGAGAGCTTAGAGATTGTCCCAGCTAGGACGGTGTCATGCTGATGGGTTGGGAAGCACCCCGGTAGTCGACGTGCAGGTCGGCGCCAGATATCACCACCCAGTGAACGAAGATCGCCGGCTGCTCTTGAGGAGAACAACACGCAGAACCTTATGGGACTAACGACCTTAGCAGTTGACGAGCCCCGACACACGAAAAAATCAGTTCCAAGAAAACATGGCTTGGACAATTAACAAAAGAATAAATCATTTAACAAAACACGGATTATCTGATTCGATAATTAAGAAAAGTATAGTGACTTCTTTACTGACGAAAACTCGATTTAATTGATTTGATAAAAACAAGGATGTTTTGAAGACATCGAAATCCATGTGGCATTCCCAGTCGGCGTGTCGTCCTCACTGCGTCAGGCATCGGACCGGCGGTCGCTCGGTGTTCTGTAGCGTGCTGAGTACAGAGCTGAGGAGTGATAATGGCAGAGGACGGCGCGTACAGAAGTGATGAATAATAATGCACGCAAACAAATGACGCGGATCCGGCGCCCGCGCCGGACGCACGACGTGTGGGTGATAGCGAGCCTAGTCACACCACCCGCCTCCTCGCGCCCCCCCCATCGACACTCATCCGCTTGGTTTCCCCCGAGCTCATTCGTCTTTCTTCGCCAATTTATTACTCATAGGTGCGTTTCTATTTTGACAGGCTCAGAGACGTATTTAACTTGCGTAGTATGTAAAATGAAGTACAGTACCATCGTATTATATACGATACCACACTTGAGGAGACATACTTGCTTGCCGTGAATACTGGCGGCCTAACAGCTAGCTGAAAAGGGAGTTTATGGAATGGATGGAACGATAGGAGATCCATTCTGTGAAGTGGATCATTACAGTCTAGATTTAAAAAAAAACAATATTTAAAATAAGTCAATGAGTAGAGGGCAAGTGAAGAAACGTAACACAGGGTCGCTTACCTTGGCTAGTGAATTGGACATTGTTAGTTATGTTATCATGAATTCATTATAATTCGTGCAGTAATACCAGTAGTAAACAGAATTAAAAGTAATACAATGATTGTGACTAATTTGTGAATGTGTGTGATTGCGTAATAAGAGGAATAGGTGAAAGAAAATTGGGATCGCCAGCAATCATATATATATGCACAGTGTATTTGTTAGAGATTGCATAACACAAAGAATTAGAGCCAGCAAAAATTGATTACATGCTTTATGTTTACCAGTTGTTGTAAGTTCTTGTTGTTCTAGTCGTAGATTAACATCCAAACTCTCTAGTAGTAAATTATTTAATAACGTGACAATCTACTGAAGGTCATGTGGTCACTTCTAAACAGCGATACACTAAGAGTGATAGTGATGAATATTTAAGAGCGTTGAGGATACCGTCCGTGTTAGTAGGCATTTGCTAGGCACAGATATTGCTGAGCTCCCAGGCGGCGATGATAGCGTACGAGAATTCGCATCGCATCTCATGCCGAGTAAGTGGCAGCACTTGTGAACACACACGCGCTCACATCCCTGCGTGCAAGTGGTGTGCAGAGGACGAGTTACAACTAGAGATGACAAAAACGTAGATATTCTTAACACATCGATATTTTCGAGCAGAAATATTGATATTATAACATCAATGTTTTGCTTGCGATGTTTACTTCAGATCAATATATTTGTCCGAAACGTCGATTTAAAAAAATTACGATCTAAATAAAGTATCTAGCATCTATTTTATTTGTGGTTTGCTCACAATCAACAGCCAATGACAACAGTCACTGTTGTCGATCCCCAAACACGGGAGCGTTTGCTATTCGTAACCTTTTTCCAGTGTTGTTATATTTTGTGATTGTTTTCTACTTGGCAATATTGTTTAACTGCAATTTGAACCTAACTACATACAATATATATTACACTATACTTTACAATATACATTACAATCTACTTTAAACTAATATTGACTTGTTAAGAATCATACTAGAACCAGGCCATTTTTTTTCGAAATATTTCATTCATCGTGTATATCGATACATCCATGTTTTTGGTTGAGGATTTAATCGTTATCAAAAACATTTTGATCATCAAAAATATCAATGCATAGATGTTTTGCCAAAATTTGCCATCGCTAGCTACAACGCGTCTGGCCTCGTGGCCGCCCCCGGCAGCGGGGCCAGGCAGAGAGATGGCCGCTCAGGTCGAAGCTGTAAGCAGGGCCTTTGAACTCTCCATTTAAGGCAGGGACAAAGCTACAGGGTGTTAGGATGGGAAGAGCTCCAGGTAAGGATCGCCAACTCCCGCCCATACAAATTGTCTAATTTGTGAGAAGTACGAAAACGTGGGAGATACGTAATACGAAGCCAGAAAGTCTGTGCCATTTGTAGCAGCATTCGTTTTATAAAGTTTGTGCCCTGAAAGTTTGTATTATTTTCCAATTCTAATGTCAGTATTAAAATAGATTACGGCAAAGTATTAGTATTAAAATATATTTCATATGCTGGGGTTACCTGCTGGTCTCCCGGCAAGAGCGGAAGTGTAGTGCATGAGTGTCAGCTAGCGGGCTTTCTCCAACCAGACATCTCTCACCAGCGGGGCACCTCTAATCTCACGACTGGTCTCTCGACATGTGTAGTACTGCAGTGCAAGTAAGTGTGAATAAGTAGGGCTAGGACAAGGAAGAGGAAGGAAAGATCGCGCGCGGTCCGTGGACGTTTGTTAGGGTTTTGCTCCGGCATTCGTTTGGTGTTGACTGAGGAAATCACGGGAAACTACTGATCAGAACAGCCGGCCGCAATTTTCCTCCAGGCAGACACTAATGTCACCCTAGCTATGTAGCTGGTGTAGAAAAGCCTTCGGCCGTCGGGTTTGTGTAAATCAGGGTTGTCCAACTGCCGGTCCGCAGAGTTCATGCGATACGAAGTGCCGTTTATTGTGGCCAACGAAAGGTTTTTAATCAAATTTAAATTCCCCTGTATCCATATCGGGCGAGAACATAGGCCGCCTACCGCACACACCCTGTCGGAGTCCACACCCCTGCATGTAAAAATAGGATCAAGTTTAAATTTAAGAGTTTCTTCTAGTAAATTCAGACATTTAAAATCATTTCATACATTTTACTGCGTTTTGCTTGGTACTGTGTGATATCACACATGTTTAAATTCCCCCAAGTCGAGTGTGGATTGCAAAGTAATGAAAGTCTGACCTGCAACCATATTAAAGTGGTCCTTGAGGCCTTGCACGCCCCCGGTCTAAAAATCCGCGTCCTAGCCTTGCGCAGGGACCTGCTGACGCCTGGTGCGTCGCGCCCTCGGCCGGGAGCGCGGGTGCCGAGGCGTGGCCCCGACCGCCTCCGCCTCGTGCTCCCCCCGTGCCACTGGCCGGTGGCGAAGCGAAGCCGCGTTGTCGTCGTAAGAACAAGTCCTCTGAGCGATGTCTGCCTCCCCGTGGCGTGACTGCGGATTGCGCAACCGCGCACAGATCTATACCAGACCGTCAGCCGATGGGTTCCGTGTGAATAATTGATGGAGCACATCGTTTACATCGGTTTACCAATCTTCATAATAAAGGGTGCCAGGAAATTTCTCTCCGCTCGCTGCCGAATCACAGGCTCTTACAAACAATTGCACTTATATTCGTTACAACCAGATCACTCGGAAACAAGTAAAGGGGACAGCACTTCCAGTATCTGCTATGATTGTGGGGAATACGCAATTAACGTTTTCATTTTTTAGAAGCTGCAATTCGTGCTACCAACGTAATTTATATTGCTAGCTCCCTCACTAGCCATTGTTTTCACTGCGTAGAAAATTTTCTGGTTCACTGTATATTAATGTAGCATTTTGAAAGTCCTTTCTAAGGATTTCATATTTTGTAATTCCAAGATTGTTTTTCTTTCGAGGAAAAATTGTGTTTTGTGTTAGAATTTATTTAATAAGGATGTTAATTGTGGATTAATTGTAGAAGGAATTACATAATTTATAACAATTCGTTTTTAAATTTATGTGATTGCTAGCCATATAAAAAGGAGAGTTATTATTTGCTGAAAGTTAAACTTGGGTAACATTTAGAAACAACACAAGAAGCTACTCATAATTTGACCAAAGTTACAAGTTTAGTTTAGTATAAACAGTTAATGAGTATAAATTGTGTACCAAAAAATGAGATAGGTTTGCCTAATTATATATACGAAGATTATTTATGGTCTAATTTAAGATCCAGGGAACGCGAAAATGTTGCGAAATTCCAGTTACTTTGAACAGAGAATTCTGATCTCACGAAAGAGACTTTCTCGTTGTAAATATGTGAAGGAATGAAATAGTTGACAGGAATATTTATCATTATCATCAGCAGCAGTTTTCTAATACTTGAAATATTATATCCGTTTTGACGATTACGATACCGAAGCGGTATATACATTGCAGTCAAATATATTGTATGGAAATTGAAACTTTGAAAGTCAATTTTTAGTATAACTTCTCTACCTAACATAATTACAATACTTTAACTCCTGCTCTTCCACCGCCTTCGACGTCGTTTATAAGCTTTGTAAATTTCACGTAAAGGCTTTTCATGCAAATTTATAAACCCCACCCTTCTATTCTTTCGTCAAACACAAATTGTGAATGCAAATTTTTAACTTCATTAGTCCAGGCAATCAATACCTTTTGACCTGTAAGTAAAACAAACGCAAAATATATTCAGGTTATTTTCCACAGCAGAATTTCGGGTGCAGGGTTGCCAGATTGGGGAATTTTGTCCCCAAAATGGGTATTTTGTTTCGTCGTGGGGAAAGAATGGGAAACATAAAACGCTAAGATTTTTTGAATTCAAGTATACAGGCTATGGAATCTCCAATGTCAGCTCATGTCGTTCGTCATAATTCATTTGAAGGATATCGTTTGTAGCTTGTGTAATTTTGCCTCATTGGGGAGGTTATTTGGGGAAATTCCGTAGTAGTGGTGGGGAAGGAGCTCCCTGGTCGAGCGAACGTCGTCGCAGTGGTCGTCTCTGCCGCAGGAAACCCTCGCCTCCGTCGCCGGTTCTTCGTTTGCCCGCTGGTTGAATATTCATGATATTCATAGCCCTTCCCTCGTCTCTGTTGATGAGTTGGCCTCTGCCTCTGACTTCTGCTGCTTCTTAATTACAATCCCGGTTTTTATAGAGTCCGTTATCGCCTTATTACTCATTCTGCCTCGGTCAATTCTACCAGCTGCTTTATTGTTCCTATTTTTTCTAAATGAATGAACTGTTGCTCTTCGGTTGGGTTAAGAATGTTTTCAACAGGTACTATAGTTTTTTTGAAACATGATTTTGTAATGAGAATGAAAAATAAACCATGTATGTATCTGGAAAATGACGTTTTTGTACGATAGATTCGCAGTCCTGTTTGCACGAAAGTCTGGTTTGGTTCGCAGACACGCACGATTGTCTTTTTTAAAAGATGGTTCTGTGATGTGAATGCAAAATAAAGCGTGTGTATATGTGTATATCTGGAAAATGAAACTTTTGTACGGTAGTTATTTATATACCAAGGGTGTCGTAAGTGTAAGCAATGATCGAGCGGCGATAAAATCTTGAGGACCTTTTATATCCAAAAGCTTTCTGTCGGCTGAGATCATTAGAACCAGTTAACGCCCGTGGCACACACAATTTACATTTTTACCTAATTTTAATGATTCAGATTTGCTTACAAATTACCTACATGATGACTTTACTCGGCTGGGCTTTTCATACTTCCCTCCTCTATAATTTCATAGAATGTGTAGCATCATTCAACTTGTTTTATATTTCCCTCTTAAACACGATTCTCTCGATCTGGGTAAGTTATGCTGTGTATATCGAACTCCAGATCGTAGGCAATTACAGGGAACCACGTATCGGTATAAAGTGAAATATTTTGTGTAACTGTAAATATACTTTTTTCTACTCCCATTGTATAATGCTGTCATTTGATGTCTGAAACCAGTTGCGTAATGATACTCATTACAATACAGATTTCATTATGATACTAGTTATTGGACAAGCACAGAGAACTTTAGAAATCAAGAATTAACAGTTGATTAATCATTGAGAATCGTTCTAAGAAATGTTCCGTTTCTTTGTGTAGATTAAATTGCATTTGATATATTATATTTGTCGGTTTTAATTTCTTTTATTAGTGGTATTATTTTTAGTGATATATTATTTGAAGTAAATTGGATCGTAATTACACTTTATCCTATTTGACTAGCGCAGTACTCCCTCCCAGGTGGACTGGTAGCCAAAGCCACGTGGGGTAGGGCAGGGTTACAGAGCTGTGCGCTTGGTGGCGTTGACTGAATCCTGCATGCCAATTGCCACGAAATGATTCAATGTAAAAGTTCATATTATGAAAGTTCCCATTAGTGGCAGAAAACGTACCGTATTAAACTAGATGTAATGGGTATTGAGACATTCGTGTGAAGTTTACGGTACTCGCTCGTTCCTCGCCCATGCCGTAATATTACACTCGTTTATTAATACCCATCATTACATTGTTTCATAATGTACTAGTTTTTTCAGTGACAAACATGAAATACAACTAGTATGGCTCTACGTACATCTCAAAGAAAAAGTGTCCCAAAGAAAATCTTGTCGATTAAAAGTAGCGGTTGGGCTGAAAGGACAGGCGTTGAGCGAGCGCGACGGCAGCGCCCCTCGCGTCAGAGGCGGGCGCGAGCGGAGGCGGCGGCGGTGGCGCCGTGGTGGCTGCGGCCTAATGTGCGCACTTAGCGAAATAAGCTTCGTCTGGAGGTGCTGCGCGGGCGGCGGAGGCGGCGAAGCGACGTGGCGCTGGCGGCGAAGACGGAGATCAGCAGGGAGGGTGCGGGGGGCGAAACAAGAGACGGAAGAAGAGACGCGCGAGGGCGGAGCCAGGGGGAAGACGCTCAGTTGCGATTACAGTCAACTACGCTTATAGTGAGATTCTGGGATCTAACATTTTTGGTGCACAATATCAGTTATACATCAGGTGAATAGTATATGGGCATGTTATCCGACGGCAAACTACAGGACGGTGTGCGAGATTTCCCTCACCGAGTATCTCCGCCAGTGGGGCCCCGACTCAGCCGGAATGAGCACTTTGCTACGGACTGGCTTCCGACGTGGCGTGGGGTTGTACAACGTGTAAAAGCGTATGTATGTATTACGTATGAAGGTGTGTGTGTGTGTGTGTGTGTGTTTCTATGGGGAGAGTGGATGAAAAGGGTCGGAATGGAAAAATAGCCCCGATATTTTTAGGATATTGTTTGAATGATACGGCTTGTTGAAATCATAGAAAACTTCCGATTAGAGCAGCCGGTCACTAGACCTTTTTTCTAAACAGCGGATGAATTCTTTCTAGCTTTTGTCGAAAATCGATATCGACTGGAGTGGAACCCCAAGTTGCAGCGGCCAAGGGAGGGTGACGGAGAGACGATATAATGAAATCGTGGAAAGTCATGATGCAACAGAGCAAGAAGGAAGAAAAAGGCGAAGGCAGAAACCAAAATGAAGAAGGGTAAAAGATAAGAAAGAGAAGGGATAAGGGGAAAAACATTAGTGAGATCAAAAGGTAAAACAAACAACATGTAGTAAACTGCTGTCAAAAATTCCGAAGATGATAAATCGGTATTGGTGCAGAGCGGGATGTTGGAATTCCCATCGGCGAAATGGCGTGTGTGAGGGCTCTGGCAGAGCGTTGAAATGAGGAAAGCTTTACAACTTTCGAGGCGACCTGCCACACAATGTGAGCAGGAGTTAAGGAGGACAAGGACAACGACGAAGAAGCTCCAGGAAAGGCCTCGTCTGGAAGAGCGAACAAAAAGTAAGGCTGGCTAAAGGTGTCAGTGTGAGAGAATAGTAGATTCTGTGATAACTGAATAAGACGGGGCACGGAGTTTCAGTACCGAGTTCGCACAACGGCGAGAGAAACAACTGTCGCGAGGACAGCAAACAGACTGACAAACGTGGTCGACTCGATCGCGGCATGGCAGGATGACTGTGGAAACAAACAGGGCTCTACTGAACAATGAAAAGAATCAATGAGCGTGGTCGAAACGGGATAGGAAGAGACAGACTGTCGGTGTTTGGGAGGTTAGGGAAGAATAGAGAAAGAGCAATAAAAAGGGCGATTTTGAGCGTTTGGAGAAAAATGAAGCCACGTAAGGAATGACGGGACGGGGCAAGGTGGGACGAGTTGGGGCTGAGAGGGACGGCTGGGCAGGACGGGACACGATTGAACGGGATGGATGGAGAAGGGGGGGGGAGAAAGACGAGGAGAGAGGAGGGCGGGGCGAATGAAAGTAATGGAGTGAGAGGTAGGGTGATACTGCGGGAGGCAGCGTAGTAGCTGCTCCTGGCAGAATGTATGCGCCAGAAGCAAACCGAACTCTTGAAAGCGACACAGCCGATTGCGAGGGAGATTCAAGGACTGAGAAGGTCAGAGGCCTGAAAGATAATATGGCGTCGAAATGACATGGCGTGCCGTGACGTGAGGCGATGGTGTGATGGCGGCCTTGGCGTTGACGGTGAAGTGACGCGGCGTACGTGATGAGACTAGTTATGACGTGGAATGTGGTTACGATACTGACGGCACTGATGATTGGTGGGTAGGCGTTTTCGGCTGTGTTGGGTTGAAGAACAGTAGAGTAGATTAATGACAGAACGTAGGAAAGCGTGTCGTGCAGAGGCGGGGCGAAGCAGGACGCGACGTAGCGAGGAGTGGCGTAGTGGTGGTGTGGCGTCTTTGCCGGGGCAATAAATACAGATGTGAACGGTTTGTAAATTATTAAGTATTTATTTGAAAAAATGCTCCAACACCTGAATACTATGTACAATAATTACAATAAACAAAATTGACCCGTTACTAGAAGGAATGTTCCCTGGTTACCACCACCGCTGGCCTGATAATTAGATATATTCAGTGTGATGCACCAGTAGCCTACATGAGCATACAAGCGAGTATGCCGCACCTCCCGTCTCGACGTAGCACGCGGGCTTCAGTTCCCTGCCTCAGTAGCCTATGCATTAAAATGCAGCGCCGCGCATAACCCACACGACTTCCTACCGACGCACCCAAGAATCAGAAGAAGGAGTTTAGGTCCGGGGACCGTTCATATTACCTTCTAGGCCGGCTGACGGAACTGCGTCACCTCGCTGTTTCCGCCGACGCGTTTCCGCTGCTAACCTGCCTACCGGGTTCCCAAGTAGCCACCCACGACCCGGCACCCCTTCCCTTCCGCTCCCTGGGTTTGCCATTGTTCAGCCCAGCGTCTCTTCCGCCAGCGCTGTCCATGAGCATGAAATGCACGTGGCTGATATTTGGTACGTTTGCACAAGGTGACTGATATGACGCCACAGTGGCATGACATGGCATGGCGGTGCTTGATGTGGCATTGGGGTTGAGTGGTGGTGGCGGAAGCGTGCTGCGGCATTGCTTTGTTGTGGCATGACTGTGTTGTAGCATGATTTTGTTGTGGCATGGCTGTGTCGTGGCACGGCCGTGGCGTGGCACGGCCGTGGCGTGGCCCGGCTGTGGTGTGACATGGCTATGGTGTGACATGGCTGTGCCATGTCATGGCTAAGATGTGCCGTGGTAGTGTATTTGTATAGCTATATTTTGTTACATGTGTGTGCTGCAGCATGTGTAGCCCGTAAGCATTGCTGTATTGTATTGTGGCGTGGCTCTGGAGAGTCGTGGCTGTGCGAAGACGTGAAGATGTTGCGGGGGCGGCGCGGAGCGGAGTGGGCGTGGCCTAAGCCCCCGGAGCTGCCTCTCGCCCGGGCGAGCCCCTGAACTTCGACCGCCTTTGAATTTCGCAGGGCTGCTCCGCGCCGCCACGCGCCGCCACGCGCTGCCACGCGCCGCCCCGTCGAAGTCCCGCCGTGTGTCGGCGATTTTTTCCGCGCCGCTTCAGCGCGGGCGACGCGTTTCCGCCCTGGATTATGCATGGGACTGCCGTTCTGTGTACTATTGGTTTCACTCGTGCAGATATTCGGGAGTTGTCACCTGGTCGCTAATTTTATTAGCAGTTCTGTGGAATTTTGGAACGAAGATGCAAAGGTGGTACAAGAAATTTAGTTATGCGATGCACCAGGACTATTTAAAAATATGTTATGATATTTTACTCAAATTCAGAATCATAAATGGTTTACTCTCAAAATGAAGATACGTTACGTTTATCACATTTTTCAAAAGCTCGTTTAGAAGTTTAGTATTTTTGGTTTATGTCTCGGCCAACATCTAACTACAATCGCATGTTAAATCTTAATGTATTAAGGTTTTGTGCAAATCAAAATGAACCTTGTGATAATAATGTATTTAGTCTAATTTGTACTTTCTCGTATTCGTGCGTACTCAAATACACGGAGTAGTCTTGACGGAGAAATGTAATCGCGCGGAAAACGAATTTTGAAATGTTAAAGGAAATTCATTTTTTTGTAGTCCTCTGATAGAAAAATTCTCTTTTTTCAAAACGTCCCTCGTTCTATCTGTCTGCCTGTACGTGAACAGCACTAGGGCTTAGACTATTCGTAGGATATTTGTCAAAGTTAAAATTCCCAGATGTCGATTTAGCCAGACTCACTTCCCTTCTGTTTTAAAAACATCTCCTTCAATTTTTTTGGTATTGTACATGAAGCCCCTGGGGCACTTTCAAAATGTTTTCAAATATGGTCCCAAATTTTTTCTTAAATTTATTGTGAAGAAAGTGTGAAATAAACTTACAAAAATAATATAGGCTTTTTACAGTTAACTAAGTTTTGACGGACGTTTTTGTTGAAATTTTTCTTTGAAATGTAGGCAGTATTATGTGTGCGTAACATTCAATCGGGAATGAGTTGTAACTTAAATCAAAAATTCACGGAGTGAAAGCTCACATATTATTCTACTGATATGTTTTTATTACGCATTATTAATAACGGCCAAAATGAGTTGATATGGCGCACAACGGTAGATTAATAAACTAGCAAATGAAATGCATTGCACCACGCATATGATATTAAAATCAGGGACAAAATTATACACTCTGCTTCTGTTATGTTATCGCACGTAACAGCAAAATATGCTAATCGAGAGTCACGTGTATTTTTTTCCCCGTGGAGAAAATCCTTTACTACTTTTGTTACTTCATGATCGTGTGCACCAAGTAATCTTTTAATCAATCGGGCTTTCATTAAATTTTAATTTCGTTATTCCAGTTGGTAAGACATACTGCTCAAAAAAACACAGAGGTCATTTAATGAAATCTGAAAATAATTATTCTATGCGTATAAAGGAAAGTTGAACTTGAGTAATGACACAAAATTAAATTTCATAGAGAGATATATAACTTATGGTGGTAACAGACACTTTCTCGTCAGTTATTTTTTCTAAACTCTTAGGCGGTAAAAATATATTTTCCACATTGTCATAATTTTGCGGCTCCATAAAACTAGTATTGAAATATGACATTCATAATATCACAAAAGAGTGAAACTGGCCCAATATGCGTAGTTTTACTGAACAATTTGAACCAGGTTTTGAGAGCAAGTCGTTTCTCCTTTTTCAGAAATGCGCAATTTTGAGCTCATTTTCACAGAAAACGTTTGGGTTTTCGTAGAAACACATTACTGAGCTAAGAAATTCGATAGGCTACCTAGAAATTCTGTGGAGAACATTTGCTGCGTATCGTAAAAAAATATTTGAATCAATTACCATTATATAACATGATAATATTTAAATCGATGAAATAGGACAAAATGCTTTAAAATGAGGGGAAAAGGAAAAAAATAGCTTATATATGAAATTGAGGAAAATGAAAAATAATGTCATATAAAATAAGCTTTTACATTTAGTCATTGCATAAAATTATTGCACACACTAAAATGCATTGTTCAAAATTGTCAAAGAAAGTATTACATTTCTATTAATTCCACCCCCTGCCACGTGACGTTCCCGAAAATGCCAATAGTCAAATCAATTCATGCATCGCCAAGTCAAGTGCCCCCTGCTTGCTACCTCTTTCTCACCCCCTCTCAAAACCGCCTGCCCCCGGCACGACCCGTGCCATATCGGTGACGTTTACCATCGATTGCCGCTCGAAATGCCAGCCGCCGCTCGCGCCGCGTGTCGGCACGGCACGACACGGCACGCGCGTGCGTGAGCGCCCTCCGCCAGGAAGCCGTTATCGGAAAAGGGGCGCGCGCGAACGACGGCCGCCGCCACGCCACGCCACGCCACGCCAGCCCCCTCCACCCTCCACGCGCCGGCTTGGCTTTGCCCGAACAGCGGAAGGCTTGTTGTCGTTTGGATACATGGAAGGGCTGCGGCCGTCACATCTCTATTGCTCATTTCCTATGGAAAAAAGGGCGCGCGTGAACGACGGCCGCCGCCACGCCACGCCATGCCAGCCCCCTCCACGCGCCGGCTCGGCTTGCCCGAACAGCGGAAGGCTTGTTGCCGTTTGGATCCATGGAATATGAGTGAAAGGCGCCGCCCACCCCTGCATGCGCGCCGGTAAAGCTTTGCCGATCAGCGGATGGCTTGTTGTCATTTGGAGACATAAAGTAAGTGTGGAAGACACCGTCACATTTATATTACTAATTCCCTATGCGCATAGAAATTGAAAGAAAATTTTGCAGCCTCTGGCCTCTTGAAAGGTGTTTGTGGTTTCCTTAGGCACCTGTTGGCTTGTGTGGCTTAGGCATCAACTGATGTCACTGCACTGCATCTGACCAAGAAGGTCTAGAGTTTCATTCTGAACAATGCCGAGATTTTTGACACCAGCTATAGCGCAATCGAAGTTAAGATGTAGTAAGTGGCCTTAGGGTCTTTCTGGAAAAGAAAAATTCCCCTACTTTTAAGATTTCAAATTTGTTTAATTTCTTTTTGAGGTAATTTTTCGTAAAACCAATTATAATAGTAAATAAACTTCGAATTTTTTATCAAGTTACAAGAACTAGTGGTGAATATGTTTACAATTTGTTAATTTTGTAAGAAGATATACGTTTGTCTTTTGGTTCAGTCACTTGTGTGTTTTGTTGTGTTGGGTCAATGGTTTTAATCACTTCAAAGTTTAATATACTTTCGTTTAATTCTCTTCATTTAGGTTTTTAATTTATGGTAAATTGATTCATTTACAATTTGTTCATTTAATTTCTTTTTTTTTGCAAAATTAGTTTAGAATGAGTGATTCACCAATCGTAAAACGAAAGTGGCAACGTGCTCTGAAGTGGGGAAAAGAAATGGTTATTAATGTTTATAACTATAACTATATTTGCGAGGAGGATCCATCCTGAAAGCCTGCCGGGAGAGGCTGCCCACTGTCCCGAGCGAGGCAGAGCAGTGAGTGAGGGGCCGAGTGTGCGAGCGCGTGCGAGGGAGAGCGTGGTCGGCTGTGAATGCAGCGCGGGGGCGGGGAGGAGGCGCCTCTGGTGGCGACTGCGAGTGGAAGGTCGGGGTCGGCGGCATGGCGCGGACGGCGGGGCGGGGCCCCCCCGGCACCGTGCTATGCGACCGGCGCCGCGCTGCATTGGGCGCGCGGCGGGCGCGCGTGGCGCCAAGGGTGGGCGAGGGCCGGCGGGGCGGCGAGGAGGAGGGGCCCGGGCGCCTCGTCGCGCGCGGTTATGCTGCCCGTATCTAATCCTGTCCGCGCGACCGCCCCGCCCCGTGGGCGGCGGTGGCGCGAGGCAGCGCCCGCGCGCGTCGCCCTCCATCGCCGGCCCACGGCGCTTATGCGCATCGTCAGCGCCGCCCCATGCATCCCGTCACGCTGTGGCGTGCCCCGCCCCGCCCCGCCCCCTGCCCCGCCCCCGCCCCGCCGTCCGCCCATGCCGCCGAGGCCCCGACCTTCTCCCTCGCAGTCGCCCACCAGAGGCGCCTCCTCCCGTCCCCCCGCGCCGCATTCACAGCCGACCACGCTCTCCCTGCGCACGCGCCTCGCCACCATTCGGCCCCCCTCACTCACTGCCTCTGCCTCGCTCGGACCCCCGGTAGGAGCCCTCTTCCCGGCAGGCTTTCACGGCGTGGCATCCTCCCTCGCAAACTATAGTATAGTATAAAAATTGATAATCATTTGTTCGCCACTTACAGAGCACGCTTGCCACTTTTCGTTTTCCGATTGGTGAATCAACTCATCTAAACTATGTTGCAGAGAAAAAGACATTAAAATGAAAATTTCCGTAATGCATCATCTTCACCCACTAAATTAAAAACCTAAATGAAGAGAATTAAACGAAAGTATATTAATTTGCAAGTTGACATTACAAAAACCCATTGACCCAAGCACACAAAACACACAAGTGACCTGAACCAAAAAACAACGTCTATCTTCTTACAAATCTAACAAATTGTACAACATATCCCACCTATGTTCTGTAACTTCTGACTAAAACAATCGAAGTTTATTTACTGATATAATGTTTAGCGAAAAATACCTCAAAAAGAAATTAACACAAATTTGAAATTCTTAAAAAGTAGGAATTTTTCTTTCCAAGGGCACCCTAAGGCCACGCTTCTACCTCCATCTTAACTTCGGATTTGCCTAAGCTGGTCTGTCAAAACTCTCGGGCATTTTCGGAATGAAACTCTAGACCTTCTTGGTCAGACTGCAGGTGCACGTCGACATCCCAGTTGATGCAAAGCCGACACAAGCCAACATGCCTAGCAACCCACGAAAACACCTTCAGAGGCCAGAGCTCCAAAATTTTCTCTTGCATATTTCTGTGCCATAGGAGATTAGTCAATATATGTGACCGGTGTCCTTTCCACACTTACTTCATTGTCTCCACTGACAACAAGCCATGCCCCGCCTGATCGGCAAAGCCTTTTACCGAGCGCGGCATGCAGGGCGGGCGGCGCCTTTCACTCATATTCGCATCGTTCCAAACCGGCAACCAAGCCTTCCGCTGTTCGGGCCAAGCCGAGCCGCGCGTGGAGGGGCTGGCGTGGCGTGGCGAGTATGCCGCTGCGTTGCCTGCGCGGCCGTCTCCCCCGTTCGCCACGCCCCTTTTTTCCATTAGGAACTGAGCATAGAGATGGTGACGGCCGCAGGCCCTTGCCAGTATCCAAAACGACAAGCCCTTCGCTTTCCGGGCAAGCCCAGCCGGCGCGTGCGAGGTGGAGGGGCCTGCGTGGGCGCGTGGCGTTGGTCGTGGCGGCCGGCCGTCGTTCGCGCGCGCCCCTTTTTCGATAACGGCTTCCTGGCGAGCCTCACGCACCCCGCGTGCCGTTCATGCCGTGCCGACCCGCGGCGCGGCGGCGCGCACATTTCGAGCGGCAATCGATTGACCTAAACGTCACCATATGCACGGGTCGTGCCGGGGCAGCGTTTTGAGAAAGATGTAGCAAGGCCTGGGCAGCACTTGACTTCGGGCGCTGCCATGAATTGATTGGACATATTGGCATTTTCGGTGCAGACGCCTCTTCACGTCAGGGGTGGAATTAATAGAAATGTAATACTTATCTTTCGTCAATTCTTGAAACATACTGCATTTTAGTGGTGCTCAAAATTTTCATGCAATACCTAAATGTAAAGCCTTCATTTATTACTGACATATTTTTTCTTTTCCGCTCACTTTCATATATAAGCTCATTTTTTCTCACTTTCCCCTCATTTTAAAGCTTTGTCCTATTTCCATTCGATTTTAATACTTATTCATTTTATAATTTGGTAATGATTCAAATATTTTTTTTACGATACGCACGCAAATGTCTCCACCAGAATTGCTACGGGTAGCCTAGTCGAATTTCTTAGCCTCCACCATAACGTCGTTCCTCACCGAAAACACCCAAACGTTTTTCTCTGTGAAAAATGAGCTCAAAGATTGCCCGCATTTCTGAAAAAACGCGAGAGAAACGACTTGCTCTCCAAACCTGCTTTTCAACATTGTTCCCGTGAAACTACGCATATTGGGCCCAGTTTCACTCCTTTTGTGATATTATTGAATTCATATTTCCAATACTGTTTATGGAGCCGCCAAAAATTTATACAATGTGGAAAATATATTTTTACCCGCCTAAAGTTTACAGAAAAATAACTAACCTGAAAGTGTCTGTACCACCATACACGTAATATATCTCTCTTGAAAATTCATAATTTGTGTCATTACTCAAGTCAATTTCCTTTATACCATAGAATAATTATTTTCAGGTTTCATTAAATGACCCTCTGTTTTTTTCTTGAGCAGGTTATGTCCCTTACCAACTGGAGATAACGAACATTCACAATTAGAGTGAAAGCCCCCGATGATTAAAAGTATTCACTTGGGTGCCCCGATCATGAATGACAAAAGTACGTAAAGGATTTTCCCCACGGCCGGAAAAATACCACGTGACTCTCGCCAAAGCAATATTTTTCTGTTACGTGCGATAACATTAACAGACAGACGTGTCTAATTTCTGTCCTATTTTAATACTACTGCGTCGTGCAATATGCATGTCTTTGCTAGTTTATTAATATCTACCGTTTGTGCGCCTGATAACTCATTTTGGCCCGTTATTGAAATGCGTATCAAGGCATAATCCAGTAGAATTAAATATGTGAGCTTTCACTCCCGTGAATTTTTTGTTTAGTTACAACTCCCATTCCCCGACTTGCATGTTACGCAACCACATTAATACTGCCTACATTTCAAGACATTCAACAAAAACCGTCCGCCTCAAAACTTAGTAACTGTAAAAGCCCTAGATTATTGTTTGTAAGTTTATTTCCACCACTTTCTTCACAATAAAATTAAGAAAAATTTGGACCCATATTTGAACAACATTTTGAAGTGCCCCAGGGGCTTCATGTACAATTACCCAACAACAAAATTGAAGGAGATGTTTTTTAAAACCAGAAGAGGAGTGAAGTCTGGCTAAATCGACACGGAAGTTCTCTTTACCTTTGACACATATCCTACAATAGTCTAGCCCTAGTTGCTCTTCACGTTACAGTGTAGACACGAGGACGTTTTGAACAAAAAATTTTTCTATCAGAGACTACAAAAAAATGATTTCCTTAACATTCTTCAATTCGTTTTCCCGCGCGATTACATTTCTGCCGTCAAGCTACTCCGCTGTATTTGAGTAGTCCGACTTACGAGAAAGTACAACATTTAGACCAAAAATACATTTTATCACAGAGGTTCATTTTGCTCTTCACAAAACCTTCAATACATTAAGGATTCACATGCGATTGTAGTTAGATGCTTGCCGAGACATAAACCCAAAAATACTACACTTCTAACCGAGCTTTTGAAAAATGTGATAAACCCTACCGTATCTTCATTTTGAGACTTAAACCATTTATGACTCTGAATTTGAGTAAAATATCATACATTATTTTTAACAATATCCTCGGTGCATCGCTAACTACAATAGCTGTACCACCTTTCCATCCTTCCGTTGCCAAAACTCTCCACAACAGCTTAAAAATTAGCGACCCAGGTGAACAACTCCCGAATATTCTGCATCGAGTGAAACCAATTTTAGACACAGAACGGCATTTCCCACTCGCACTAATCCAGCCGAAAACGGCCCGTCGGCCCGCGCTGACAGCCGGCGCGAAAAAAATTTCGCCGACACACGCGAGGGACGTTCGACGGCGGCCGGCGCGTCCGGCAGGCCGCCTTGGGCCGCCGCGTTGGCCCGCGCCGAGCCAGCCCTGTGCGACATTTCCAAAGCGGTCAAGCTTTTCACGGGCCTCGCCCGGCCGCGGACGCCCCGCCCCCCCCCCGCCCCCCCCTGCCGCCCCCGCGATCCCGGGCCCGGGCCCACCTGCGCCGGAGCCCCTCCCCTCCGGGAGCCCCCCTCACACTTCCCCCCCCCCTTCCTCTCTCGCGGCCGGGCCATCCCCCCACCCCCACTCCGCACCCGCGCCCCCTCCACCCGCGCGCGAAAGCGAAACCCGCCCCGCCTGCCGCGCCCCCCCCCCCCCCCACCCCCCCACCCCCCCCCAACCCCCCCCGCTGCGCCCCCCCCCCACCCCCCCCCGGCTCCCCCCCTCCCCCACCCCACCCCCCCCAGCCCCCCGGTTGTTGCCCCCCCAACGATTGCAATTTTTTGCGAATACGTTATGAAGTTTGGGGTTCCGGGTAATGAAATGGTGATATTGAAAGTTGGGTCTTGTTGATACCTTTTGAATAATTTCGTTTTGGAACATGTTCCAGGAATAGATTGTATTCACATTTTCGGGGATTATAGTAGTAAATATGTTATTTCCGTCATGGAACGGGTTTATAAAAAAAATATCACAATTTTCAGTAGGCTTCATGTACTACATTATTCGTAGATTAGTTCATATAAACTTGTTTCTTTAATGGATATCTGTATTACCCTAAATGCACATAATTTAGCAGTTTTTCTGTGGTAGGAGGGAAGGAAAGGAACTTGTTTACTTTCAAGAGTAAAATTTGTCCACTCATTTACGTAGGTAACAAGGCGAATACACTTCACACTGATATTGTGGACGATTTGTGGGTTATTCGTACTTATCGGGGGAGCGATGGCCACATTTTTACGAAACTAGTACTTCGGGTTCAAATTAATTTTCGCGGCTGAACACCCAATTTCGGGGCACTACTGGGCAACCGGGGGCGTAGTTCTTTGTAGGCCGGGGGGAGAGGAGTCGAAACCCCAAAACAATAAATCCACCAAAAACCGGCCCAACGTTCGAAGAGGGGACCCCGAGAGGGGGTCTCTTCTCAGGCGACACGAATGTTACAACCACATTTAAGCAATTTTGAAGCCACTATTCAGTTGATCCAGAACGTTTCTTGACTTGGCATATGTTAAAAGTATTGAACAATTTCTAAATGTTACAAAATTAGTTAATGACAACGGAAACTCACAAGACCAGAGTAATTAATGTAGGGTGTACATCTTTTATTATTTAATATGTATGGTTGTATTCATGTAAGATGAGATATAAGGGAATGATAAACCAAACCAAATTGGAAGTTACTCGTTCAAGGGAGTTTATCGTTATGAAGAGCATGTTCAAAGGTAGGATTGACATAATTTAAACCCGTGCTACTACTCATTTTGTTGGAATTATACAACAATTGTTGGTTTAATATTCTTTTTTTCTAGTGTAGGGGTTAGGTATTTAATGTTCCCTAAGTAAAAAAGGTTGTAAGTGATATTATTGTCATAGTATTTTTTTATTTACCCCAAATTTGGTTTAACAGGGACAAATTTATACATGGTGCGATTTGTGCTTATTATTACACAAACAATATTCGTTTTAATGGTATAACAATAATCATATTAGGAGCAACCAGAATTTGTTAAGTAAACCCTTCCATCGGTCGAATGGAGCAAATAGGCATCTGCTTTTGTACTGACGTTTTTTAAAAAAACAATTTTAAGGCAGAGGATTACGAATATTCCTCATTTGGCACCGCTGGTTGCGCTACAAATTAGATCAGAATTTAATTTTTATCAAGTATAAGTTACTATTCCGGAGAAGACATTTTGGCATCGATTTCATGTTTTAAGACGGCAAATGATTTGAAAATATAAAGCTTGATACAACATTCCACTTTTACCAAATTATATATGCATTTATGTTGAAGTATGTTAATTTGTTAGCCTGATTTCGCTCAGGGCCTGGAATAATATTGCTAAATTTTGGATAATAGGGATTTTGCTCGTATTTCTTCATTTTAATACAAGAAATGGTCGTTTGCGTTATTGGGAGATTTGCGGGAAAGTGGCAGGCCATGAGTGGGAGGGGGGACGGTTGCGGGCTTGATTGTAAGTTCCCGACTGTCAAGCGAGAGGGCCTTTAGGCACCGGTTTGCGTGCACAGCACGAATTCACTCTTCGCCTG
>BOPP01000028.1:8294488-8313342 GCA_017312745.1 Gryllus bimaculatus
TCACGCGTTTGGCGCGATTGCGAGGGGCAGAAGGAGTCGGAACAGGGTGTTCCTTAATCACCTTCCCGTCAGTCTAAAAAAACACTACTTTTCCTTAATTGTCTGAAAATTATTAAGGTAGTGAACTGCAATGAAAATGTAATGTTTTGTTTTCTTTCTTTCTTGGTAATACGTATGCGAATGTATACAACAATAACGCGAATGTAACTGCCATTTTATTTATAATGATTCTCTCTTTTTTTAAATGTAATTCATATTACTCAAGTTTTGGGGATATTCAAAAACATGGCGCGAGTGTGGGGGCGAGCGCGAGTATACGAGCTCATGTATACATAAACTGTTTAGTAAGTAAATTTTTGTCTTTAGAAAAAATAAAAAAATGGGTACTTTTTATCGAAAATATGAAATGAAAATGCAGTGTGATTTTTTGCACGTGTTCGTAAGGGGACTAGACGAGATGTTGGAAATTCAAGACTGAGACAGAAACTAGCTGCTCATTGTGACACGAAGTGAATTAATGAAACGAACTGAAAATATAGAGTCCGTGTGCAAGTGCGCAAATGGAAAGAGAGGGAGTTGGAATAAAATTAGAAGACGAGAATCAGGAATGAGAATATCGAGACATTTCAAAAATAAAGAGTATGAGAATAAAAAAAAAAGTATGAGCCTCAGTTGGTTGCCAGAAGCCTTGCAAGGGCATGCTGCAAGGGGCCCTACATCTACCTTCCCCAAAATGCTCTTCGTGGGCGGGCTTCTCTGCGGTTTGCGGCGTCTTGTCTCTGGCCTCTGGCCTCTGGCCTCTGGCCTCTGGCCTTTGACCTACCCTCCCGCCCTCTCTCTCTCCCCCTCTCTCACCCACACACCGACAATCTCTGTGGCCAGCCAACCTGAAACTTGCGGAGCACACCGTCTCCCGTTTCGCGGAAAGAACGGCTCTTCAGGTGCGCTCTTTTCATTACGGGGGCCGCCTGTTCATTTCCAGCCCTTCCTATTTCTTCTGCACAAAGGACATTATTTCGCTCGTTTATGAACCTCACGTTTGTTCTTCTGAATGTGAAGTGCTCTGGTATTTATGTCGCCATGAATATTTATAGATGCATCTCACTTGATTCTTCATGACTTTTATGCCTTTCTATCTGTTCGGAATTTTTTAATTTTTGTTTTAATTCCAACATGTCGACAAATTCCTTTGGGGAGAGGGAAGATAACAGAGAAATTCAATGAAATTGTCTTATATTATATGACGAGAAAAACAGCGAATTTTGAAAGGAAGTTTCAGTTTTTGTATACCGTAAAGTATCAAAAGGGCAACCTGTCACACAAAGTATGAATTGTAATCACCTTTAAATGTGTTATGAGTGGCGGTTGATAGAAATACAAATTCCCGAAGGGGCGTGTGAAGATATTTTTATCTTCCAAAGAATCAATTTCCTCCGGACAGGGTTGAACCGTGCTTTATAACTGGGATATGTAACATAATCCTCAAAATTTAATTATCTTAATCTCTTGAATGTTATGAGTTAAATTGCTGTAGAATAATGATTATTTATTAATATTTAATGTTTCGATCTGATGTTGCCTTTAAAACACATACAACATTAGAACTTCCAAACTTTACATGCGGTATAAACAACGTTTTATTTGATTGAGTACAGCTGTATTCAATTGTAAAAGTACCTATTTAAGATTGTTAATAAAATCATCGCCCTTTATCTACCTAAACATTTCAACCTAAATTTTACGTACGTTAATTCAGAGTTTATAATGGATTTTTCACTCCCAAACAGAGTTCATTTACATTACCTCTCTCCCTGTAGTGAGGATAGAATGAGAAAACTGAAATTCTTCTTTATCGGTTATAAGTCAAAACTGTTAGCCTCGATCTCGTAGCATTTTTCATAATCATTTGTGCCAGACACCATGTGTTGAACACGTATGTTGATAGTTATGTACTAAAATATTTTGATTATTTATGACAAAGTTAGTCTCTAAAATAGTTTTTACTGAATATACTGTCGCTTCAAAATATTTAAGAATGTACCGAAGCCTACTATAAATGACGGTTATTACCATGACCAATACAGCAATATTCCTTCGTGTATTAATTCATACCACCCTTGTTATGTTATATGAGCTATATACATCGAAAGGATATTTGGAAAGAAGATTCCTAAGGTGTTTTATAGTATAGAAAAATACTGTGAATCAATAATCACACGAAACTCTCAATATATTCAATCTAAATAATAAAGGTCTGTTATGGGTTTATAATTAACATACCGCTTTCCTCAACCTAAAAACAATATTCAGGGTTCATACCCGCACCTTCAGCTTTTATTTCAGTAACAAAACTTCATCAAGAAGCATCATAACATGACTCTCGTTTACACTGAAACCAACAGAACAAAGCACGAAGATATCATTCAGAGATATCAATACCGTTGCTTGTAATCTTATTGTCGTCACTTTGTCTGGGTGACATCCTATGAATCACTGTTTTATTTGGTGCACTTGTCTTATTCCTTAATAGTGACTGAAACAATGAAATTAATGCAACCAATTAACATTAAATATCAAGAGTTTGTTTCTTCGTGTATTTTTACTTGTGTTTATCTGCACTTTCAAATTGATGGAGACATTTTTCACCATGTTCTGATGAGTTATTCGAAGGAGTTCTTCCACTAGTGGCAGACTCTTGCTCAACTCGCCTCAATGCAGTGTTGAAGCGAGGGAGCTCCAAGTCGACGAACAGAATGCTTCCCAATCCGAAGTGCAGCATAACCTGGATCACAGATCCACGCGTAGTGACGGAGCAGCTGCTGCACCGGATGCGTTTTATTCGAGGCAGTGTGCATACCCCGTACTTGTACTTTACCAGGGGGAATGCATTCCACGGGGAGGGAAGCTATGACTTTTAGCTTTAATCGTCGCCCCCGTCGGCGCACAAATCCGCCCCCAGGCTGGTATCCGGATCCAGCTAGAACGCAGTTTGCCCTGAGGCCACCGCCCCATTCAATGCCTAGGTTGGGGTTACCCTACCAGCTCAGAGCGTCCAGCTATCCAGCTAGTACCGGAGTCCAAAGAATGGGCTACTCACATGCGCTGGGAGCAAGTCCCTTCTCTATGCCCAGAGTATCGGACCACTGCCACGACGAAGCCGAGAGCCCATCAGGGGACCAGCCGAACTAAGGTCCGGGCTGCCCGGGCACTCCTTCCCGTCTCCTCGCTCCCTCTACCGTCAGGCTATTGACGTGAGTACCGCCAGAACGCAATGACGTGAGTACCGCCTAGGAAATCTTACAACGGGATATCTTGTCTCTGTCGGACTTCTATATGTGGGATCCGGAGCTTTCTGAAGGACGTCCTTCGCTCAATATTGCCCAAAGGTCGGCCCATCAGGGCCAAACACGTAGGTCAACACGGAGCTTAGCATCGCCTACTGACTGCCTCCACCTTAAAGCTATCGACTTGAGTGTCGCTCTGCAGCTCTCCACCAGCAATCGCGCCCCCCACGCAGACGCGGTTTCTCCTGGGAACAGGAGGGTATTTGGAGTATCCGGGCAAGGGGATATGTGGGATCCGGAGATTTCCAAAGAGCGTCCTTCTCCCAGTCCTGCCCACGCGCTAGAGGCCTAACACGGGCAGAGCCCGGCAACACGGAGCTTAGCATCGCCTCCTCACCGCCTCTACCTTGGAGCTAACGACGCGAGTGTCGCCGCGAAACGCAGGGCCCGGGTGGCCGTCTGCAACGCAGGCGCGAATCCCCCGGGGCAGTCGAGTTTCCCTTTCTCGTTGGGCGGGCCTTGCTCCCGCGCGCGGCTGTGCATGTTGTCCCGGTCACGTGATCGCTATCGCGGTCGAATCACCCGCGACCGGCGCCGCGCGATACGGGCCCGAGTTCGTGCCTTCCCGCCATAACTTCAAGCCGTGATATACGGTGGAAGAAAACGCTGTTTTCCCTCGATGCCAATATGAGCGAGCTATCCATATTTTTGTCCAAAAGCTTAATGGATAGGGTGGAAGACGAATTATATTTCTTTAAACTGGTTTCTTCTCGACGACCTTACATTTTATTGGTCGAAATATTGACGAAGGAAATAAGGAAAAAGGAATACGGTATCTTGTAAATTTCGTCTGCCTGAAGTGATTGATAAATAACTGTCAGCTGAATTCATATGTAAAACGACGTTCATTCGTCTTGCATATATGTAGCTCAGTGAAGTTCATTGCATACTACAATGAAATCATGATGTTTTGCGAACATTATTTATCCTGTTTTTTTCTTGAATCATGAGTTTATTTCTTTTAACATTCTCTTGTTTTGAACGAAGCTACTCATCGTACTTACACATTATTTTCGTTTGAAGGGTGGAAAGGGTGAAGGTTTTAGACATAGAAGAAAAGTTTGGAAGGAAAATATTTCGTTGAAATCGCTACACGTGAAACATTCAAGACAAATTTATGTTCACTGTGGTTTTCGTTATTTTACTTGTTAATGAAAGTGAAATTGTGAGGTTGTATAATATTAGAAAAAATGTTTCTACGTTCTCGTTAGATTTAGATTTATTATTTACTATGGTTTTATGCCTTGAAACGTGGTGAAGTTTGCCTAAGTTTTACAATTATTATGTCAACTTGCAAACCTCAGAATTTGACATCTCTATCATACACGTAGCAATAAAAAATATGATACTAATAATAATAATAATAATAATAATAATAATAATAATAATAATATAATTTTCCTTATAATAATATAAGTACAATAATTTACTTTATGCTTGCTCAGGCATTGTAGAAAAGGTTCAACCATTGATGCAGGGTAAATGTGTCTGTATATGAATGAGTAGTACATTTAATATCTCTGGTTTCATTTCACAACATAACTACCGCGTGTATCTAATGTATAAGTAATGAAGTTAATTTGAAGCACACTATAGAACATTCATTAGGTTCTGGTAAGATTAGCATGAAGCCTGTGGCATAAAATTCGGCAATGAACAATTACTCTTAACTTAAATTACAAAACTCTTCGCGGTTGGTTATTTAAATACAAAAACATAAAACGCCAATTTTTCTGATGTACGTGTGAATCGTTTTAATTAGCTTTGAAAAATGCCAAAAGAATATACGCATGAAATACTATTCAGAGGAATTATCATCATTCGCGTTCTGGAGACCACCCTGTCAACATGTCACGTAGCAGACGCAGTCCAATTGACAGCCCCAGTGAAGGACATGACGCCTCGTTGCATTGGTGGCGGTGCGCTCTGCGGTCACCTGCAGCGAGGGCAGGGAACTGCAGATGCGGGGCTGCGTGCTGCTGGTTGAAGTGTTGACGGATCACTGGATGGTTGGGGTTGAGGTACTGCGGGGATTAGAGAGCCAGTGGTTGAGAGGCTGCATAGTTTGGAGGGTGAGGGATTCATGGATTCAGTTATTGAGGTGCCCAAATAGTGGAGGGAGTGCAGGGTGGAGGGAGTGCAGGGTGGGCACATGTTTGAATGACTTCGTGGATGAAGGGATGATTTATTAAAGGGATGGCTTCATGGTTGAAGAAATGCGTGATTGACTGATCTGAGGTTTGAGGCGCTACGAAGTTGAAACGATGTGGTGTTGAGCTTCTGTCGGGCGTTTGGGAAAGGTTGTAGGGATACGATGTTAATATGATGTGATGTTGAACGGAAGTTGGAAATGTGGGAAGTGATGCAGATTTACGACGTTGACGTGATGATATGTTACGCCAATTTTTGGAGTGTAGGAGGGATTGCGGAACTACGAACTTGAAGCGATGTGAAGTTGAGCGGAAATCGGGAGGGTGGATGCAATTGAAGGGCTAAGATGTTGAAGTGATGTAATGTTGAGCGGATGTTTGGCGTGTGTGAGGGATTGCTGGGCTACGAAATTGAACTGATGTGATGCAGAGCGGAAATTGGGCTTGTGTGAGAGGTTGTGGGGCTACGGAATGATGTCATGCAGAGCGGAGGTGATGTGTGTATGTGTGAGGAATTGCGAAGCTATGAAGTGAGTGAGGTGGGGCGTGTGCGGGGCGAGTGGTGTGATATTCCGAGCGGAGGTGGGGCGTGTGTGGGGCGACGGGGCCAGTGGCCGGCGGGCGCCAGCGGAGGCGAGGTGGGCGTGGTCGCTCGCGTTTAACGCGTCGTCGCGCCACTTCACAGCGCCGGCGCGCGCCGCGCCGCCCTCGGCCGCCGCCAGGCGCGCCACCTGCGCACACGCGCCCTTTCGCTCCCCTCGCCCTCGCCCTCGCCCTCGCCCTTCCGCCGCCTGGCTCCTTCCGCTTCATTAGCCCTTCAGAACATGCTACGTGGTTGATGCTTCCCGAATCTCAAAAAACTCTCTCACACTTTCTTTGTTTTGACCTTCTCCATCTTTAATTATTTTCTGCAATATTTTTTCTCCTTCGTCTTCTCTTTTTCGTTCTTGTTATTTTGTTCCTATTTTATTAAATTTTCATGTTTTTTATTTACATTTTTACCCCTCTTTCATGTCTATTATTTTTCATTTCTTATGTTTTTGTATGAAATTTTCATCTTGGCTTCTCTTTATTCATTTGCATTATTGTTATATATTTTCTTGTTGCTTCTATTGCGATTGATTTCTGTAGTAACATGTGATAGAAGATAGACTTCCAGTTCAAGCCCCGAATTATAAGCTGAGAGAGAGAACATGGGAAGGCCAATAAAGAAATAGAAAGAGGTTGGAACAGGCAATATGACTAATCCGTAAAGGAAGATGATGATTATGACGGTAGATATAAAGTATTTGCGTTACCTATCAACCCAAGTGCCTTGACCTCCTGTATTAGTCTTTCCACTGCAAAGGACATGTTGAATTTGAGTCTCTGTACCAACAGTTTCTGCTAATCGACTCAAACTCGTCTATTAGGTAGGCTCATAGGTAGATTGATAGCTGAAGAAGCTAACGCATGAATCCGCTGCTAGCGGTGAGACTCGTGAAAAAGCCATAGAAGCGACGACGTTAATAAAAAAGTAGCATTGGGCTCTAAGAAACATTGCAGTTGTGACATTAGATATAGTAATTGTGTTAACTAACTGCCAGGACCTCCTCTCTTGGCCTCTCCACTGCAAAGCGCATCTTGTCTTGGGGTCCCTGTGCCTACAGCTTCCGCTAATCGAGTGCTCCCCTCCTGCGTTCGCCAGTCGGCCGGGCGAGGCCCGGGGCCACGCGCCTGCCGCTCGTTGTGCGTAAACAGCGCCCGGAATAGCGTCCTTGATGTGGAGAGCTCGGGAGATGCTCTATTTGCACAGAATTACTAGGCTAGGGTTTCTAGCAATACTGTACACATTATCAAATACTCTGATTTTTACTTTTAATTTATTTAAAGTCGCTTTATAACAATTAGGTCATCCCATCATTATACAATTGAATATACAAACATAATAGATACAATTTTATCTGTTATTTGATATTTCTCTATGAGGAAAATTCGATAAAATAAATTTGTTAATGTTTATATTTATAAAATAAATAAATACAGATTTATATAGTATGAGATGAGAATATTTGGTATTCCCTGGTTAAGTCATTATTGTAGACAGTATAGTAATAATTAGTCAACTTCATTTTTGATGATGTCGTTGAGTAGTTTTTACACACTAGATTTTTTTCACAATGTATTACCATGACATGACTATTCAACATAATGCACTTGAGTTCAAGAAAATAAGACAATACTATAATCAATATAATCAATTTGGAGGCGCTTCTAGATCAGTCCTTACGGAACAAAAATAGGCATTTTGAACAAAGCTCATTGACGTCACCTGTAGTGCATGTCGGTGTCTACACGAAAGTTTATTCTTTCAAGTTACTTCTTTACAAGAACTAAGCAAACATTACAAACAGCTCAATAAAATGTTACAAAATACTTAGAGAAGAAATATCATATTGAAAATCCTATATTAAATGATTCTATGGACAAAATTAATACCCCAACCAGTCATGAAACGTTGGGAAACTTTCAAGGTTCACAGTAAGTGATAAATATGCTTGAGAATCTAACACCAGTCACTAATCAGCTCCATTCAATCCCAAAATATTATAAAAAGATTTGCTGAAGATGAATTCTATCAGTCATTACAGAGCAGTAATTTTCGTGGTTTAAATGCTGAATTTTTATGATGCGAGAATTCTTCTATTTATTTTTAGGTTATCATCTTCATTTTTATTTATTGCATTCTGATGTGACATTATTTTTTGTTAATTATAGTACACAGAATAGACATCCTTTTGTAGCAGTAAAATAAGTTAAATATCTAATGCTGTCTCATTTGATTTGTAACTAAATCTCACTGTACGTACGGTGTAGTGCATAACAAACAAAACACTTTCTTGGAATAAGGAAGTACATTTAAGCAGTTTACTAGTAAAATTCATCAGGGGAAGAAACTTACAGCATTTCTGCTTGTTTTTTAAAATTCATAAATCGTAACATAGACCGTTACTTGTTTCAAACCTTCAGTTATTGGCGAATTATTAATACAAGCAAATGGGATGCAATTTTTGCTTCTCAATCTACGACCATACTTACAAATTCCCGATCAATTCTTACCATCAGTAACGAGTAGACATTTTAAACGACATTCCTCTGCAATTTACTTTTTATTCTTTCATTCTTTTGAATAATTTGGAAATACATTCATTCTTGGTTCTTGCTACTGTGTATATTTCTAAAGGACTTTCCAGCTTTTATTCACACATGTAATGTTTACATTACACAATTCTTGATTGGAGTTTTTCTTCAAAAAGTTACATGGCGTACCTAATGCCTGCAGGACATTATCTACTTACGTAACTCGGTTTTCTTACAATTGCTTACTTTCAGCCCTCTTTTACCGCCAACATTTTTACTGGGCCAACCTGTCTTCATTTGAAGCAAAAATTGTCCCGGAAACTGATAACTATTATGCAATGAGTACGCCTGCTCTACGCACAAAGCATAAACGTAAAAAATCTTGCTGTTCAGTCTGCGAATAAAAATAGGAAGTTTAAAAACGTTATTAGATTTCCCTATCAAATAGGTTTCTTCATTAACGGTGAATGGAAGTAAAACACTGCTTTTAGTTGTTGTATTTAGTCTCTTACTACAAAATGTATGAGAAAGCACTAGTGCATAATCCAAGGCAAGATCTCTCTAGTGGTTGGAACATGTTGGGTTACAATACACCTTTATTAGCCTCTGAGGGCGTCGTCGGTCGCAGCAAAAACACGTCCGGGCTGCTGAAAGGAGAGCAGCGGTCATCCGGGCGCTGACACAAACGACCAATAGCAGGAAGCCTGCTCACGAGCGCCGCAGATAGCCATCGGGCGGCGCGCGGCACGCCAGCTGTGTCGCGTGCGCCCCCCCCGGCCGCCCCCCCGGCCTGCCCCTTCACCCCCGGCGCCCCCTACGCCGCCTCACACGCCCCTCACGGCCGGCCCTTCGGAACGGCTGGCTCAACACCTGTTCCCCAACGCACGCCACGCCACAAAAACGAGTCTTTGGCCCCTTCCCTCTCCACACATCCGGCGCTTTTGCGGCCCTCCCTCTGGAAATCGCCGTCTCTCCGCTTTGCCACCTCTTTCTCTCCAAGTCACTCTCAAACCCGCCAACCACGCGACATTGGCCACAGCAAAACGCCAGACCTGAAAGCGCTAATACACCGAACCTGCCACCACCACACCCGCCAATTATGTTGCACGGGTAACATCCGTGCATCCATAATATAATCTCCAATATAAAACCGGCTCTGGATGCAACCTCCTCCACGTTGTCTTTCTTGAATGCCGTGTTGCTCAATCCTGTAGATGATCAGGCAATGTTGTTACTGATAACGTACTGTGACACTGGAGCTGACCGAAGCTTAGCTGTCCACGTCTGTAGCTCTCTTTTCGAACCCTGCCTCCGTGGAAGCGCACGGTCCGGTTGAATGAACTGCCCTCGCGTTGCCGCCTGGCGGTCCATCAGGGGAGAATCCGCCCATCATGTTCGGGGAGGGGCATCATAGATTGTTAAATAATAACATATTTTGTTAGTGTTTGATAGGTATATAATAGCCTGCAACAATATTAAATGTTAAAGTATTTGGTGCGATTCTGACTAAATTTTTAAATTTAAAATTACCCAATGAAAGAAGATAACACGAAATTTCGGGTGGCGCGGGGAGAATTGGGCACCCTTGTTCCCCTGAATCCGCCACTGGACCACGCGCTCGGCTCACCTACCCCTCCTGTTGCTGCCGCACGCCCTCCGTCCTCTTCGCCCGTCTCCCGCGCGTTCGCCGCGCCTCCACTCTCCTCTACCTCCCCTCCTATAGTCCTTTCTGCACTCGGCCCCGTCGTCTTCCATCCCCATCCGTCGCCAATTCCCCCCACCGGTTTATCAGCCGCTGCTCAGGGCCTGCCGTCCCCAGACGGCCCGGTCGACATCGAACTGCAATCATCAAGCGCTTTCCCCCCGACTGGTGCCGGCCACGCCCACTCCATCACATCCAGGCTACTTCACCTTACCATCCTTCCCACTGCCCTGTCGCGTCCGCCGCCCTCCTCGCCCCGCTAGCGGCGGTCCCGCCCCTCCACTTCCCCGCTCGCCCTCCTTCTGACGCCCGCCCACCCCTCCTCGGCCCCTTCCCCTCCCGCCCCCCATCCTCTCTCCGCTGCCGTCGCCCGCGCCCGGCCAGTGCACTAGGCGCCTGCCTTCGATCCCTGTCGCGGTGCGCGGGAGCTAATCGCTCCACTCGACGACCGCCCATTCGCAGGCGCTCCCCGCTTCGACCGCTCCGCTCCATTCACACGCGCACGTCGGTAATGGTTGCGGTGGGTCGAGTTTATCGCCATGAGTGTAACAATCGATTACTTTACAGGGTTAATCGAAAAGTTGAAATCGATTGTTTTAACACCGAATAAGGGTACTCGTATGTTTTGTATGTATGTAGGTGTTTGGCATTTTAGAGTAGGATTAACTCGAATTTTGCCAGCTAGCGAAGTTCTTAGGCGTGGGTTCAGCTTTTATTTATTTTCCGCAGGCGCGAGGCGGGCTTAGGAGGCATGCGGCTGGCATGACGTATTTCCATCACCGTTCCTAGCTTGTTTGGTCTCGCTGAGCTTCATTCCGCCATTCAGCTGCAGAAACTGAGGCGATTTGTATTAGAAAGCTTCAGCTTAATTTTTCCCCCGGCCGGAAATAGAACCCGGGACCGCCTCACAGACAGCTAGCACGCTATCTATATCCACCAGAGGGAATACACTTCAATTATTAAAACTTCAATTATTTTTTCCGATTATTTTACTCGACTATTGGCATTCAAATCTTAATTTTTAAAAGAAACAAAATGTACAAATATCCCTGAACTCACCTACTTAAGCAACAGAATTCGTTGCCTATTTATATATCTCCGACTACAGAAGAAAATAGAGACAAACTTAAGTAATTGTTTTTATGTTACCAAAACTGATAAAAATGAAAAGTTTCTATGACCTGATATTGTAGTTATGCCATGTGTAACGTAACTTTATTTTAGTTTGTTTTGACATCTACAAACTAATAATTATTAATTTTACTGTTCTAATCATTATTCAAAACATACAAAAAATTGACAATATTAGACTGGTCGATTAATCGTTCCGAATGAAACTAAGGATAATTAATTGAATAATAAAATTAATAGTTTGATGACAGTCGAATGTTTATAATCGCTCTTCCCTATTTATGGCCCCTAGAGCCTCTTCACTCACGTCAATGAGAGATCTGGCGGAAAAGTTCTATGCTCCTTGGATGACTTCTTGAATGAGGAGTAGCTTCCTAGTGACACGCATCCATCGTGCAAGAACGGTAAATTATTCCAAGTTTATCAGTTCAAAAGAATCATTCGCTGGCGTGCTGTGCCTGCATGACTGGAGATAAAGTATCGTTTCGTGAGTTAATTTTTGATCAAGATATATCTATAACTCACTAGAAGCGAAAGTTACAAACGTGTCATTGCATTATAAAATGATTAAACAGGATGCTCAATAGGTATATGATTATTAATCCAAAATGTTGACAGTGATAAAAATTTTCTTCAGTTATAAATTATGAACTGATGTAATATATAAATTTAAGGCATAATTTGCGTTTTGCTTTCTTGAATAAATTAATTTATTAATTTATTTGAACTTTATGTTTGCCCCAGTTTTGGCTGCTACTAAAACCATCGGAGATTTTATCTCTAAATGTATTTCAATTTTTTATTGCCGACGATGCTTGCTTCTTGAAAAAAAAAAAGCAGCGACAAGCCATACATTTTTTTGTAGCGGAACTTTGATCCACTCGTCCAATATCAATTATGGAACGATTTAATACTTATACCAATTGGAAAAAGATTGGGATATGCTACAAATTGCTGCAATAACACGGCAGCCATTTATTTTCGTCTATAGTACGGAAATAAGATCGTATTGAAAATATTTTCATTTGTGGTATATTTCGAATCTAATACCCAAAATGATTACATGCACACAGAAATAATAATAATAATAATAATAATAATAGAAATATTAATATGGAAATTCGAGATATACAGTTGCTAAATAAACAAATTTCCCCTTTAAACTCTGTAAAACAAAAAAATCGTTTTTACCCAAACGTTGCCATGCCTACCTTGTTTAAAATTTCTAAACAACTTTTCCACAAATTCGGAAAACATTTAATACTACTTTCACAACTAATCACAACACTTGGCCGTCATACATAAATTTTTACTTTTCTTTAGAAGAACAGCAACTGCATCTTGGTATTTAAATATATAGTTCCTCAGTTCAATAAATACACTTAAATTTAGAATATAATACAAAGTTATTTTACCTGCTCGTCAATATTTTAATTAATGCTGTTTAATTAAAAAAAATAAAAATCTAAAATTTCTGTTAATTCTTAGTTCGAATCAGAGTTTTTCCCACATGTTTCTTTTAAAGGCTTATTCTCGTTGGCTAGCTCATTGGCATAGCATAATAAATTGTATTTTTATTACATTATTGTCGCCATTCAATAGATGGACTTTTTCCATTTCATCGTCCGTGTTTCGCAGAGAGAACGAAAATGTTGCAAAGATACACCCAATCTCGAGTTGTTCGTGATTAATAGATTAATGACTTCGAATAAAAGCAGGAGTATCAGAAATGCGAAAGAAAACTTCTTGACTCGAAAGAATAAACAAAACAGAAATGAACAATTTTCAATGTTTTATTTAGAGAAACACAATTTTAAAAATTCCTTTTAGCACTTCTTTCCATAAACAATGAAACCTTCAGTTTAAATAAATATACCTTCTTTCTCTCTGCTAATACCAATGCATTTCTTCAGTGAGACGTAGCTATGTGGAACAGGACGCTTTCGGGAGGTTTATAGCACAAATCGGGGAGCGGGCGGGGCCCATACGTGATAACAATACAGCCAGAAATTCAATTCAAATGAATAATTTATGTGAATACATCCGCACAAAATGGTTCCAGCAGAAGAAATAAAAAGCACCGCGGTGCGGCCGAAGGCGCGTGTGGCGCGCGAGCGATGGAGGAAAGGGGGGAAGGAAAGTGGGGAGGAAAGGGTGGAGGAAGGGTGGGAGGAGCGTGGGAGAGGAGCGGGGCCAGCCCAGAACTGTCCAGCGAAAGGCGTGGGATATGCGAGAAAGAGTGAAGAAAAACAGAAATGGAGGGTACTAGTGGAGCTACAAAAGTACCTAATTTCCCCAGTTATGTCTAAACTAGCGTACCCGTACCCTAGAGAACTTTCGGATTTTAATCCCCACCCTTTCCCCATTCATTTTCTTATCCTTTTCATTAAGAAGGAAAGTTGCTAATGAATCGTGTTTATTTGTTAAAAAATATAAATCTAAAACAACTTACAGTTTATCAAACAAGAATTTAAAAAAATGCAATTGATGTTGGAAAAAAAATCAATAAATATTTATTCAGTATTACATAGATATGGTCTTAGAATAATTCAAACATCCTCAAAAACATTTGAAGTAATTATTCAGTCTTCCTTGACAGCTTTTCGCTTATATTGATAATCATAAAAATATTAGAAAAGGTTTTTACTCTCAAGAAAGCTAAGTAAGGTTTTCCATGCAAATATACAGAATCGGGACATTACAACTCTACTCTTTGCAATATTATTTAACTTTCCTGGATTTATTATAAGGAACTCAGTGGGTTTTGCAGGGGTCGAGTACAGCTTGCTGGGATGCGAATATGAAAAAAATAATTTGTATACAAAAAGTATTAGATTATTTTCTGCGTTTTGCGTACCATAAGAAAAGCAATTCCGAGCCAAATAATAAAACTAATATTTTCACCTGTGAGCAATAAATACCATTTGTTACCATTAGAAACAATTTTGTGGGCTTAGACTTCACTTCGCTGAATTTGAATGTTGCTCAAATAATATTTATGTATTAAAGTGTCTGTTCGCTAAGATATTTAAGTTAAATATCAAACGGTGTATTATTTACAATACGAGTTTACAGTTTGATGAACAGACTTCCAGACACCACCAACATTTAAATCGTGCGTCTGGATTGCGATTCAAGAAGGGGAGGGGCCGGGCAGCAGCGAAGCGGCAGAGGGAATACATGGCAAGCTTAGGGGAAGATGAAAGGGGAGGCGGGGGAGATATGGGGAGGGATGGACGTGGTGGGGCGGGAAATGAGAAGACTCACGGAAGATTGAGTGAGTTTGGTTGATTAATTGGTATTTATGGCCACATCAACTGCTGTGGTCATTAGTCTCTTTAGTGTAGTGAATGTTTTATTCCGGAAGTTGACGGTGTGCCTCCCCCACTGGACTTACTCGCCGGGCAGCGCAAAATTTCCCTCTCAGGGCATTAACCTTAGAGGAGACTGGTCTCACAAGATCTGTACTTGTAAGTATACGTGTGTGAGTAAGATGATAGGACAAGAAAGGGAAGGGAAGATATTATGCGGTCCGTGGCCCATTTATTGAGATACTGCTCCAGCATTCGTCTGGTGTTGATCGGAGAAACCACGGAAAACTACCTATCAGAGTAGTTGGTGGTTTGAATCCACTCCAGGCAGTGACTGAATTTGACCTCCGAATGTGGTATCGAATATTCGCCACTGTCGGGACTCGAAACCAAGGAGTCGCTGTAGAGTTGGCACCAATGCTGACTCTGAGCAGGTGGGAAAAGTTTGAGGAGGAAATGAGGAAACATCATCAAGATGAGGGGAAAAGTGAAGACCCGCCAAGGAACTGGCTGGTAGAGATGGGGAGAAAATGTAGTGATTAGGAGCGGGGAACGTCAACAATGTTTCGTTTTTAATTAATTCTTGATCTGCCACTAGTATTGAAAGTCGAATATTCTGGGTGTCGAAATTCCCAGTACTCTCCAAATGTTAGTTGTATTAAAAAATATGTTCCTAAGAAAGACTATGAAGGCACTATGTGGCAAATATATTGCAACTAAATGAAAACATTAGTAAAGTAGATGACCATTTCTATCAAAATATTTACTCTTCACCCTGTTTCACAATATTTAATACGGACCGTCGTAACATGGCCACATATTAAATTATGGTTTCCCAAGGGTAGACTGAGACTACCGTAACTTCTGTTTTTACACCTTTCCTATCCCTATATTACCTTTCCACGTTACACTCCAGACCAAGCCTTGAAACGTGAACAAATGCTCCAACCTTAGAACATGTTCACGGCTAATAATGAATACTCTTTTGCTTCGGATGGCCATATCCAAAACGTTTTACTAATAGAAAATGTATTGTTTTCAACCCCTTTGGAAGACGGAAATGTCGAAGGCGCCGGGGGGAACGGGGCTATCGGGGCGTGGCGACCTTCGGCGTGCTCGGACCGTGAGGCAGCGATGACCCCCGGTGGCCATGGAGGGGGTGGAGGGGAGGTGGGGGGACGCGGGTCCAACGAGGCTCGAACACGCGATCGCGGGCCTGGCGCCCTGCCGCCACGACCATCGACCCCGCCGCGAAACAAACGAGCGACGCCTGCCGCCGACAGGTTGCTTTCGCGGATATTAAGACATTCCGAAATACTCGGCCGCTAACGGAAGTTTTACTCAACTGCGACACGGAAGGAGTGAAAATGTTGAAGAGTCACGTTGATGGTTTTGGCATATTTTCTGTTTTTTTAGCTGTATACTTACTTATGTCATCAATACCTCGATTTCTTGAAATATCGATTGAGTTTATTTAAAAAAGACGAATCGATCGTCTATTTTATATCCCGGTCCTTATAGAATATTCTGGGAGAATTATGAAAATTTTCGTATTTTTGGAGGGGTTCAAGACCTCTAAACTTATGAAATACTACGAATTACTATATTGTATTTTTGGCCTTACGTGAATTGTTAAGATTTGATTCCTAGCATTAACAATACTTCTCCTTATTACTTTCCCGTATACGTACATATATACGGAGTAATGTACGTTGTATGGGGAAAGTAATGTAATCCTGAGGAACTAAGTAGCACAAATAATAATTTTAACGAGATAATATCCGCCAGAAGTGCCACGCAAAAGTAGTTTTAAAATAAGTGTTGTAACGAAGCTTTCAAAACATTTGTCGTTTGATAAAGCCTTTAAAAGCACATGCGTGATAGCACGTAATCCAAAACGGACGAAGAATATTAATGAAATGATATCTTTGATACTATCTTACATCTTAAGTCGGTAAATTCTTGAGTAATTAAAATATGTTATCAACAATTGGTGATAACACCACATATGGTTTTAATTAGCCAGATTTACATATTTCCAGGCTTGTAGTTTGTTTTACGAATGTGGCGTTTTGCCGACTTTAACTATCGAATTGTTCGACAATATCATTTCGTGCGTAAATTAGACACTTAACGCACATAGTGATCCAATTCAGCCTCTACAGCCGGATGAATGTCTTGCTGTAAAAATGCAATATAACTGAGAAATGTACTAAAATTAATTTTTAACGTTAGTGGGAAAAGTAGAACTGTAAACTAAAATTGAATAATACTAAAAGAACTTTACAGGCATGAATATCCAGGTTGACTAGATTTTTCTGTTAGATTTCTGAATTTTCGAGAATTTAGTTAATTTTTGTATGACTGGTGGTTCCAATGTAAAAGAAAGTGAATTCTTTCGTTCATTCGAATGTTCTATCACCAAAATGAAGTAGTATTTCCGCTTAAACATTGGTTGACAGAGAGTTTTTTTTCGAGAGTTGGTGTTGAAATAGCTTGCGATTCACAATGAAATGTGAAAAATAGATACCATACCCTTCGAAACACAAAAAGTTGATGCATACATAACTAGTGTTAAATCAGCTACACGACTAACGTTAAAAAATACTTGTAGTCTTTTCTCGTCCGTTGTATTACGTAAAATTACGCGAAAAGTACTGAAATTTTCGAAAAATTTTACATGACCTTATTTCAAAATCTACCTTTAAGGAACAGATTTCATTCAGGGAAATAATCGTTATCTTCATAATTGTAATTGTAGGAAGATTCCTAAAAGTTTTTAATGCTTTCGCAATTTTCGAAACATTAGAGTTTTCAACGAAAAAGAGATCTACACTATTCTCTTCAATGTCCTTCACACAATGCAAAAACAAAATTTAATAAAAATATATTACTTGTTCGTTACCAGGACCGTTATAAGACTTTTTCTGCCGAAAATTCACCGTTTTTCGGCAAACATTGCACAACGTTCCCTGTAGTGCGTAAGCGGTAGCGAGGAAATAAAAATGTGACGGAAAGAAAAGTCCGCTTGAAATTCTGAGAATACCTGGGAAAATCAACAAAATGTGCTCTTTTGGCCTTGGGCTTTCGAAAAGTGCTTAGAGCGATAACGCGTGCTGTCCGCGCGATCGTCACGCTCTGCAGATCTGCACTTGTCAGCGACATCTCCGGCGCGACACCGGCGGCGTCCAACGCGCGGCCGTGGCAGGTACATCGCGGGGCGACAGGCAGACGGACGCGGGAGACGAGGGTAGGACAGCGAACGCGGTGGGGGACGGCGACCGGGACGGAGCAAGGGTTGGGGTAAGGCAGATGGCATCTCTGCGAGCGGTGACACGGCAGACACCGCTTCCGCGAATGGACTGGAAAGAGAATTCTAGCAGGCAGCTGCTCTCATCGCTGGTTTTCCGAAGTTTCTTCGATCAACACCACGCGAATGCCGAAACTGCACCCTAACAAACCGCGTGCAATCATTCCTTCCCCTTTGTTGCCCTATCCTCGCCTCTTAAACACACACATTTTTATGTACTACACTACCACACACGCCGGGAGACTGGTCGGGAGTCCCAAGAGTTGTACACTGGTCCCGGTGGGAGATACCTTGTTGGGGCAATCACGGCAATCTCCCGCGACAAACACATGCACTAGGGGTCTAATAAATAATTAATCGATGGGTCGAATATACGCGAAACGCTTTGGAATTCCAGGGAAGCAGAAGCGTTCACACAGGCGTTGGTGAACACGCAGCGCAGGTCGCAGCCGCGCAATGAATTTCCCGGATGATTGTGTGCGCTGCCGTGGGTTGAGATGAGATAGCAAGCAACCAACCGACCTGAGACATTTTGTCTGATGACGTCATCGGAAGAGCTGCAGGGTGGAGTTATACTTCGATTTATTTAGAGCTGCACGCGGCAGGTCGTCAGCTGTGACGGTGTCGTCCAATCGGGAGCTTACTGTGACGTCACTATGGTGATGTTCAACCTCCCGAAAAGATGACACCGCAACAGATGATTTATAGCCAGGGGCGGTTCTGCTTAAATCCACATATAGCTCAGTGAGCGCCGGGTCGGGCGAGCCGTTCCGCCGTCACGGGGGA
>BOPP01000028.1:8313658-8329494 GCA_017312745.1 Gryllus bimaculatus
GGGGCGGGGCGCAGCGCTAGTGGAGAGTGAGCCTGCGCGTTGGGTAGATTCGCTGTGCTCCGGGCAGCGGCTCTGAGGTAACTGTTCGCGGCTTCGACCCGAGCGAAAGCAGAATCGGCCACTCATCTTCTACTGTCATATCTTTTGCGGGATGATTGCGAACAAATACACAGAACTAATATGCCTTTTCTGCCCTTATAAAATGATTGATTGTTTGTTGCCTGATCACGCACGCAGTGGTTACTGCTCTACACTTTGGGCGAGGATGTAACACATATTCCTACCGAGTAATCGTTTACTTTGCAACCTCTTCACCATTCATTTCGGCCCAGTGTAGTGACATGATATATACCAAATACAGTATTTTGGTACAATAGTTTGATCTTTATTTTATTGTATGTCCATAAACTGTTATTTATATGACACATTTCTGCTGCTCCTAATCGCGACGTATCTCTTTTTGTTAGTCTCTGTCCTGTTGCTACACATAAGGGACGATGTAGTTATATTTGAATCGGATAGACCTAATTTTAGTCCTAGCAAAGTAGTAACGTAGTTTATATTTATATAATAGTTAATATTGAATTATTATTCTCAGATGTAAAGATGGCCGTGTATTTGTTTCTGTCAACACAAAATTATAAATATATTATTCATTATTTGAAGTTTCCCATACGCGTTTTCCTAGCAAAATGCAAACGACACACGTATAGCCCGTGCAAAAGTACGGGGACATCATCTGAAAAAAACAACTTTTTCAGTCCACTGAATAAATGTTTGGAAATTAATCGTTCGAATATTTGGGAGGTCGCAGGTTCAAAGTCACCATTGACTTAGATATCTACTGATGTTTTTAACATCAGTGATTTTGTGGCATCGTCGGAAATTAATTCGTAGACTGACCGCTATGATCATTGGTTTCTCTGATGAGTTCCAGGCGATTGTCGCTCCACGAATCGCGGGTGTCCGGTGGTCAGCAGTAGGCTACAAATGGGTCTCGTAACGCATGAACAATAAAAGCAAATAAAATGGTTGTGTACATGATTCTTATGAATTATTACATTACTTCAGACGATATTGGAACCAGTCAAATCACTCTGGAAAACTTTCCACACCCTCTCCGTTACAGTATCATCTCGTTCAAGACCACAGTTCATTTAGATGGCGGAAGAATACACTTTGCGACGTTCAGTTTGGTGATGTTGAACAACTGAAATTCAAGAATTGTTTTATGATCTGTGAAATTTATTACAAAGAAAGCAGTACAATTATATCAACTCTATATTTTAAAGAGATTTCAATCAAAAGCATTCATGATAATTGCTACAGAATCTGGGTATATCTCAAACACAGTGCTAGAAAGCGACATAAAAGTACCGACAAACTTTGAAAAAATCGAAACAAGCAGCTGAAACTATATTCAATGTCTGGAAAACTTCCCAAATGCTTTAGACATTAACCCATTAGATAATTCGTAAGAAATCAAGAAATTACACACAATTCAATCCTTAGAATTTCATAATAGATTTTTAAATTAGTCACAATGTATATAGTCACAAATATTCTTCAACTTGGACTCCCAACTAAAAGTAATCAAATCACTTTCGTTCTAAACGTAATAAGACAGAGAGATGTACCAATGAGATCCATTGACTCACAAATTGTCATTTTCATTGTCAACTCTCAATGTTAACATATTTATTATTTATTTCAATGTAAAATAAATTGTAAATTTACTTTGATCAGAAATGAAAAAAAGGATACCATCACGTGGGCTGCATTGAATGAGGGTTGTGAATCGGCGTCGAGGGAGGGGGACGGCGGCTGCGGCGGTCGGCGCTCGCGTGTGCCGCTGTGTGCGGCGCCTTCGTTTACTTATTCATTCATCCGCGCCCGCCCCCGCCCCCGCCCTCGCCGCGGCGCCGATCGATTCGGCCGCGGAGAACGCCCTCGCGGCGGGAGCAGCCCAGCTGTGAAAGCGGCGGACACGTTCTTTGCAACCGAGTGAGTGATGCGACTGTTATGAATGGACGACATTGGTACTCTGATATAGCGAACTCGGTTATAGAGAACTCATTTATTCAGAACTCGATTATAGAGAACTTGGTTATCGTGGACTGACTGTCGGTTGTCGTGAATTCGGATATAGCGAACTTAAGTCACTGGCCCCGTTTCATTTACATCACAAATAAGCCCAAGAAGGTTAGATTATAATGAACATGAACCTTGGCTGTCGTGAACTTGCTAAACAGTACAACGTCCTGAGAATTAATTCCCTCCTGGAAAATAATATAACGTGTCAGTGACAGAAATTCCAATACCAGGCATCTTGGAAAAAATATCGTCGGATAAGGTCGTAATCAAAGAAGTCTCCCCTGAGGTGAAGGTAGTGGATGAGGGAGGGGCTGATGACCTTGTGCCACTCAGTTTCAATTCGGAAACGAAGGCCGTAGTGCGCATGGGATACTGTTGGCTGCGGCGGCGACGCGCGATTGCTTGCTTCAATTGTAAGCTTGGTATCATATTCTGCGGGACAAAACCCGCGTAGTTGCATTCTGCGTAGGCGCAAGCAAGCGCGCAACTGCCACAGCCCCTCGGCCTGGCGACGCCCCTCACACCGCGCGGAAAAGCGATCAGTTTGATTAGCCGCTGCACCCGCTCGCTGCCGGAAGGCTCTCGTTATTCGACGAGTAAAAGGGCCCTCCGAGAGTGTGGCGGTGTTCCAACAATGCAGAGGCATTGAAGGAGGTCAGGACTGCTTTACGAGACTTAGAGACGAAGTACAATTCGGGATGAACTACGGGCAGAGAACGGACTCGGGAGTAGGATCCAGAAACATTACTAATGAAAAATGTACGAGGCAAGCAATTGAAAATTATTTGATTTTTTACGGACTAATAAAGATACTGAACAATTTTCAGTTTGTGCTGTTAATATATTTTGACGTTTCTCTATATTTATAAAATTAATCATTGTGGAAACATTCTGTTTAATTTTGACATCATCGGATAAAGTAAACATCGGATAAAGTGATCATCCGATATACTGAACCAAAAGTATTAGCCCCTAGATGTTCACTAAGTAAAAATTATATCTGTAGTCTTGGTAAAACTTAGTCTGCCATAGAACACTCAAAAATAAAGCAGTGGTAATAAAAATAATTAGGAAAAAGTATTCAATTAATATTTCGAGGGATATTAAACACAAATTTTATTAAATGTAAATGACGTTAACCTTTAATATATGGAGCATCTATGTAAAAATACGTTTGGACCAATAATTAACTACGATATTAATGTGAACCGAATATTTAGTTCTTCTACACTCAATAGACATTCAATATGAAAATTTGTTGATCAATGAAAGTCACCTTTTTTCGTGTTCTGTTGCTAAAGTTATTTTTTGTAATATACCGTAGAGTGTAATCTATCAGAGGTATTTTGGAGATTTGAAAAATGACGTTCAGTGTTTGGTTTGAACAGGTGAAATTAGTACGATCATATAAAACTTGTGATTGACGGTTATGACGTTATGTTGACGTTTGTATTGTTTTTCCTTTATGCATGAAACTTTTGTATGTTCAGAATAAAATTTTGATGACTCCATCAGTCATCCAACGAGGAGTTACTTTAGTATATGATTCGTTATAATATCCGATTTCTATGTATTGTGTGTAAATGTCATTCACTGAAACACTGCACTAGGCTGAACAGCGAGGTAATTCGATTGTCCTCGGAGTTTCTTATTGATCTCCAGAAAATCGATGTTGTATTCATCAAGACGCCCGACGTCCAGCCAGCCAACCACTGAAATTTGCATTGAATTTCGATGGAGGAGGGGTAAACTTCCTCATTTCAAAATAGTGGCTATTTTCCTGTTCTAAATTATCTTTCTTTCGGTTTGGTTTCAAATTCGAATATGAAGGAATTATGGAAATCATAAAATATTTATTTAAAAAGATGTTATGAAACAATATTTTGTTAAAAATAAAATGTGTTACAAATTTGTTACATATGTGGTTCTGAAGAGTTGATGCATGTCACATTCATTCTACATTCTACAGAAACAGAAGGAACTAGAAATAAAATGACACTGAAATCAAAATGACTCCATATAGCATGATTAAATTATGTTCATTTAGATAATGTTTTTTATTTGATATTTCTCATCTCTGGGAAGTGCATAATTTGCTGGGAAGCGCATATTTCTACATGCTGAAGAATTGTAGTTCGCAAGGAAATCGTGTATGGTAATACTATCTGATGGTAATATCACCTTACGAAGTAATTAATTCGCTTATCATTGCCTGTTTCAAAACCTCAGCCGGTTGCAATACTTACCGATCAATACCAGGTGAATGCCGGATAAGTACCCTAATCAACCCTAACATAGCGTTCGATACTTCTTTGATCATCTTTGTCTTCTTCTCTCCTCTTACACTTACAAAGGCACATTCACATGTAGCAGAGTACCACACAGATTGTGAAACCAGTCGGGAGCCTTAAAGGCCGGTATACGGAGTACGCTTTCATGAAGATTGCACAAATACACAAGATACACAAATGTGCAGATCAGACTACACGATTTCTGCATGAAAACTATTGAGCATGTTCGTAATTTTTCATGCAGAAAGCTTATAGTTTGACTGAAACGCCTCAAGCAACACAATCGTTCACTAGCGGATGTATTTACCCGATTTGTTTCTTCTCTAAGCTCCTCATCGTTAATTAATTCTTAATAAAGATCACAGTCAGAAGGCACGGAAACACAGAAGTACCGCCACTGAAAGCACTCGGACGCCGCAATTCAGTTGTTTCCCAGTAGACTTCCGAGCGTAGTCTTCAGGCGTTTCATACAGAATTCCTACAGAAAACGTACAGACTGAGAATCCGCGATGTTTGGCTTTATACTTGTGGTTTGGGATGTTGACGTTTCTGTACAGAAAAAATGAGAATCTGCACGAAAACTTTACCGTGTAAGGCGACTCCAGAGTTTTTCTCAGCTGGGACGGGTCCCTGGAGGAATACCTAGAGGAGAAAACCCTGCAAGTCGATGTGAACTTTGGCGCTAAATTCACGTACCAGCGGGGGAGGAAATACCGTCTTACTGGGTTAACATATACTACACTTATAAGACTTATGATGTAAGTGGTTCACGCGCTCGAAATGTGTAATAATCTCTCATGGTATTCTCACATTTGCAGAAATTACGCTGTAGTCCATTGACTCTCGTTGTGTTTAATTACTACTCGCACATTCATTACCTTTGTCCGTGCCCTCAGCGCAACTCTGGGCAGTTGTCTCTGCCTCCTTTGAAAACCTCCACACTTATCGCATTGCTTGATAAACACAAGGAACAACCGATGCCTCTCGAAGGTCAACTTGGTTTTGTGGAGCGTTTCTGTCGCGTATTCAGCTATTTCAACGAATAAACGTTGCTTCCGCATTCTGACATTACTTTTTAACTTTGGCGGTCACCGAATAACCTTGGGGGCTTGTAAACGGACCCGCCGTTGTTCACAATCTTCAATCCGGTAGCTCCGTTTGAAAGTACTTTTCAAACTTGTTTCAAAGGCATATTTATCGCGTAATTCCGTGTTTTCGATCAGAAAAAGATTGTAATTTATGCGTTCGAGTGAGCCCGTAAAAACAGAACTAACGTTTGATTTTCTCGTCTGTGAGGAAATACTTTTAGGCACGTTTCATATTACGAAAAAGTACTACTACCTGCTATTGTCTGTGCAAAGGTATTTGCGATCCAAAATAATTATTAAAAATTCGTCAAGAAAAGAGGATCTGAAGGAATGGAATAGTGGATAGCAGAAGATCTTCGTATTAGTTCATTTTGAGATTGAAATCCTCCAACCAAAAAGGGATAGCGTTCTTAACTTTAGTCCTTAGTGCCTCGTTGGGTAGCGCGCTCGGTTTTCACGGCGCAACTCCGGAGCCGACACCCAGCCGGAGAAAAATTATAATCGTGCGCTTTTCTTTCCGTGTGACGATGAGAAAGCCCACCCTAAGGTTAAGGCATAAACCCCAGTACATACGGTAGGATCTCATTTCTGCTAACCATGCAACCCCTTTATCCCATGGGGTGCATTGATTGCCACCCGGCTGGGCGCGCCAAAAGCTGTTCGGGCTGTCGGCCAAGACAGCCAGTACCCTCCACCCACCAGAAGCCCCCCACCCAACACCATCCGCGCCGGAAAGGAGTCGCAGTCAACAGTTTGTGCGCTTTCCTTACAAATGTCTCAGTATTTATTGATGTGTGACGATGAGAAAGCCCACCCTAAGGTTAGGAAGACCAGTACAAACGGTGGAGGGATGTCGTCGTGCCCCACGACCCCCTTTCTACATGTCCGAGAGGCTGGGCCACAACTGGTCGGCCAAGGCCCTCGCAGGCTGTCGAGTCGAAGAGAATTCTTAGTTGGGATCTTAAATGCTTTTGACCCACTGTGCTTCAACTTCCCGATACTTCGAGCATTCTTCTGAATATTCTCGCAAAGATTCTCATGACCCAACAAAGCTAATCGAAAGTCGATTCACCGCTACGCATGCGTTACTACTTCGAATGATACATCATACGATTTCCTTACTCCTGCGTTCAACGATTTTCCATTTACTTTCCCTGATGGAGTGAACTTTCCATTCTTAACACAACTGAGGAAGTTTTTAAAATAAAACTGTCAGCTTTTAGAAAACTGTGGAAACTCGTTTAAATTCAATTAAATTCAATTCGACAGTCAAACCTAGTCGAATATTAGACCAATAAAATTTAGTAAGAAAATAAAAAGAATAATGGAAATGTGAATAAAATTACTCTTTGTGGATAATTAAGGATAATGTAATTACGCTTTATTCAGAAAACTAAGGACGAGTAACCGTTGAGTGTAGAGGAGTGATAACAGACGTTAGTAAGTTATCCACTCTGAATAAGATAGTGCTTAGCTTGTACTGTAGTGAAATAAACTCGCTTACGGAGAACCATGTTTTTCAAGCAGTGGGAACGACATTTTAATTTCATATATATATATTACTAGTAGTTGTAGCCTTTATGTTTTCATACACTGCGTTTTTGTACACATTTGTGTGTTTTATTTTAAATGGAATTTTTTATGGTAGTACGTTTCTGTAAGCTTGCTTGTAAAATTAAGAAAGTTTAAATACAAATATAAAATATTGTGTACTGTAAAGTGATAATGAAAAAAACTAAAACTTCTATTTTTATGTCATAATACGAATCAACATGTCCATAAAAGTACCTGTTGTTCATAATATTCTACTGGGAGGGGTGGGTCAGAGTATCAACTGATGTCACTGCAGTTCCTCAGATCGGGAGGTCCTAGGTTCGAGTCCCGACGGTGGCAGAATTTTCAGCACAAGCTTGCCAGTTAGGTTGAATTCTAGTGGCCGGCTGCTCTGATCGGTAGTTTTCTGTGGTTTCTCCAATCACCACCAGGCGAATGCTCAGAGCTTGTCGGTCGGGAGCTCGGTTGTTCTGGGTGAGGCGGTGTCCCACTGGAGGGAGATACCTGGTTAGAGAAAATCCTGCTAGCCGACGGTAGGTCGGCGCCGAATCTCGCCATACAACGAGGGAAATATCACCGCAAGAAATATTTCTCTCGTTCTATAACGAGATTTGGCTCGCGTTGTTCACTGATGGACGGACGGACATGTTATTTGACTTTTCGGTATCAAAGACCCACAAAACATTGAATCTGGCTACATCACCCTGTTAGCGGATTTTTTCTCAATTTAACGTAAGGTTTTATTTACTTTTTTCGATGCCAAGGCGCGGTAAGAGAGTTTTTCTGCCAAAGATTCTCCGTTGTTTTTGCGCAGCATTACATATCTTTCTGACTTCTCCGTAAGAAGAACGCAAAATATTTTTGATTTTTATCATCCGTATTCATAGAAGATTTGAGAGAAAAAACATAACTATTTGGAACAAACAAAAACAGTTATGATACTGTTAACTTTATTTTTAAAATATCAGATTAAAAATATATAAAATATCGGAATAAAATTTATAAAATTCATACTCATTTTGAAGTAAAGTTAAACAACTTTTGTGGTACAAATGCAGCATTGAATTTCGAAATAATCCTACTTTAAGAAATGCACACATTTCTAAAATAAATTACAGGTTAAATCACTACTTTCACATAAGCATTTTTGTTATTTATGTTTTGCAATAGGCGACTTTCGCCCTATTTTTTCAGCAACTTTCAGACCGTTTTTTCCTACCCAGAGATATAATGATATTGTTAATGCACCATTGAAAAGTACTTTTTGGCATAAATTCCAAGGCACTGTGCCGCAGCAAATTTATTGCCGCGAATTCTGCCTTCGCCCTGCATCGCCCGCTCACGATGAGCCAGAGCGGAAGCGAGCGGCGCCTTATTAATACCTGGCATGTAAGAACGACGGGCGCGTGAGGTAGAGCGGGCAACGAAGTTACGGAAAGACAGGGCCCAGGGCACAACACGGGGCATGTCGTGGGCCAGGACTGGGACAAGACACAACACCGGACCGTGTAGATGTGCAGGTCGTGGGACAGGGCACCACGCGTGTCTTGTCGCATGTCCTGTTACGTGTCATGAACTATGTTCCAGGACACGGATCAGAACATGGAACAGGACATGGTGCATTGGAGAGGAGGGACGGTACGCAACCGTTCGGGACACGAGGAGTAGATCAGGGCGGAATGCCGAGCGGGGAGGGGCATAAAGAAGAACGCGAGGGTGGGGCGAGAGGAGGGAGAGATAGGAACGCCACGGGCTTGGGACGGGCGGAGTGGGCCGTGGCGTGTGGTAGAAGAGAGTGGCAGGGCGAGGCGGAACGAAACCGAGCGATATGAGTCGGAGCGGGTCGGGGCGGGGATGGAACAGGACACAGCGAAACAGCAATGGCCGCGGCGGGGCGGCAGCAAGGGGCGTCAAAGGCCGGAGGCGGAGGAAACGTACATTAGCACGAAGTGCGTAAAGGACACAACGTAAACGTGTTTCGTTTTTTGTGATTGCGCTGCGTGACGTGCGAGTAGTCAACCGTCGCCGCCGCGCGGAAATCGATGGCGCGACCGAGTAGCCGTAGCCGTTGCCGTTGCCGTAGCCGTTGCCGTAGCCGTAGCCGTAGCCATTGCCGTTGCCGTAGCCGTAGCCGTTGCCATGGCCCTGGTAGCGGCGGCGGCGGCGCTGCGGGGTCAATACCTGTGTTTACGCGCGGCTCCCAACAGCTGACCTGCCTCGCCGCGCCATTCGCAGTCGCTGTCCCTCCAGCACCCTCTCTCTCTCTCTCTCTCTCTCTCTCTCTCTTGCTTTCTCTCTCTCTTTTTTTCTCTCTCTTTCTTTTTCTCTCTCTTTCTTTTTCTCTTTCTTTTTCTCTCTCTTTCTTTTTCTCTTTCTTTCTCTCTCTCTCTTTCTTTCTCTCTCTCTCTCTCTCGACAAAAAAATTAACAAATTCAGTAAACCTTCTAACCTTTGAGGTTATTCGGTGGAGGAGGTGACAAAGGTAGGAAAGGAATAGACTTGAGTTAAAAATTGTTGCTAAGGGATAAAGAGCGGATATAGCAGGGAGATTTCGAAAAAAAGTTCAAACTTTAATAATTGTTTTAAAATTATTAATATGGATGATTGGACGTAATTGTAAAGGAAGTGACATAGTCATCGCTTATTCCAAATTTATTATCATCCGGTGTCTATTTTTATAGTCTCTGCTGACAGCAAAGATATATTTTCGTATCAGTTGTGTGTAGTCTGTACTTTTGATAGCTTACTGTTTATTACCGGTTAACGCTCAAAATGCTTTCGGTACCACCACTGATATTTACTGGACATGAACATAAGCACAATCAAAAGTTTTAATTTTGAGAACGTCCCTGTCCAAAGATTCTGCCATAGCATAATGTTACTTCTATCTCCATTGTCACTTACAGTGAGCAAATTGCAGTCTAGTTTCAATGCATGAAGACCAAAGATCATGAAGTCAACAGCCCAGCTGGCCAGCATATTCACTAACCAATACCAACTCCAAAGAATGTCATCTGCTACGCATTTCCCGACCACAAGTCCACTCGCCCCGATAATACCTTCACTCTGGTCTTCCCCTCCTCGTCCAAACACCTTCCCCGTCATCCACGTGACCTTTGCTGTCTCCTCACCTAGTACCCTCAGCCTCCGATTCCTCCACACCAACTTCACCAACGCGTCTTTGATCTCCACAGCACTTCCATCGCCACCACTGGCCTCACCACCGTCCCCTGTCCTCACACCGACCCCTCTGCCACAGATATATTTACTATCGTCCCCACCAACGTTACTATTCTCTCATCCACCCCACCGAAAGCGCCGCCCTCTCAGCAATCGCTGTCCTCAAACTATCTCCATCACCACAGCCATGTTCACCATCGTCCTCCACCGTCATCGACGTTCTCACCCTCGTCTCCACTTCCACCGGCGACCTCAGCACCTCCCCCATCCCCACCGGCCGCGGTCACCGCTCAAAACCAGCCATTCTCGTCGTCGCAATCACCGTTTCCATTGCGCCCGCCAGCGTCGTTCTGGTCGCTCCCGGCACGACTGTCCTGACAGTCTCGGCCATGTATCTCACCCGATATCCTTATCACCGTACCCACCTCCTTTCCCACACCCACCTCACCGCCTTCAACGTTCTCAGTCCCTTCCACGGCCATCTTCCCACCTTTGTCTTCGCCTCTCCTCCTCGCTTCCAACAGCATTGCCGTCGTTGCCGTGGCACTGACATCCACACCGCGTCTGTCTTCGTTACACCTGCCCTCACCACTTGACACCGCCGTCTTCATCGCCCTCACCATTGGTCACAACACCTTACTCTCTGCCTCCACCACCACTGATCTTACCGGCACCCCTCATTGCTTGTGATTCTCATCTACTCAATCACCGTTTCCGTTGCCTCCACTCGCGTCGACATCGCCCCCACTGACACGACTGTCTTCACAGTCTCCGCTACGACCACCGAGACCTCGTTGCCTTCACAGTCCCCACCGCCTCCGCCACCGCTGTCCTTGTCTTCGTCAGAACGAACGCCGTCCTCCTCACCACCATAACCATCTCCACTATCACTGTTCTTCCGCCTCCGTCACACACACCTTCGTGACAGTCCCCCCTGCCACCACCACTGTCCTTGCCCCCTCCGTCACAGCTCGCCCTTTCCTCATCACCTCCACTGCCGCCTCCTCCTCCACTGCCCTTGCACTTTCCCTCACAACTACCACCGTCCTCACCATCTCCACCACAGTCTTCACTGCCTCCATCACAAGCACCGCTTCCGTCACAACCGCCGCCGTCCTCACCACCTCCTCCACGGCCCTCGCTGCCCCCGCCTCAGCCCCGCGGCCCCCGCAAGCGCCGTGAGCGTTTAGCAGCGCCGGGGGTCGATACGGCGGTTTCCGGCGCCGGAAGCGATTACGTCGTGCGACTGACCGACGACTGCCGCCGCCGCCGCCGCCGCCGCCGCCGCCGCCACTCGCCCGCCCCCGGCGCAGCAACCGCCTTCAAGGAAAGGAAGTCAGGAACCGCCTTCAAGGAAAGGACTTCTCAGTAGCGGGCGCAATTGGTCCAGGGCAATCGATTGCCATTAGCGGTTGATACGAATAATTGATCTCGCCTCCCCCCGCTTCGCGTGCTCAACCTTCGCTGACCTCTCGGGACGGCAGAATAGAGTGGACTTCTAATGAATCAGTTTATTCCGTTCAAAGATTGGGTTGCTAATTGGGTCTTATATTGTTACTTAATCGCGTACTACTTACGTGGTATAGAGAACGTATTGTTATTCTGCCGCGGAAAACTTTGGGGTGAGTTTTTCACAGAAAAACTTAAATTATGAGTCCCTGATTCTCCAGCAATGGATAATTCTTGCTCGTATACATAGAAAATAACTTCAATAAGTTCTATAGTTAAAAACTACTTTAAACCAATTTTTTATATCAAATATCTTTATGTCCAAAAGCTCGCCCCCGTTCATCTGTCCGTCTGTCAGTCTGTGTGTAAGCAACACTAGCGGTTAAATGCCAGGAACATATTCATCTGAATTGATATATCCCGTTAGATCTGGCTGATGTCGTGCTCCTTAAATTTGAAACAGTTTTGGGTTGTACTTTACATTAAGACCCAGTCGCTATTTCAAATTTTTGTCGAAAATAAGTCAATGTTTTCTCTAATTTTGTCTAGAATAGTGCATAGTACGCATAGAAAATTTAAGATTCAATTTCCTTTGAATTCTCTAAATTTTCGAGGATTTAAAAATCTGTTTTTTAAAACTAGGTCTCTAAATAAACTAACATACATTTTTTCAAAAGACGAGTAGTTTTGTGTAAAATTGCGTGCAACAAAAGCAATTTTTAAACACAACTTTTCTTCAAAAACGTCTGCAGTTTCATCTCGGATAGTGTAAAGTGTAAAGTAGTTATGATAATGATACAGTAAGATTTTCTTTAAACTCTGAATTTGAAAATACTGGCGCACTTAGAAAGTTTGCAAGAAAGATTTTTCCTGTTATAGAACCACTATTTTTTATGTTTGTGGAATTATTGTTTTTTGCACGACGGAGACAAACAATGGTAGAAAAAGTACATTTTCTTCCAAGTACATTATTTTTTTCAAATTTGTTGACAATAATTTAATGTATAAAATATGTATTATGTATCTTCTCGAACGTCTCCTCCAACATTACAATATGAGACGCAAAATGAACCGAGAATTAGAACTTTGTGTATTACTTTCGACTTAGAAAAGTGTTATACTTCGTATCTACGCACAATATTTCAGCACTTAATTGGTATACGAGACATAGTTATATTGTTAGAATGAATTCATTCCTTCCTTTACCATTATTTCCTTTACCATACTATTGTTAGAATGATTTCCTGCATAACGTATTCTCCGGATGTAAAATAACTCTCTGCTTGTCGTATGCCGCACTCCTTTTTGTAGCATTACAAACGATTGCTGCGGAGCACTTTGCACCCCTCTAGGAGCCCCTCTCTCCGTTTACCTAATCGTAATTTCTTTCGAACAAGGGATATCGATCTAACGTAAATGTATTTCCAGTGACAGGCATTCTGCAGCGTTGCGTTCCAGCACGTGGTGGGCGGCGCAGCCAATGACAGTCAGCAGCGCTGCCTCCCTCACCCCGAACTCCGAAGCGATTAACTCAATTTTTCGCCCCGCGCTCGGCACCGCAACGGAAGCAGGGCAGGGCGGCGGATTCAGGCCCTCCCCCAATTCTCACATTTACTCTCCATCCCCGCCCACGCCCGTGTCGCCCCCGACCATCGATTCGCCCCGCCGCACCACGCCCTCCCCCACCCTTCACACCTCATTCAACCTGCCACATCGCGTCCTACTCTGCCCCATCCTGCCTCCCGCCCACCCCACCTACCCGGAGAGATGGCTCACGGCATCAGCTGATGTCACTGCAGTGCCTCTGATCGGGAGGTCCTCGGTACCACTCCCCACGGTGGCAGGGTTTTCGAGACTAGCTTGTCAGCTAGGTCGAATTCGGTAGCTGTCTGGAGGAGAATTCTAGCGGCCGCACAGTGTGTAATTTTGGCCATCTAGGCGGACGTAAGTCCATTTTCCAAAGTATTAATATTGATTAGTTTGGGTATTTGTTTGATTATATATTTTCGAAATAAGAAAATTGAGAAAAAATACATTATAGTAATTTTCAATAATATTAATAATAATATAATAATAATAATAATAATAATAATAATAAATAATAATAATAAATAATAATAATATAATAATAATTAGTAATAGTAATAATTCAAATTTTATGCCCTCTACTTTGCAAAGAATAATGACAAAAAAATATTGCATGTAAGAACGCTTTCCGTTTTCACTTTCCTCACGTTTTCGCCAATTCCAGTGCACCAATCGCAGGCTGCCGGAAACAAATCCATTTCGAATTTTCATAGTTCGCCAACAAAAATCCCTCGTAAATCGCGTAGCGCGAAGTCCGCCCGGCATAAGCGGCGGTGGGAGCGGGGAGCGTCGGGTGAAATGGGGAGACGGATGCGTAAAGGCGAGGAGCCACGGGAGAGAGACGGCAGAGCAATGGTAGAGCTTGTTCATAACTGATGTGTGATAGAGAAACGATGAAAAACTACTTACCCACAGCACGGCCACATGTTAATTTGGCAATCTAGGCTGAATAATTCCAGAATCTACAAAAAACTATGAATGGGTTTATTTTCCACAAAACATATATTAAAATAAATGATAAATTCTCATACAATGGGGTTTGGGGGGTTTTGGGAAACAAGATTCGTTGAAATATTTAAACGGAAACTTTTTTATAATAAAATAATCGCGGCCAAACTACTTAATCAGTACGAATTAGATTGAAAAACGCCAATAGAAAATAAAATGAAGTTTAATATATAATAATAAATAGCAATTTCTGTATATTATAATGTGAATACTAACAAAAATAATAATAGACTAACTAAAAATGAAAACAAAATTCTAAGAATTATAGAGGAAAAAATTAGTACGAAGCACATATTAATCGTTTTCATCCGATCGATCCTCGGAGAGGTGATGACTACTAACTTCTTCAATTCTGTGTCAAGTCAACATATTGATCATTTTTTCAATTGTATTTCTTCTTTTTAGGTTTCAAATATTGCTGTAAACTTCAATGTATGGATCAGATGATATGAGAACCTGTCATAATCAGTGTTGGTGTCTACTCTACGTTTTCCTTGATAAAACAGTTCCCTGAACTTCTGTTGTCCTTATATCTTTGCTTCGTAGCTTCCTCAGAAAAATTTGTCCAAAAATAGCAGAATTTCAACTTTCAATTATGTCCCTTTCCATGGAAAAATCTTATATAGAGTTACGGACATGCGATATTTATTTAAGACAGTATAATGTGGAAGGTAACAAGTCTCGTGTGAATTAATAAATTTTTCAAAATTATGTAAATTGATTTTCCCACTGTTTAGCATTCTAATATACCCCAATAACGCTTATTATATCCCTTTATTCCAGTATTTCTGAAGATATATCAGGTTTCTGAAGAACTTTCGAGCATTTATTTCCATCATTTAGTATTGCCACTCTGCCTTTAGCTATCAACGAGTAGCCCTAACTTCTGCCTAGTGCTCATCTTGGATGCTTTCATCCTTTGAGACATGTTTCTTTATATACAGCTCCCTTATCTAGTTGTACGAATTACTCTCAATTTGCACAAACGACGCAATTGTTGTCAATAACTTGACTGAAAGTATCTCAGCCGATATTTCTGTCACTTTCACATTTCTTGATAACACATAGTTTTGCCTCTTTAATCTGTAAATGCTGGATATATATTTTGACAATTTATTTTTCTCGGCTGTTTCTTATTCGTAAATATTGGCCGAGTAGGCAAATGCGTCACCACCATTAATGTGAGTGCTGTGATCTGGAGAGAGTAAAGATGTTCTTGATGCAACATTTGCATGCGAACGTTCTTAATGTTGTGCCTCTATTAGGAGAAGCAAGTGTAATTCCGTTTACTATATTCGCTGAATTCTCTTTTTCCTTCTTTCCTAATTTTATTCAGTAGCTTTCTAATTCTTCTCGGATGAACGTAACAGCTGTTTACTCTCTGCTTTTACCTTATGCCACATGAACCAAAAAGCCTTAAGTGGACAACCAATTTCCTCTACTGCATCATCAGATTTTGAAGAGCTTGGAACTTGATAAAATTTGATTCTTCCTGCCAGCCACGATGTGTAATACCTATAAATCTCTGTTTAAACCTGCCCACAATTTTTTCCATTTTTGCTAATGGAACTGACAAAAAAGTTTT
>BOPP01000028.1:8329519-8344606 GCA_017312745.1 Gryllus bimaculatus
ATCCATAAAAATATTTGAAATTTTAACCATTGTTATAATTTATATCACTCTAAAACCGAGTATTGCAATTGTTACAAATATGACTTTTATATGTTTTTAACTTAACATTGAATTATTTATGATGAAATATTTCATAAGAATAGGTTTTTATGTAATTATATTAGGTATGTTAACATTATAAATTTAAAGAAAAGAATACAGTACAATTCTGTAATAATGGGCAGCTGATCTTAAGTCACTGATGTTGACTTATCAGGACCCATAACAAATTTGATGGATAAACTATTCTATTCTATTCAATTCTATTATTATTATTATTATTATTATTATTATTATTAACATTATTATTAGTATTAGTATTAGTATTATTATTGTTATTCTTTGGTAATAAAAGGATTATCTTGTAACTTCGCGTCTAATCAGAAGGCACATTCCATAACACAACCGCAAGATCCGTGGTTCTCCAGTCGGCCCTCTCGAGCACCCAGGATTAGCTCCATTCACCTGCGGACCCCATTCGGCATGCCGCCGCAGACTTCTGCCCCGGCCGACAGGGGCGCTCCCTACCGCCTTCCATGCTTGCACTGCACCCACGCGCCCGCCGAGCCATATCGCCCTCGCTGCTCGCGTGAACTGTAAGGCTTTGAGGGACGAGCGTGACTCGTAAGGGCGGGGCCGCTCTGAGCCTTGTGCCGGAGCCAACATCTGTCCTTTCGTCTACATTCGGATAAATGATTAGTGATTCCGACTACGCCAAATGCTAAGGCCATTAGTTCCGTAAGTATAGTGATGTGCGAGATTATTGCGAGCCGAGGCGGAGTTCTTCCTCTGGTGGATAGCGAGAACCGGTGCCGACCTACCCGTCGTCGTGCCTGATTTCCCTCAACCAGGTATCTCCCGCTGGACTGGGCACCGCAGGACAGGCTCTAACGTTCCCGACATGTGGGGTCGTGTCGTGTACGTGCGTGTAAGAGGTGTCGATAGATCCGTATCCTGGGCACTTTTCCGGCATGTGCCTGGTGTTGATCACAGAAATATCGGGAAAGAACCGATGAGAGCAGTCGGCCGCTAAGATTCTCTTCCAGTCAGCGGATGACTAGAAATTTAGTACGAATAACTTTCGGCGACGAAGAAGTTCATTCAATGAAATTCCAAGGTGTTCGGCGCAACCCCTCCCAGCGTGTCAGAGAGTCAGCGTTTCAGGTTTCATGTGCATTAAAAGCTCTGATTTTGCGAAAATTGCAAAAGTTCAAAAACGTTTAGACGTCTTTCTACAACTAAAATATTAAAGATCTGTTTCTTAAAGGTAGTTTTTGAAAGAAAGTCATGTCGAAATAATGTACATTTTGAGTACTTTTCGAGTAGTTGTGTGAAAATATAGGTGTTTAGCACTAGTTTTGTTTTGTAATTAACCGATATATATATACATACATATATATATATATAATGTATATATAATGTATATATATATATAATGTATATATAATGTATATATATATATAATGTATATATAATGTATATATAATGTATATATATATATAATATAATGTATGTAAATATGTAATGTATATGTATGTAAATATGTAATGTATGTAAATATATAATGTATGTAATATAATGTATATATAATGTATATGTATATATATATAATAATATATATATATATATATATATATATATATATATATATATATATATATATAATGTGTTCACCTCGTACCATTGTTCTCCAGTCGTTTTGCTTTAAACCCACATTGCGCAGCGAATCACCCTCTCGCCGCCCCTCGTAAGTAGCTTTGTGGCCGCACGTCGCACCTAACGGCGCAGCTCGCGTCGGAGCGACGTTCTGTTCGCTGCGAGCGAGAGCGCAGGCGCTGCTTCCCCGGCTGTGGTTGGGTTGCGCAGCGGGTCCTCGTGACAATGACGAGGAGTGCGATGAACCGGCGCGCCATTGTAGTGATGTATTTATTTACTTAAGTCACAGCCCATTAAATTTTCGGTTATTTGCACTACATGAACCATAGACGTGGGCCGTTAATCACGTTTTTTGGCATTACTATCCGACAAAGTTAATTCGTTTCATTAAAATTCTTTGTTTTTACAATGCTGTGCTTCACAAGCAGACCTTTTTTCATCTTTTTTAACGTGCTCTGACATTAAACCTGATTGAGAGCCTATCTTTGTACATTTTCATGTGACCGTAGTCATTCGAAGTCTATCCTATCTGACATTAGCGTGCTTACTGCCAACTTTCCCAGAATTGTTCCAGTTTGAGAGGGTCTTCCATCTAAGTGCACATCCATGTCGTCTTTAAACATTTCTAATAGCGTTAATATTAATATTTTTCCTATATTATTGGCAACATTCACTTCTTGCAGAGGAGTTTTGCTCTATCATAGGACCATTTTTGAACCTTAATATTCTTTAAACTCCACCGTTCTTCATTCCATTTTTTACCTGTCGCATCATTGTCACTCATTTGAATCATCACGTTTTCATACCAGTTTTATTATAATGCACGACAAATATATCAGATTTATTCCCCTCCAAAATACACTTCATATACATCTCCTACCTCACTTCATAGTGCATGTTTTCCTTTCCCCATATGGGAACCCACAGCCCCTGCTCGTCTTCTGCGCACTTCCCCGCTCCCCTGCCCCCTCCTCCCGCTGACGTGCTCCCCTCTAGGCAGCCCGCGTCGCGCGCGGCGCCTGTCCTCTGTCGAGTTACGGCGGGGGCCGGGGTGGGGCGGGGATTTCGCTGTGGGTAAATACGGTGGCAGTTGTTCGCCACGCGAGCGCGCGTCACTTACCGTCACCCGCCGGCGCCGAACGGCTGCTTGCGTTGGCGTGCGGTGCGGAGCGAGGACGCCCAGGCTGCAACTAGAACAGCTGGGCTGAACCAGAGCAGTAGGTATGAGCGGGAAATGTGGGACTAGAAGAGGAGGACTATCAGAGAAGGGTTGGGAGAGCGGGTCTAGGTGAGTGGAACTAGGAGAGATGACGATGTAGATTATACTCTCTCACTGAGTGTAGAGGATTACAAATTTCCATCATCACCTTTCCTGCCCAAATACTAACAGAAATTTCTTAGTCTTCCACTGAATGCGTTACGATAGGGATAAAAATGAACAGCACGCTATAAAAGGAAGATGAATGAGTATGTAGGAAGTACGTTCCAAACGCTGACAAAACCCACGTCTAACGTGAGAGTGGAACCCTCAACCTTGAGTTCATATACTAAGGACTGCTCCAAACCATTACGCTGTACATCCCTGCCCTGCCCCTGGCTCGACCGCCCGCTACCAGCCTTGGCCGACTAGCGGTGGCCCAGCCTTTTGACCATGGGAGAAGGGGTTCGTGTGCACTAAGACATCCCTCCACCGAATATACTGACCTTCTTTCTAATCGTCACTCTGCTACAGATGCTGGCACATTTCTAAGGTAGCGCACAGTTATAATTTGCCTCTGAATCGAACCCGGGGTTGCGCCGTGGAAGGCGAGCATGCTACCCAACGGAACACTCGAGAGGCGTCATAATCATCCGTAAGTAGAAACGGTTTACGTCAGCAGCTGCAGGCAGGATGGGTTTGGCGGGCGCGGGGCGAGGCGTGGGTGCGTGGGTGGGCGCGGCCGCCGCTTGCGGAGTGAAGGCTTTTTTGGGGCGCGCGGCGGTGCAGAGCTGCGGCGGGGGCGGGGGGCGGCGGGGTAAATGAGCCGCGAAATGCCGCAGGGGCGTGCCGACCGCCGCCGCACGCTAGTAGGAGCGCGTGGATCTCCCGCCTTCCGCGCCAGGCGCTCTGCCATTCCGCGTGACTGAGTTCGTGTTTCTAAGCGCCTCAACTGCCACAGACTCTAGTCCCGTAATTATAGTGTGTTTTTTCCGGGACGTGGCGGTTATTCTTACTCTTCTGGATGGTGAAATCCTGCACCAATCTACTGTCGGATAGCTGGGTTTTTCCTAACCATGTATCTCCCACCAGCGGGACAATGCTCTAGACGGGACAAACTCTAAACTCCCGACCGGTCTCCCGGCATGAGTGGCAGTGTAGTGCATATTAGTGTGTGTGTGTGTGTGTGTGTGTGTGTAAGGGGTGTGGATAGGACAAGGAAAAAGAAGGAAAGATCGCGCGCGGTCCGTGTCCCATTTGTTAGGGATGCGCTCTGGCATTCGCCTGGTGTTGATCGGAGAAACGACGGAAAACTATTGATTAGAGCAGTCGGCCTATAGAATTCTCCTTCAGCAGCTATATTCGGCGTAGTTTTGTAGCTGGTACAGAATATCCTGCCATTGCCGGGACTCGAACCTCAGGACCTCGGAATCAGAGGCACTCAGAAACGTCAATTTATTCCCCTTAGCCGTTTCTTCGCCTTGGTAATGGGTACCTCGCGACCCATTACCGAGGGTACCCTTTAACAAGTTTTTCTTTCTCTATATTCTTCTCCGAATTTTTAGTTTAGTTTGCACTCGTTGTAAAGGTTGTCTGGTCTCTTTCATCTTCTAATTTTCAAACTCATATTTACTCGCATTACTTTCCTTTTCTTCAAACATTTCAATTTCGCGTCTTCTCATTATCATGCCTTGCATTGCTTGATCAGTCTTTCAGATCTTATCAAATGCTGTGATTATTAGTCACGTAACTGTATAGCATGTTATAATGAAGGAAATGATGGCCATTCCTCATCGATTAGTATGCGTCTGACTGTGGAGATTACCTTCTTCAGATATCTCACGAGGAGGGATACGTCTCAACCAGAACAATATCTAACCTCAGACAAATACACTGATGAGAAAAGGAAGATTTCGCTCGTTAAATAGCCAGTTTTACTCCTCGTGAGTCACTTCATATTGATAGTACAAATCTTGAGAAAGTTCCGATGAGACGAATCCGTCAAAAGAATTCTCCTCGGTCACGCTCAGATCTCGAATTCTAGGACGTCCAGATCAGGCACGATTCAGAGACAAGAATGACGCTGACACTGAACGATCTCAGACGTTCTCTTTCCCTGAACGTTTTCTTCTGAACTTCTTTCTACTTTCATTTACACTTACACGATTCCGTTCCTAATGTAACTACATCCTTTTTCTTGAACCTAGCACTAATATTTTGTGAAATAACTCGTTAGATCAAAATAAAATCCGTATGGCTAATTAGAAGTATATAACAACTGTACAGGTTGACATAAATGCAGGGTAGACAACGCGGGTACTGAAAGAACATTTCTACAATGGATAAAACTTTTCACCTTGATACCTTGTATTGTTAAATATTGTATTTCCATATACAATTTGAGATAATGATTTAAATATTTGAATTATGTTTTCAATAGTATTTAGAGTAATTTAAATTTATTGAAGAATTAAGTGGAATAAAATAAATTATTTGGAAATATTTTTTGAAGCGTTGTAAATTCGAGAGAATGAAGACAAGGATTACCTCATTTTAAATTTCGCTCCGTCTTCAGAATTCGGTTATTTAAATTGTTCTTTTGAGATATGTTCTGCTATTAATCTTATCTTCCAGAAAACATCTAATCGTTTCTTCAGCCGATGAAGTCTCCTTGCTCTTCTACCATTGCTCTTCGCTTGCACACCTCCACCACCACTTCACCTGCACCGGCCTCCCTGTTCCTCCTCCGAGTTCGTTCTTCCTTCTGACTGGGTCTCTTGCTTCTGAGCCACCGCTCGCTCCGCCCAGGCAGACCTTTGCAGCCGAGTTCCGGCCGGATGTGCGTGCGGCACAGGACGTATCTCCACCGCGCGGTCCCTCCCCCACTTCCTCCTCAAGCAGAACCGCTCCTCCACCACTCGCAGCCCTCGTCCCCCACTCCCAGCGCAGTCCCCAACAGCCCGTGCCACTTCTCACAACCTTCGTCGCCTGCTCGTTGCGCAATCCTCGACAGTGTTTTCCGCTTCCTCGTCGAATACCAGCGGACCACGCCCTCTCCTCGCTCGCCACATCGTCGTGCCACCCAACAATTGCCTCCCTTTTTTTATTTTTCCCCGTTTTGTTATCTCCTTTTTCATATTTGTTTGTACCTACTTCTACAAAGCTCCTCACCCTACACCAGTGCCGTCAAAGCTACCCCGCTCTGCCCACTGTCCTTTCCCCGCTCACTTCCTCAAACAAAGGTCTCCCTATCTTTCAGATCCAACTTTATTCGGTCGATCACTATAACCGTTATCTCCGGATCCCTTTCGCACTCCCGTTTACGTTTCCCAACCTCCAGATTCATCTCCGCTCACTTACGTGCCACCTTCCTCTTCCTCCTCCTCCTGCTCCTCCTGCTCCTCCTCCTGCTCCTCCTCTTCCTCCTCCTCCTCTCTCATCCCGGCGTGACTTTGAGCTTTTATTCGCTTCACTCTCCTCGCAACTTTCCTATCACACATCCTCCCTTACACGTCTACCCCACCGCACATGTCTCCGTTGCTCACACGTATTCGCGCGGCCGTAACTTCCTTTGGCCATTGCCCTTCCTCTTCGCGTCTCGCCCTTGCTCGCCCACGTGATGGCGGGAAGGGGTCGGTCGCGTCCCGCACTCGCGTAAAGCGCAGCAAAAGGAGGCGCGCAGAACTGAGCCTGCCTCTGCGAGGGGCCCCGGCTTATCGCCTCGGAGGGATTGCAGCGCTCTCCCATTTCTTCTTCTCCTAGTTTGGGAGCCCGCGCCCTCGGAAAGGGAGATTGAAGTGGTAACAATACATTGAAAATGTTGGCTTGCTTTATTTGCTTTTTTGAAACGTTGGTCGGAAGTTAGTTAATTTTCAATATTTACAGATGGACAATACAATACAATCAATTCAAAATTCTTTTACAATTTGTTATAGACCCAAATATGTTATAAACTCAAAAAGGATACTTTTGACATTAAAATGCAATTCAAAGAGAACCAGAAGTTTGTTTTTGCTAAAAATTCAAAATTATTATAAATATATTAAGAGTTTTACAGTGACTATTTTTGTGATAGGATTGTGGAGAGAATATATTATTCAAAACTATATTTCGATTTTAAACTAATTAAAAATTATTTCTGATATGCATAACTCATCATTAAATAATATTGTGCTCCTTGAGAACTGAGCAGGAGATATGCAAGAAGCAAAACTAATGATTGTCTCACCATCTTACACAACGACCAAGTTGAGCACGATGGAAAACTCAATAGCGCGGACAAAACTATTAAAGTATTTATAAAAAACGTTGAGAAGAAAAATGGTGCAATAGGTGGGTGCTGAGTTGATTTCAAGATAATTTTCAAATAGTGTGACTAACAATAAATATTACATACTTCTAACTTGTAGAGGGGTCGAAAATAGTCTTGCTACTGAACATAGAGCGGGAAATTAAATATAACACAGTTACACACATTTTTAATAATGACATGTTCCGGAATGTTAAGCAAACCCGTACGCCCAGATGTTTGGTAGATACATAAAATATCTTCATTACACCAGAACGTGACCTGCCGATTATCTGTGCACAAAGATATTCCTAAAATAAGTGAAAATATCAGATGTATTACTCTGTAATGTGAAATTTCTCATTTTATATTTTATGGCTAAAAGTGATCATGTCCATCCCCAGTAGATGCTTAGTAGTTTTGTAACATTTATTATGAGAGAGATATAGAAGCCGTTCTTCTTGAATGTTCAGTCAGTGGCTGCGCTGCGCGTCGGTGGCCGGTTCGAGTCCTCGGTTCGACAGCTGTCAGTCGCAGGCCGGTGTCGCGGTTGGCCCCTCCCCCACTCTGCAGCATTGCGGTCATCCACGACCCGACCATCCCCCCACCCCTTAGCCATCAGCCGACCATCTGAGCGAGGGGAGAGGCTGCAGGTGCGCATTCGGCTCCCCGTTAGCCTTGGAATCGCCCTCCCTCCCTTGAGGAGGCATCTTCCCCCCCCCCAGGGGTGTTCCGCGAAGGAATGGTCACTTGCTGCCGCCTCTACACGGGCGAGCGGTCGCCGCTCGAGGTGCCGTTGCAGTTGCGGTCGCCATGCGACTCAGGAACGCCAGCTCTACTCCAGATTCCTCTCACCCGACTGTAATGGCCCCGGGACATTGTCCGTTGGCGCTGTAGGGTCTCTCGCTGGGAGGTTTTGGTGCGCGGGTCGGGAGGAGAATCATAGCGGCTGGGTGAGCTGGTCGGTAGGTTTCCGTGGTTTCTCCGGTCAGCGCTAGGCGAATGCTGAGCCGGTACCCAACTATTCGGGCCAAAGACTGCGCGATCTTTTATTCCTTTTCCTTGTCCTATCTTCGCCCTTAAACACACACGTACACGCACTTGTCGGGAGACCGGTCGGGAGCTTAGAGCTTGTCCCGTCTCCGGCGATGCCTCTGAGGTAGGAGTTGCATGGTTCGGGAAGACCCCCACAAGCTGACGTAGGTCTGCGCCGAATCTCACCATCCAGTGGGGGAACATCATCTCCATCTCCCTCGTTAAAACATCCAGTACACTTAAGGAACTAGTGATCTTTACAGAGGACGGGAACGGGATCGCAAATAAATCAATGAATCGAATTTAACCTCTGCCTGGAGGAGAATTCTAGCAGTCTGCTGCACCATTCAGTAGTTTCCCTTGATTTCTTTGACATGTGTTAGGCGAATGCCCGAGCAGTACCCTAACAAAGGAGACGAGGGCTTCTCGCGAACTTTCCTTCCCTTACAAACGCTCTTACGAATTCTGCCCTTACAAACGCGCTTACAGTTGTATGCGCTACACCTCCACACACTAATCTTGCTTAAGAAAATACCAGAAGAGAGAAAATGAGAGAAATCCACAAAATTATGCAATAAAATGTGGTCTCGAAATATTCGGTTAAGCTGTCATTCAGCTTTGCTACGTTTTTTAACCTAATTTAATTTATCAACCTGTTAATGTCGGAGAAGTTGCATCTTGCTTGTGGGTGTCGTAGGATACCAAAACAATTTTCGTGGCCCAGAGGTCTTCCAACATCATAAATTAGTAGAATTCGGTATTTAAATGGCTATCACATCCTTAACGTCATTAACCGAGTACTTTCTTATGTATATCAATTATAAATTTATAAAAATCAAGCACTTGTTGATCAATAAAAACTTTTTTCGTTGATTCATTGCGAAGCAAGTTCATAAACATGTTAAATGTTAATTTGAAAATGTGTCTGCACAATTCAATACTTATTTCTTGGAGACATTTCACTTCTTTTTTAGTTTTCTTTCCTAAAACATCGGATTCGTGTGTTTGTTCTGCATGCAAATATTAGGCTATTTTATATATCAACTCTCGAGGCAATTCTGTTAGTATTGATCTCAGAACAAATACGATGCAAAGGTCCTTCTGCAATTCTTGCTTCTGGAAACTTCTGGAAGTATCAATAATATTCTATCCGCCTGAAAGTTGATACTCTATTTGGATTGTGTACACAGAAGTACAGGTTATCGCGAGGTCTGCGTGAGCGATGGGCCAGCCGGTTCTACTTGTCTATACGGGTATGGGAGGGCGCAATCTGAGAGACAACTGCGAGAAAAAATAAATTTCTGAGAATTTGCAGACAGGTTGCAATCATGTGGAGGATAATGGATTTTGTAGATAACTGATTGGGGGAAAGGTATTGAAAATCACAAGATGATTCATAATTCTCAAACAAAAATGTACATTTAGAATAAAGCCAGTGGTCCCAATTCTCCCACCCGACTCATTTAGAAGTTTCAACACTTCTACTTGGCTGGCCCCTCCCCACGCTAGGCGCCGTTCAAGTAAGTTATGACCTTCCTAGACCTCCCATCGGCATAAAAACCAACGTATTTCTTGACCACATCGGTATATGCGCATCATTCCTAAATGGGTTGCAGGCCTGCCTATTGGCTACTAACCGTTCCAGTATATTTTCACATTGTTCAACTGTTTTTTGTCATTTACAATTTTTTTATTTTTCCACGACATTATATTAATGTTTCTACCATTTAAGGTACGCCTTTCAGTAGTGTATCCATTCTGTTTTATGCCTTTCTTTTTAAGTTAAGTATTGTATTAAATTTGGTTAAATTTTCTGGCTAAAAGTGACCATTTCCATACCCGCTAGATGTACTAGAAGTTTGTAACATTTATTATTTTTCTATTTATTTACATTTTCTTACACAGCGAGGCAAGCGCTTCAAAAGAGAAGAGTACAACTTCAACTTTGTACGCGTAGCACTGACAGTCACAAACTGGGGAGTGAGGATACTCCTGCTAGAGACCTAAAAATCAATAGTTATTGTATTCAGTGGAAATGGGAAAATAAGGGTATAGATTAGAAAAAAGTTATTTAAAGTAAAGAAAAAAGTTTCTGAAATAAAGTTTGGGAAATTATGCGTTTCTCTTTAGGGCGGTTTAAATGTATCCTTTTGTAATGTAGATTTGATGCGTAGGCGTTGGTTACAATTTTTTCCATGGTTGAATATAGGATTTTCGGGGGAGGATGACAGAAGATAAAGACGGAAAAAAATCTGCTTGGTGACTGATATAATTATTAATCGTGTGAAGATACATTTATTCTGAGATGTAGAATCTGTCTCGGAATTCGAGATCGCGTTTGGAAATTATCGTCTCGTCCTCGCGTGTGCAGGGGGCGGCGTCGGAGAAGGCAGGGGGGGAGGGGTTGGCGGCGCCGGCGCATAATCTCTTGGCAATTAGAAGCGGCTGAGGCGGCGCCCGGCAGAGGCGGCATGAGACCCCCTAATCGCTCCGACTGCTCTCCCTTCCTGCCCAGGGCGACGCCGCGACCACACCCACACACCTCTGAACCCATCCCACAAACACCCCGCCACATCGCCACACCACTCTTCTTCCACCCCTCCCCCGCTCCCACGCCCCCCCCGCTCCTAAGTTTCCCACAATGCCATGTGCCATCCCTCTCTACCTTTTCCCCTCTCTCCCAAGTCTCACTCGACCGTACCCACACTCCCACGCTCCCATGCCCCTTTCCCTCACCTTCATGACCTCACGCTCCCACGTTCCCTCCCCCCACCTCATCGTTCCCACGCTCCGACGACCCAACCTCGCACCCCATCACGCCCTTCCCCATCACGCCCCCACTCCATATAATTTTCCGCCCTCACCACCCCTGCCCTCACGTCACGTTGATCCCACGCTCTTGCGTCGACGCCGTGGATTTTTGAAGGCAAAAATCCTTCTTTCTTTGCAGTGAAAGTCAAGTCGGCTGTCGCACGTTGCAGTTTTACTGCGTGTATGTAATCCTCAAGCCTAAAAGAATCCTATGAGTCAAATTCAAAATCGTTTGCTTCGTCACCCAAGCAATACCTTCTTTCGCCACTAGATGCTGAAAGGAGTGTAGTGAAATTTGCGTTGCCAGACGCAAAAGCAGGGTTGATGGTCCGAGTTTCTCCACGTAAAATAAGGCAATAACTAGATTTCCGTGGCTGGAGTCAATAGATTTTTGGTTCTTGAGTGCACGCTTCGTCTTGGTAACAATTTACAACATGCTGAGTGCCACGGAGAAACCTTTGCCTCCCGCTCTCCAAATAATATTGCTGTCTACGAGGGCGCACCGAAATTTACTCTGTGATATATCAGCTGGGGTGGAGGTATTGTTCGCGTTTTCTTGAGCCCCAGAACTCCTACCTTCACTCCTTTACTAATATTAGTTTATTTAATAATAAATGAAACCAACAAGCATTGTTGACAAAATCTGATAACAAGAAATGTTGGCTGTCGCGTAAAAGAAATTCTTTTGAATTGTCAAACGAGCCACAGATTTTTTATATTAGTTCTGTTGACGAAATAACCAACCTTTTCACTCATCTTGTGTCTAGGAACATGACGGCTCAAGACAACGTGCGATGATAATCAGCAATGTTGCCATTTACTAGAGGGGCCCACAGGTGGTCGTGTGGTCGTTCTTCCATCACAACACATCACAACAGTAGCAAGAGACAAATCCGAAAAAGAGCACACAACACTAGAATATACAGAACCACACTCGTGATGCATAACCAAAAACGTAATTTCGCTCTCCAATTTACAGTTGTTTCCAGCCGTAAGATTTCATTTTTTTCTTAGTAAGTATCAGCGACTTTGCAGCAGAATTCGAAGCCCCCGATTGATAACAGAGACCCCTATCCATAATCAGCCACTACTTGTGAAGTGGACAGAAGTATAATGCGAACCGCCGCCCCGCCTCGAGCACACCTCTCGTCCGTCGTTGCTTCTCCGCATCGCGTTCCTGCTGCCCTTCGCCACCGCAACTACGTCAGCGCTCGCCCCCCCCCCTGCACGTGCCGCTCTCGCCTCGGGACTGGCAACGACACGCGGAAGGGGGCGTCAAGTGTGTCTGTTGCCTGGCAGGGCACTTGCGTCACCACTGTGGAGGGACGCCCGCTGGTTTCTCAGCCGACGGTGCTGCAAATCTGTATTTGCTTCACTGCAAACACCTCATCCTCTATGATAGGGGCGCCCAACTTGTAAGACCGCGTGGGCCGCAATTAAAACCTTTAATATTGTTGCGGGCCATATTTTCATTACTAGGCCAATCCACATGTTATACTAAAATGTCGACCTCGGCAGTTCCAGACCTTCTGAAACGGGGAAGGGGAACTGGAACCATGCGTGGTATCAGGCAGTACCATGCATAACGCACGGTTCACATGGGATGATTTTGAATTTCTGAATTTAATAAAAAAAATCTTAACTAAACCTATTTTTTCATAAAGGGTATGTTGACACCGGCAGGGCCCTTGCGCTGGGTGCACAATATTCTCGCCCGACACGGATGCAAGGTACTTTCACTTTTGACTGATTCACCTTTCACGGGCCACAATAATTGGCACCTCGAGCCGCCAGTTGGACATCCCTGACATATGATTACCGTGAGGAAACCAGACGTACACATTTGCAGGAACTCTAACCTGGAGATATTGGAATTTGAGTCTCGACGGTGGCGGAATTTATCTATTATATAATAGCTCCATCTCATTCATTTTTTTGTGTAGCGTGTTGCCTTGATGAGCCGCACCGTATTGATGTTCATCATGGAATGGCGGTGTCGTAATGAGCGTGGTGTTCATGGCGTAGTCTATACTGCACAGAGCGGTCGTGGACCTAACGTGGCTACGCTTTCCCCTGACCAGGGCGGTAAGAAGGCAGGTTCTCTGTCAATGGTTGAAGAATTTAGAGCTGCCACTATTAGGTAGCATTAATAACCGGCACTCCAGTTGCTAAAAGAGCGTTATACACTTTGATTAACTTAAACAAGCCTTAATGGCAGACTTTTCATTGTTAGGAACAGAGGTGGTGCGATGTAAAATCAGTCGTAGTTGGTAGGAAATTTTATCGGTCGTCTGTTTAGATCGGCTGTATCAACACCAAGTGAACGACAGAACAGTACCGTGGGCAAGGATATCGTCCAAACTTTTCTTCCTATTGTCTAAACTGTCAGAAATTCTATGTTTTTCGGATGAATAAAACCTTCCTCGACATTGTCATCACGATTTGAGAACCTTGCCACACAGTAGTATTAATTTTGTATATCTGCCTTGCAGAAGTGTGCCACCTGCGATTACAATCAGCGTAACACAGTCATCTTCAGCTCTTAGTCGTAGTAAAAACTCTGATGGGAGGACAGGAATGTCTTCAGATGCAGGAAAAGATGAAAATCGCTGGGTGTCAAATCAGGAGATCAAACAGCTCTCGGGCAAACTCCTACAGAACGGTTGCTGTTTACTGCGCCATTGTCATTTGTTGACACCAGCAAAGTGCCATCTGTTTGCTCATGATGTTCGACTTTTGCATCTGACAGAGCTGACGAATTTTGATCGGCGCGATGTGTAGTGCGTTAAGCAACTTTATCACGGACCGCACCTCCCAGACAGCGATGGAACGAATAAGCGCCGCCACTTCGAGCCGCTTCTAACTCTCGACGGCACCTGTCCGGCCCGCCCGTGATCGACACGTCAAAGATCTGTTACGCTTGTGCAATTTCCTCACATAAATGCGTGCACTTTCGAAGAAAAAAATAGGGAAATATACTTTCAAGGCGCGACGTGTATTATTTATTTTTATTTAATAGGTAATTATGACAGACAAATTAGCTTACTTGATCCTATGTGGCTAGGCCCAAGGCCTTTAAGCCATTACAATACCTACCCCAAAGAGGAGAGGATGAATGTACGATTCTTAAACGAATAAACTAGTGTTGCTAAAAAAGTACTTTTCTCACCCGTACTACCGCAAACCCTTTTGCGCGAAAGGAACTCCAAATTTTCCGAAAAAATCTTGTGGCATTAAACCCCTCTTAATTTTCAGAAAATGGGGCTATCTTTAAGGAAACAAGAATTTTTTTTAACGGAAAAATGTAATACCAACTATCTTCATCATCCAAGTTTTTTTTTTGTAAATGGGAGACACGCAAAAAATTTAAAATTTTTGCAATTTTTCTAAAAAGTTTCAATGAAATGAAAAGATCTATACCTATCCCTTTCGGCAACTAACCAAAACAAATAAAAATAATCAAAAAAAGACCGAGACCTTTTTTGACAATTTGGAAAATATCCGCAGGGCCCTTTGTACAAAGTAACTTCCCCAACATTATCTATTTAAAAATTCAAAAGGAACCCCGCGACTCAGCGGATTGTTTGGAAAATAACTCATGTTGGAGAATTGGTTCCTGAACGATTTTAATCTCCTAGCTTCTCTACGGACGGAAACGGAGACGGACGCGAGAGGACGCGAGACGGACGCGAGAACGGAACGCGGAAGACGCGACGCGGAGACGGACCGCGAGACCGGACGCGGAGACGGACGCGGAGACGGACGCGTAGCGGACCGCTGAGCGGACGCGAGACGGCGCGGAAGACCGACGCGAGACGACGCTGAGACGGACGCGGAGACGGACGCGAGCGGACGCGGACGACGACGCCGAGACGGACGCGGAGACGGACGCGGAGACGGACGCGGAGACGGCGCGGAGAACGGACGCGAGACGGACGCGGAGACGGGACGCGGAGACGGACGCGGAGACGGAACGCGGAGACCCGGACGCGGAGACGGACGCGGAGAACGACGCGGAGACGGACGCGGAGCACGGACGCGAGACGACGCGGAGACGGAC
>BOPP01000028.1:8360746-8384965 GCA_017312745.1 Gryllus bimaculatus
AACAACAACAACAACAGCAAACTTTTAAGCAAAACATTCCCTACACTTCTGGGGATAATCTCAGTAGTTGGCGCGCCCCTAAGAACCATCCAACTATGCTCTGCCCGTGCCATCCCGGCGCGTCATCCCGGGCACCGCTCCCACTCATCTCCCTCTCACCCCCTCCGCCTCCACCGAGGACCCTTCCCCTCTCCCCTGAGATGGTCCCATCGTCCTCTGCGACCAACGGACTTCCTCGCACCGCTGAGCCGCCATATCTGTCTCGCTTGCTGTCGTTCCTTATGGGCAATCGATGCACTTCGTCTCCGTTGCGCAACGCGGTTTTTTAGAGGGCAATCGCTTCTCGACGGTGGGAAATTTGGAAATTGGTAAAAAATATTGTAAATCTTGTAAAACTGTCGAAAACTGCGAATATGTCGTCGTGTCAATACATCATGTATGTTGACCATCTCATCCACATGTAATACACAATACCTCTATTCTACACATCTACGAATATATTTTTTTATTACACCCGGCTTTCTTCATGCATAAATTCGAGTGAATTTGTTGTTTTTATTAATTCAACCTGTCTTAATTCTTCCAGTTGCTACAATAGCCTGTGGATTGTATAAATGAACTTCGATAGAAGTTCAAGAAGTTTGATTTGAAATACATTTTGAAATACTGAAAACAAATCCTTTGATATTTATAGTAATGTGTAAATAATATTTTCTTGAAGCTGAGAATGCGTTTAGAACTAAGATTTAGTGTACATGAACCTCTGTATAGAAACAGCTGCTAGGTGTATTTCAACAAACGCATAGAATTTTCACATACACAGATTTTAATTGTAATTCAGAGTGATTATATAATAGTAGTTTTATGCAATTACTTTACAATGTTAAATTGTTGTATGAGTACGTGTTATGATGACTGACGTTAGAAGTGAGTTTTCAATTTGTATGAGTGCAATAAAGCAATATTATAAACGAGTTGCATACGCTTTTCTGTGTAATAGCGTTATGAATTTATAAGAGAATAAAACTTAATGTTGCGAAACAAATTTCCTGTAATGACTCGGGTATTTGATATCTTTGCGAGAAATCGGTGCTCCGCTGTTCCGTTTACCTCTCCACGATTCTCTCGCTGCGAGTGTCTGGATATGTGATGACGCAATCAATCGTGCCGTAAGATCTGATAAGTCATCATTTTTGCCGTATGTGCCCGATAATAATCTCTTTCCGTCAACAGGAAAGGTCATTTATAATCGTAATTGGTATACAAAGAATAATTTTTCAATTGTTTCTTGAAGTCTAATGTTTGAAAGATTACGATATTCTAGATGGCTGATTGTCAACGTATTTTGTATCGTATTTCAACATATATATTCTTATTTATTTGGCGAATTATTAAAAATATTTTTAATGATCTACTTTTCGAGAGATCTCCTAATGTTTCTAATCCACTGGCTATGAGTATCAGGCACTGCGAAAAATATTTTTGATGAATATTTTAAATACGTAAGGAAGACAATTCCCGATCAAAATATTAGCTTCACAGATTATATTAGGTAACGTTCGTTTATGAATATTGTATGAGATTGTGTGCATGCATATGAATGTGTGTGAGCCTAGGATTTCGGTATTATTTACTCAGAAGCCAACACTCATACATACTGCCAGTTTGTAATCAGGCTTTAATATAATTCAGAAAATACAACCTCCTGCCGTCTGCGAAATAGCTAGACATGCTGTTCTTAGCAGCAAAAAATATTAAATCGGTGCAAATTAATTGCAGAAGGAAGCTGTTACAATGGAATGAGTGACAGGTGATCATAAATGGACGAAATTTTCCAAGAACCAAGAGAGGACGAACGACCTCTAGGAAATTCTCTGCAGTTGGTCTTTCGTGATCATTCCATTCAGGCATTTGAGTTGACGCTCAATCCAGTGACAACAGCAGATTCAAAATTCACAACATTCGTTTGACAATTTCACTTTTCATACGTGAATGAGCTGTTTATAATTTCGACATGTAGCTGGAGTGGATTTTGACAATTTTGTCCAGATTTTAGTTCTTTTGTGTATATAGATTTATTTACGGCTTTCATAATTATTTTTCGCTTGCAAAAATAAAATTAGATAGAGAACATTTATTACTTATTATTGGTGATTATTTGTCTGACAACTACATGCTGGCTTATTACCAGTAAGTTACGTATTTTGTATATTCAACTGCCTGAAAAATTGTAATGCAATACAGGTAGCAATTGAAGAGCACAGTAAAACCAGAGGCTATCGCACATTTTTTTATGAAATTGAGTTATTAGCATTATACATAACTTCCAATAGTATTATTTTAGAGTAATATGTTATTTAAAACCAGTATGGACTTATATGCGGGTGTATTGAGTTTCAAAGCTTAAAATTGAACCGAGTAATATACGTAAAGTTCAGCTAAACCCTCATTTGTTCATAAACGTGCCAATGTGGAGTTGACCCTCGATCTACTGAGTCCTTCATTGTTCTAAAGAGTTCCTTTGCTGCGACCCTCCTTCCTCACATACGCTTCAGGGGCGCGTTCACTCGCTGCTGCACTTCGCTGCGCCCTCTGGAGATCGGCGGAGGTCACGTTCTGGTCGCGTGCCCGCACCCCCTCCTGCCACGCCCACGCGCCGTCACGCACGGCGCCGGTCAGTACCTCCCCCCTCCCCCTCCCCCCCGCAACCCCACACGCGCTGCGCCGCGGGCTGCGGCGGTCGCCTCCAGTACGAAATCTGGCCACTGTGAAGACGCTCACGTTGTTCTGGAAGCGGTAACTTGGCAATACGCTAGCCGATTATTGTCTTTAATATTGGACAGGAACCGGGAGGGTAGGTCAGTGCATTCAGTGATGTCACTGCAGTGCTTCTGGCCGGCAGGTCCGAGGACTCCACTCCGCTCAGTGGAAGATTTTCCACACTAGCTACAGATGTGGCCGAATTATTAGACTAAATATTTGTTCTCTGACTTAACGGATGCTTTTCGAGAAGAACTAGGAAAAATTAACTGTTTGAAGTGTAATGTTTGTTAATGTTATTGCAAATGTATATGCAGTTAATGGTACAATAAATCACGGCTAATACTTAGAGACCCTAAAGAACCAATGGTTCCTTGTTTGAAGTGAGTTGTTTTAAAAAAACAATGACTACGCTCCATATCTTAAAAGCAAAGAAAGTTGGAAAACATCTTCAAGACATTGATCAGTCTGCGCCCCAATGGGCTACAAATAGCCCTGACATGAGTGCTACCGAAAATGGTCGTTTGATAGTTAAAAGAAACTTGCAAAAAGGCGATAAAATCAGCTCATAAAACAACTCATTCGCATTTCGTAAAATGACCCTCAAATGAAACGAATGGATGTAAAATTGATTTTCGAGATACCTCAGAACAAGTATGTTAATTATGAAAAGTTTATAAATCATTAAAACTCTCTGTACAAAGTGTGTCAATATCTACAGTCGCGATTACATTTTGTCTTACTGAATACCTCTAGTCTAGTATTTCGGCTACCACCGTAGGTCGAATTCAGTCGCTGTCTGGAGGAGAATTATAGCTTCCGATCACCAGGCGAAGGCCGGAGCCTAACAAACGGACCACGAATAGCCCTTTCCTTCCTCTTTCTTGTCTTATCCGAATTCCTTACACACGTATACTAACATGCACTACTCTACTACTCATGCCGGGAGACCGGCGGAAGCTTAGAGATTGTCCCGGCTAGTGCGGTGCCCCATTGGTGGGAGATATCTAGTTGAGGAAACCCCCCGTTAGGACCACCGCCAACTTCCGTGGAAAACCATGCACTACACTTACGGTACTAACAACCCTGGTAGCTGACGCACCCGGAATGACTAACAATCAATCAATCAATCAGTGGTGGCGGCTCTCGCTGCGTCGTCGCTGGCTGGTCTCATCTTCCCCCCCCCCGCCCCACTACACTTCCTTCCGCAGCCAATCACGCGCTGCACTGCGTGCCACGGCGGACGCTGCCAGTAGGAACTGGCCACTTTCAAGACGCTGAAGTTGTTCTTGAAGTTGTAACTTGGCAGTGTATTCTAGTTGGCAATTGCCGACAATACTTGACAGAAGGTTGTTTTAATATGTCTACATGTGAATTTATATTCATTGCCTACAAAATTATCAAGTTACTGTATCCCCTAGTACTGTATAATACTTTTGTGTTCTGTATAATCTCTAGTGTATATATTTGTAAAATTTTACTAATTCTTATGATTGATAGCACTAAATTGGTACAAAATAACCAACATAAATGTTAAAAAAAGAAACAATAATAACAAGAATTTAAACAAAGGTATATTTATCCGTTTTACTAAACAAATGGGAGATTTCGTTTTTACGTGTCTGCTTTATTTATGAGACTCAAAGATAGCAAATCATTTAGCTTGAATAATGTTCCAGAGTCTCTCCTGGTATTTCCTGGGCCTTTTGCTTCCGATAATATCTCATGTTTTGCTCTTGAAAACCGACGTAAGACTCAAGATTCCGGATAACTTCTCTTTTAAACTCTTAAGTTGGCACATTCATTTAGAAGTTTATCTTTACCTTTTCCCAGCAGCAGCACAATGTCAATAAAATAAAGTTTGTTCCGATAGTCTGATCCTCGCAAATGTATAAATCGCATCTTGTTACAAGGAAAAAGGATTCCTTGTGGACTTTCTTCCACTGTTTCCATATGAACAAACCTTGAGTTCCTTCCGGGTAAACTCCATTAAATTTTCTTCGGGAATATACTGTAGAGGTTCGCCAAAGTGACGTATATTAATATTGATAGAGTTATGCTTTCGTATATAATATCAAGAAAGAAGATTTGAGCGAAGTATTTATTACACGAATGTAATATTATTTGTAGTTATTGCGTCACTTTTATACTGACTGCATACCAGTTCTGTTAACTCTATAGTAGTGTTCAATTGCAATGACGTTTTTAATGAGATTCAGTGCACAGGATATTTTGAGACTTCAAATTAAAATGCTCAGAAGCATAATATATAATGAAAGACGAGTAATAGTGATCCCGGATATCCCAGTTTTCTCGGGAAAGTTGAAGATTTTTAACCTTTGTCTCGGTTGAATTTTCCGATGAAATGTTGGTTAGAATTATTTGTTCGTACATTTGGATGATATTTTTTGTCGGTCATAGCATCTTTAGTGTTGAGTGTAAAGTTAGTATTCGAAATAATTGCGATTAATGAAATGTTATTTCATTTTTAAAGCAACAACAACAACAAAACACTCGAGAGAAAGTGTCATTTTACGAAAACTTTAAAGGCGTGATTCCCATTTATGACAGAAGCTAATGACTTTACCGAGGAAAAGGGAATATGATATCTGCCATGTACCGTTTCTAAACTTTTAAAATTAAAACAATTAAATTACTCTAGTTTCACAGTTGTCAATTTGTATCATAATGCACTATTTTAAGCCTAACGTTGAGTCAAATAAAATGGATTTTATTGATTTTGGATAAATTTCTCGCGGTTTTGGGTCAATATTGCACAATTTTCTTGTCTCCTCTGGTTTCATGGCCGTCTTTGCTCCCGCTCTTTTTCTTTCGAAACTAGTACAAGCAATTCCTCTTCGAAATAATAAATTCTGATGCCTGTTTCTCGCAATTGATGTTGGAGCAAGTGGCGCCCCATGCCGTTCCCTTGTCGGGCCGTCCGTTGTAAACAGGTGACTTCCTAGCCGCGCCGGGAGCTCTGTGCCGCGCCATGCTGTGCTGGACGGTGGAAAAGGGTTTCCTGCTTTACACTTCTATAAGAAAATTCACTTACCATGAAATAGGTCAATATATCGATTTTCTGGTTTTCGACTAAATAAATAGTTCAAACCTTGCTCTTTCCAAATATATCTTTATTGTTCTTCTAGGTCACCTGAAAGTCCCTCTAATTATTTAAATATTCTAGTGCGCATTAGACACGCCCCCTTCTTGACACTGGAGCCAAGTATGGCTACCGTAATTTCATAATTGTGAACACGTGACGGGTTCTTAATGAGTTAAATTGAAACTCGCTCTTGCTCTTACGTTGATAGGATTAGTCTTTTCCACTGAAGAAGATGATGAAGAACACGGAGCAGGAATGTTCTAGTAGAGCAGACGCAAGTACAGCTTTTTTGCAAATGGCGTTTCCCAAAAATATACTTATTTTGTAATTAATATATATTTTCTCAGAAACTATTATTCACAATTTACTGAAAGTTACAGGATACATTATTTATGGTATTTGCAATAAATTGAAATTCTTCAATAATAAAATATATAAAAAATGTTTGTTCAAAGATGCTAAAAATTGGTAATAGTTATAATTGCAAAATAACTAATCATTTTTAATCACTTCAAAAAATGTCAAAATAATAATAAAGGTTTTATATTTAAGTGTGTGACATATGAAACCTTTCTTGTACATTTTCTAGAAAATATTAATATTAGTAGCAAATTTAACATGGGCGTTATACATAGTATCCTTTCTTTTAAAATCATTTTTGACTATTGGAATTATTCTCTAAAACCACAACTTTTCAGTTCTTCTTGGATGTTGCATTAAAAATAATCGATTGTATTAAAAAAATGTCTGTTGGAACTTTCTCGGGAATGCATTTACTGATCCGTAGACCCCGCCTGCCTTCCCCCACGTCCCTTGGTCCCAGGCCATGTGACCCCTGCCGTTCCTCCTTCCCCCGCCTCGAAGTTTGATGGTGGGGGTGGGGTGGAGAAGGCGCTCGATCCTCCCCCTCCAGTCCTCGCCCGGCCGTCCCCGTCGCCGTCCCCGCGGGGACGCATTACGGCAATTAGCCTGGTAAGCGGAGGGCCGCAGGCAGATAGCGCGTTTTATTGGTCACCACGCCCTCGTCACCGTTACCACCCGCGGCAGCTCCTTCTCCCTCACCGCCACCGGAAGAGGTGCCTCAGGGCATCCACTGATGTCACTTCCGGGGCTCTGACCGGGAGGGCAGCTTGCCAGCTAGGTCTAGTTCTGTCGCTGTCTAGAGGAGAATTCTAGCGGCCGGCTGCTCTGATAGGTAGCTTTCCGTGGTTTCTTCGCTCAACACCAGGCGAATGCCGGAGCAGTACCCTGACAAACGGGCCACGGACCGCGCACGATATTTCCTTCCTCTACCATGTCCTATCCTTACCCCCAACTTACACACACTTATACTAGCATGCACTACACTACCACACATACCGGAAGATCCGCCGGGAGCTTAGAGATTGTCCCGACTGGGGCGGTGCCCTGCTGGTGGGAGATACCTTACTAGAAAAAAACCACGATAGTCGACGGTAGTTCGACGCCTGATCTCTCCATTCTGCGGGGGAAGATCACAGTCACCCCAGAGGAAAAATGCACTACACTTGCGGGAATATTGGCCTCAAGTGTTGACGTGCCCGGAATCACAATCAATAAATCTCCCTCATCAGCTGTGATCTTCACCTGCAGCCTCATCTCTATCACAGTATCATCTCCTGTCAATTGCTACCTTGGCCTAGTACACACTCTCCTATCTTGATTTCTCCTTTGTCCATTTTCACCTGCTTGCTTGATTTTCAAACGTGTATCATCCTCCCAATATTATGGCTCTCCCTGTTATATTATCTTATCGAGCGCACTGCTCCTACTATTATCGTCATTAGATAGTTCCGTAATATAATTGCCCATAAGCGAGTCTGCAGCCCCTCGTCAATAATCTCATCATCAACACCATAATCAGTAATTTCACTGCTGCTATTGTTGTTATCCACCATTTGTAAATTTCACCATCACTCCTCACATCGTCCCCAATAGCAACCCCATTCCGTTTCGTCTGTTCCTTTATCAGCGGATAACCAATTTCATCTTAAAAATCCCAGGTTTTCAGCAACTACCACGTTGCAATCGTCCCAACTGCTTTTCCTCCACCTCGGCGCCTCGTCGTCGACCCGCGCGAGTTTTCGCCAGAGACCACTTAGTCCTGCCCCGGCCGCGCCGTCTCGGTCGCCGCCCCGCCCCCGCCCCGCCGCCCATCCCCCTGCCCCGTGCCCAGTGCCGGCGGACGCCGCCTTTGTGATGCAAAGGAGACGCCGGAACGCTGCGGTGCTCCAAATGCATTACGCATAAACCTTGCCACAACGCGCTGCCCCGCCCACCAAGCTTCCCCAGCGCCACCGCCTCCGCCATCGGCGCGTCTACCGCTTTCGCAGCCTCGGCCGCCGCCTCCGCTGTCCACGGCCACCTCTTTCGCTTTTGCTCCTCCCTACCGCTCGCGCAACTGCAGAGCAAGTTATGTAATGCTGCGCGAAAAAAAACAGCCTCTGTAGCAGGCCCTGACGAAAAACGTGGATAAAACCACTTTCTAAATTAAAAAAAATCCTCTATCACGTAAGTGAAGTCGGGGCGATGTTAGGTGGATGCTTGATACTGAGAAATGGAATGGGAGAAAAACGTTTGTCCGTCTGACAACAACGCTAGTGGGTAAACCGTTCGGCCGATTTTCTCTGAAATTGATATGGCTGATGTCTTGTACCCTTGGATTAGAAATAGATATTTTATTTTTGGAGGGTACATTACATGAAGTCGTTGCAACATTTCCAAATTTAAAAAAAATCGCTCCATTGTTTTTTATTAGATTTTGTTGTTGGATACTGTGAAAAACATTTAAAAGAATGGTGTAGGTCTCGCATTCGTTAAAAACCCTGATGTTTCGAAAATTACAAAAGTCAATTTTTTTTCGGGATCTGCTTACAATTAAAAACATATAGTGATTTTTCCCTTAATGAAATCTGTGTTTTAAATATATTTAAATGAGGTCATGTGCAATTTTTCTGAAATAATTTTAAATAAACCTTTTGCATAATTTTGCGTGGAAATACGTGCTGTTTTAGCACCACTAGTTTCCTCCTCCACGTGTCTGCAGCCCCCACCGCCTGCAAACGCGGCCCCACTTCCCTCCGCGCCCTCCTCCGTCACCGCTTTGGTGCCTTCTCTGCCTCCGTCGTCGGCGCCGCACATTGGGCGGAAATGCGGCAAAAGATTCGCCTCGAAAAGTGGTGCTGCAAAGGATGGTACTTTTTTGTTTTATTTCTCGTGGCTACGCAATATAAAACTAGGCAAACCTAAGCAAACGACCCGTTATGCCTCAAGTGTTTGCAGCTTTACGTAACTCCCTTTTTACTACTTGTATGTACTCCTAGTAAGTAATACAGTAATAGAGAAGCTACACGTCAAATAAGAGGGCTCCAAAAACTATAGTTCGTAAAGGTATAAAGAGTCGAGTCCGAGAAGCTGTGTTCTGCACATCGAACGTCCCAGCTCTCATCTCCAGTGGTTTTTCGGCAGCACGATCTGACGGCGATAAGTGCCAAGTTCAAATTCGCTTTCAACTGAATAGTGCGGAATGTCTACGAGTGGCTGCCCCGACACGGAGCAGCACATTGCTAATGCAATGTATACACTTTACAGTACATTCAGTGGATGTAATGAATTAAATACAGATACAAAATAAGAACAAATGTGTTCTCAAATGCTCCTACCAGGAACATCATCGCTCTGGATAGTGCAGTTTATAGTAACCAACACCATGTGCTTCATTCACCTCAACAGCAGTTTATAATGCAACAATTAGGTCAGCAATCACAATTGACTGAAGTGAATCAACCCGGTTATGTTTGGCTGCAAGTACAGTAGACGATACAGCTACTGCAGATATCTGCAGCAATAGCCCCTCGCAATGCAACAAGCAACCTTTTAAACAAATCCCTTATCAACATGACCATGGTAAAATATCAAGTGAGACAGCTACTCAGCTCCCTGTGCAAAACAGTAAAGAAACTTTGATCCTGGACAATGAAAATAAAAAATCGAAAGCTTTCGGATAACCGAAACACATTCAAGTGAGAACAATAGAAACTCAGTGCAATATAATATACCTACTCACTCAAGGGGTCACTTCTCTGGGTGAAGAAGAAGATAAAGTAACAGAAATGTTAGTAGGTACGAAAGAGAACAATATTAAAATTCTTCCGATATTTGTTTGTATGGCCAGCAATGAGAATTTAACCTTAATAGAACACATGAATTTAGCTACAATAAATGACGTTCTTACTAAACAAAATTAGGAGTAAACTAAAGTTCATTTCAGAGAAATCAATGACGTCAGAAAATTTAGAAAATACTCTGAAGCAAACTACATCGAATTTCATACGTATCGAGATCCATGTAGTAAAGTGTTATCTGTTGTAATAAAATACATCCCGACATGTTATACCGAATAAGATATTACATAAGAACTGAAAATTTTGGAATATCCCGTAACTTAAGTGTGTAGACTATACGATAAAGCCAGCAAACTTATGCAAATAGTACCAGTAGATCTTGTTGAAAATCACAAATCCAAAAATATATTGAACGAGGTCAAACTGATGTATAGTACAATTCGAGTGCAATGAAAAAACAAACCTTACCAGCCTATTCAATGTAAGCGCTGTCAGCAATTTGGTCATAGTCAGGCAAAAAGTCGCAATATACCTAGGTGCGTGAAATGTCTTGAAAGCCATCACTATTTTCAATGTAATAAACATGAAAATACCGCCTCTATATGTGTTTATTTCAAAGGAGATCCTACCGCCAATTACATAGGCTGCCGAGAATTTAAAAAGCTTTCCAAACCTACCAAGGACAATCCCGAGGATCTTTAACGGGCATCCAAAATACCACCATTCTCTACTCCTTCTCCTCCAGTAAAATATATATTGTCAGACAACCTCCTCCTCCACCTTCTTCTCCTCACTCAACAAACTTTCCCCCACTGCACCCCCATTATAATAAAGCATGGGATAATAATCGACCTAATAACGTCCCTGATGTAAATAATTCAATTTCAAATATAGCATCCCAAATAATATCTCAATGGATACCTCAAATACAAAATATGATTTTAGATGTACTTCCTAACTACTATAATGAATCCAAATAAACTAAATGCTCTTAGCCTACTTAACTTCAATGCAAATAAATATAGAGACAAGAAAATTCTTTCCGGTACTTTTTAAACAATCATAAAATAAGACTAGCATGTTTAATAGAAACTCACTTCAAAACGTTTCTGAATACCCGGTTTCAAAATTGATTGTAATGAATCGATCTCAACAAGTGCTTCAGGTTGAGTAGCAATCATAGTTCAAAAAGATATTAAGCATAGTCAAGCACCTGTTCCCCAGTCAGTAGATTTAGAAACAATAGCAATTAACATTTGTTACAATAAATTGGAAGTAGCCATCATTGCAGCATATAAACGATCTAACAAAAACTTTCCAACAGAAATCTTTTCTCCATATCCCCAATTTATATTAATGGAAGATTTAAATAGCAAACAAAGAGCTTAGGGTGGCAATGTGACTACACATCAGGGTGCCAGACTGCTTAATCGCATTAACGTAAGCGGTCATATTAGTATTCATGCCCCAATAGAATCCACCCACTGCCCAACTGATCCAAACGAGAGAGCAGCCATTCTAGATGTAGTCGTTATAAAAGGTATAATCTCGCCAATCTATCAGAAAATAGTACCAGATTTAGATTCTGGTTATTCTCTAATCCTCGTATCGTTGGAAACTCCGAAACAGTATTTAGAGAAAATACCAAAACAAATCAATGGTGAAATTAACTGGAATACTTTCCGTGACTTAATAACTAGCATTTTATCGTATTTATGTAACATGGTCTCTATTGAAGGCGTAGATTGTATTAAATAAACTCACTAACTGCTTACAACAGTCATTAAAATACCCTTCTATCAAACAGAAAGTCAAAAACGACACTGCCTAAAGAATTTCCTGAATTAATTAAAAAGAAAAGAAAAATCATACGTATTTGGCAATCCAATAGAAATGCAAACAATAAACATGAACTAAATCACATCATTTTCAAACAAAATGTAGGTGAATTCAGATTTCCAAACTTTCATAAATTTCTTCAACTTCACCAAATAACATACCACCATGGAAAACATTCAAAAGCATAACAAAAGAACGAACAGAGCTACTGCCTTTAAAGGATAATGGTAAGATAGTATACTCAGCCGCTGAAAATGCGAATGCCTTAGCAGAACATCTAGAAAGTATCTTCAACGCAAATCTCGTATATTATCCCACATTCAGTTCAGAAGTAGACGAGTACATGAATATACACTCTGCTATGTTCACTGTCCCAACAAAGATAAAATTCGTTTCTCCTTCATAGATGATGAATACGAGTATCATTAAACTTTGAAAGACTAGAAAAGCACTCAGATACGACAATGTCACTAAGAAAACAAAAATATTCATCGACAAGCAATAGAAATAATAACTGCGATATTTAATGCATCGTAAAGAATAGGATACTATCCGTTATCGTTGAAACGGGCTGTTATACTTCCATGACAAACCAGGAAAAAACTCGAAAACTCCAAGCAATTATAGGCCTAATAGCCTTCCCCCGTCTGTAGCAATAATGTTTGAAAAATGTGTTTTAAATAGACTGCAAACATAGTTGACAAAAATAATGCAATTCCTAACACCCAATTCAGTTTTAGACCTAATCATGGAACTACCCATCAACTGCTGGGTTTGTCGAGCACATAGTAAAAAGGTTTTAAAAATACAAAACACACAGTAGCTCTCTTTTTGGATATCGCACAGACAGTCAATCGAATTTGACACCATGTATTATTGTACAAACTACAAGAAATTTGTACATCTGATTATCTGCAGAAAAAAATTCGAACCTTTCTCTCAGACAGATATTTGCAAAGGAAAATAAATGATTCTATGTCACCGCTTTTACCAATTCTCGCGGGCGTTCCACAAGGGCTCTTTCATTAACACTCTTCTCAATATTTTCAGCAGACTATCCATCTTTACAAGAAGCAAGTATAGCTCTTTATGCTGACGATACAGATATTGATAATGATATAAATTTGATGATAATAACATGATATAAAATTTGGCTTATGTTTACATACAGTCCTACATTTACAGTTGTACGAACTGGAGCAAAAATGGAAAATTAAAATTAACTCCTTCAAATTACAATCCAAAATATTCGTACTGAGACGTCCTCCCTTTCCTACACCCCTACGAATAAGTAACTACAATGTCCCCTGGCTTTCTCATTCTTCCTCAGCCAAATTTCTAGATGTCTTACTGGACACACAGCTAAAGTAGTAACCCCTTTATCAGCAGAAATTCCACCCTCTATAAAGAAAGTTGGCTGCTGCTCTATATAATGATAATAAGACCTACAATGACTTACACTTGTCCAATATGGCGCAACATAGCACCAACCAATCTATCCGTTTTACAGATAATCCAAAACAAATATCTAAGACAAACCTTGAAAGCCCCACTGTTTCATTTCTTATTCACAAATCCACCGTGAGTTTCAAGTATCTCTCTTCTCAGAGTTTACCTCACAACCTCTCAAAAATATTACTCTCTCCTCTCAGCATGTACCAACACTCCAATATCCAATCTCTGCCAAAACGCACATTATCCATCACGCATTAGATCCAGATTCCCCACAGGTCTCTTTCACTCACCTTAATTCTTAAAATTATTTGCCCCCTTTTCCCTCCCTCCACCTTTAAACAACAAATGCAAACTTTTCTTACTCAAGTTATTCAAATATGAAATTTTAAAAATAATGAAGGGTTGTCCCGAGGACCGTATTTGCCCGAGGATGGCCAAGTAAAGTTATTATATGTAACATTGAATCCGTCAAAATTCCCGAAAGACGAATGTCAAACGGGAAGAAAATAAATTGTCTATGCGAAACTGTCGGTGCTTTAAGATGTCTTTTAACTTTTATGTCACGCAGGGGCGAAGTTAGATAGTGTGAACAACTTCCTTCATTTCCAGAAATGAACGCAACCTAGGCCCAGTATTCAACGTTTCGGCTGTCCTTTAGCCCTGAAGAAGGTCACAGACTGACCGGCGAAACGTTGTCAACACTGCCTAGGACGTTACAAATTCCGGGCAACCATCCTATCTGCTAAGCGGGCGCTGCAGAGACTGCAACCCCGTTTGTGCCGGTGAACGATTTTCGGCGTTTCTGATCACTTCAGCGCGGTTTCACAGCAATACCCAGCCAAGGAAGTAACAATCTCGCCAGACTTCGCGGATACTAGCGTTGAAAAGACCTAACACTATGCGCCTCGGAACGCTCTCGCATTCCGAGTCCACCAATGCATTCGTATCCAACCACTCCTCATTCTCGCTGTACGGGAAGAGACAAGTGCATATCCCCCGTTGATATAGAAAATATTCCTCAAAGTGGGTTTGGACATCCGGGATGAAGGAGCCACCTGTTAGTCCACCGAAACACTATGTATGTTTTAAAATCTATATGCCGTCAAAAATAAGTAGAAATATCCTTTTTTAATTCATTTCTTCTTGAGCGACAAGATCGAGGATGCTAATTATACAGAGTACAGGGTTAAGATTTTTGGGAATGGCATCCCATTAGAAAGCTGTGTGTGAGGGGATACGTATTGTCTGGGATCAAAGCCATCACTTAGTGAGTGGCGGGCCAGTGAAAGTGGCCGTCGATCTAATTGAATTGGCTCGCTGGCCTTGTCCGCTTGTGCTCTTTGGCCGCCCGTTTCCCGAGTCGCTTTCAAAATAACTGGGCAGGTTCCGGAGTAGATACGGATGTACAAGTCGCCGGAAAGAAGCTCCAGGTCTGAACCGCCACAAATTCGGGTCAGGCTGTGTATCCTTTTTCTGTGTTTTTCGTACCCCGCCCTTCCGGACCCCGCACCCCCCGTTTCCACCGCTCCCAAACAGCCACGCTACCCCCACCCACGCCCTCTCGCCGCCGCCCCGCTGAAGTTAGCCCCGCCGCCACCCGCCTCACCCGCGCCCCGCCGCCTCCGCCCTCTTCTCCCGCGACTCCCGCTGTTTCCCACCTTCCCGTAGCCCTCGCCTCCCCCGCCGTCAATCTCCCCCTCCACACCCGTTGCCACTGCCACCTCCTTCACCAAAAAACCACCACCACCACCGCCCCGCTACCGCCTCTCCCCTAGCATGGCTCAGAATGCCTCGCGCCGCGGTCCCCGCCCCGCCGTCTCCTCCACCCCCGTTATCCGCTCCCCGGCCGCCTTCCGGCCGCTGTCCTCACTGCCCCCGCCGCCCCCGCGCCGGCGCTAACGGGCCCCGCCCGCTGAAAGGCGTGAGCGGCGATGCGGCTGATAACGCAGGAAGAAACGCTCGCCTAAGACGCTAATGAAGACGCACGCACGCGATACTAACAGAGGCCGGCTTCATGCAATTTAGGGCCGGAACAAAAATCGCATGCTCTTTGTTGCGGGTGACTGAAAAATGCTGATAGTGGACTGGTAGTGATATGTCCGGGAGGAAACAATTTACCTGTTCTTTGTCAATTGTCTGGGTCTCAAGCGAGATTGTTTTAAACTCACAATTGAATGTCTTTTTTTGTTGATATTACTTTCAGTATTTATGTTTGCAATTTTTAAATTGAAATTGATATCATGGTAATTCATAAAGATATGTTTAATTTGTAATATGTTAAAATGTTACTTAAATCAGTGTTTCAAAAATCAACTACTATTTGTCTAATGTATATTTTCTTCTTTTCAGGTAAGCTCGATGGTCATGGAGGGCCGTGTCTATTTTGTTGCTGGTGTGAAGGTAAAAATGGTAAAAAAAGACAACTTATTACTTGGAACTAATATTTTTTATTATCCAAGTGAAAGAATTGCTTGAAAATACAACTTAATTGAAATTATACTGCAGCATTATGCCGCATTATTAAAATAGTGAAAGCCACTTGGTTCATATCGACGGATGTAAAATAAAATTGTTTAAAAATAATCAATTCATTAGTTTGTACCGTATGTTGCATATTTTAACGTACTAAATACAGCTTTTATTCCTTCTAGTAACTATTTCATATTGTTATTAATTTGTAAATTAAAAGCCGTGAATTCAACACAAAGGAATAATTCGCAATCAAGTACTCTGGTTCAATGGAATGTGACGAGAGACATCATATGGAACTAATAATAGCTATCTCTGAATCGGTGTCCTCAAAAGCGTTTAGTGTCTGCGACTAATTGGAATCTACATATCAAGTGCGATTAGTTCCAGATTGTTAATGGAAAATTTGAATCTAAATATGAGATTACAAAAAACACAGCATTTGACCCAATAGAAAATGTTCTGTGTAGATGCTAAATCTTCCCGTACAATTTCTGCTTTTTCTAGAACAAAAACTGTTGATATAACTAACCCTTCTAATTCTAGCAAAGGTGGTAATTTTGGGCACACGCTTGTCTCTGAATGACATGTTTCTCCACAATACATTAAAGACTAGCTTTCTTTTTATTTATAACACGCAGGAAAAACAATTGAATAAATGTAATCGCACACATTGTTATAAAACTATACAATGCTATTTCAGAGTGATTGGCGGTAACAATGAGAGATCACTACAATGAAAGTGCTAACATTTCTTTGTATTCCAACTTTTTCGAAAAGTACCAATATTTCGTATAGCGCGTATGTTGTACTTTCCTGTTTTAACTTTTCCACTTTTCTTCCTTTTGTTCGGTATAATCGTAAGGGTTCAGCTAGTGCCAACTTTTTTAGAATTATCTTGAACCCCACTACTAAAGATAGAGATTTATTTTTAACACAATTTATCCGTCAACTGAATGGTGATGTGCAGAACGCCTCCGAACCCTAAAAAATTTAAAAAAGGCAAGCAATGGCGCTCTTTATAAATAATGCACCTCAACTTTCAAAGCCATTTTTCAACCGTTTTGATTCTTCTGGATTGGAATTTTCTGCATAATTTCGTTCAATTGAGATCTTAAAATGATCATGATTTTTTTAATATAAGCAATTATATAGTAATTACACTAAAAAGAAAGTGAAACGTTTCGTAAGGCCGCGCTTTCGTAGTAGAACATTGTTAGCAATTAAAGAGCTTTGAACGCACAAGACTAAGAAATGATTTGGATGTAGGAGAAATGCATGAGGAACTGGGAATGCCTCCAAACCACAAAGGCAACAGCAAATATTCTTGCCGTGCGCGGGATTCAAACACACAGCTCCGGTGCCTTGGCACTTCCCCAAAGTCCCCGCGCCCCGGGCGACGAAATGCCGCTAATATCGCTCGTGGAAAGCAAGTGGCAGAACTAAAAACATACGAATATTCAGTCAGAATTGCAAATTGGTATACCTTTTGGAATCACAACAACATATCTTACAGTACAGTATTCCACCAAACAACTGGCAGACTTACGGACGCAAGAATGATGCGTTTCAATAAAAAAGTGGAAACTTCAATCTCAACACTTAATTTTTGAGTTGTGCCACAATTGCATTCCACAAACGATATAATATAAATCAAGGTTTTTTTTTATTTTCTCTTTTATTTTGCTTCTAGTACATAATAATGTATACCTATGTTTTTTATTTACTATACTTACATTTAGACTTTGAAACATTGGAATGAATTTGTTTTCACATTTTGCAGATTTAGAAGAGAAATATTTAAATGTTATCATATTTGAATAACATGTTTATTAAAACATTCATACATTTGAGTATGACGAACGATACACACTCAAACATTTATAGAAATTCACGTCCGTCTTATTTCATTCACACTGCAATCTATAATGCTTCTTTTGTGTTTTCTTTAGAACAGCAAGTTTTCATTGGACATTTCCATTTCCACACATTTTCATTGGACACAAAATGAGCATATCTAAAATAGAAAATATATTTTTCACACCAGCTAACGAACGTCGTTCTATGGATGAATGGAGAGGTATGGATGGATTTTGTTCCTCGTGTGAAACTTCATTATACGCATATGGACATTTGACATCTGAAACTGGAATCTGTGTTGATATGCATGCCAGGTCCTGCTCGTGGATATGTCTTTCATTTTACTGATGCGTCCCGCGTAACGAACATCCCACGCAAGGATCGAAGTCCTATATAACGAACGATTTGCGTAGAGAATGATTGATTAGGTTACTTTCGAAATGTGAAGCATCGATGCATTTAGTTTTAAGATTGACAGCCTTCGTAACGTCACCCATGCTGACATGCTAATATTTTTTCTACCGAATGTCCGATACTGGCACAAAACCAATGTTCCCTTAATGAGAAATGTGTTTTTATTTACATAAAGAAGACCGTTAAAGAATATTTGAATATATTTATGCCTTATTGAACTTGATTCCTCTAATAGGCTTCAAATCTGCCACCAAGTTAACAAGATTGGTTTTTAACCACCTCGGCCACAAGATACCGAAGTGGCAAATTCTTGAATTTGCATGTTACAGACAATCATTGGCATGTTGTATTGATATTGAACGTTGTACGTTGATCGTTAATAATCATTGTAATCAAATTTCAAAGACAATGACAAGAACGGAAGAGAAAAGGGAAAAAAATACAAGAGAAGACATGAAATAATGAAAAGTAAACCCTTATTAATGAAGCAAACAGTTAAAATTGAATAAAAAACGCAGGAAAACGCAGAAGAAACTGATTAATTTCCTGCCAGAGAACATAGAAGGTAACACAAGAAATGGAACGCGTGGTCTAAGAAATTCTACGATAAACTAGAGGGGCTAAAACACCACGTACTCTCTCCCTCGTATTGTCACGCAAAATTCTAGAAGCAATATTAAGCGAAAAGTATTCAAACTTTCGAAAATTTTCACATTTTACTGGTCTATTTCTACCAAAAATTTACCGTTTTTCGCGCAGCAAAACGTAATTTTCTCTTTACTCCGTAGGGAGAACGTAACAGGAGAGGAAGTGGTCTCTGGATGTGCCAGATATTCCTGGCGAGACATGTTCATTTCATTTGCAATACCCCAGCAAACCAACTTTCTAAAAACATGAGGAACGTGAGAAATAGCCATTGTCAAGCAACTTTACATAGTTAAACGTCGGATATATAAAACACCCTTTCAGCCTACTGAAAGACCATGTTATTTCACTAATTTCTTTTTCATGCTGCATTTTCAGAATTTCTAAAAATAAAAAGGATGAGTCGTTTCCACAGAATAAGGTGAGAAAAAGTCAAATCAGTTTCTTCACTTAAAAATAGTAAAGAACAAGATGTTGAATCATTGAATGAATTCAGGAAGTCTCACTTCATAAATTGAATGAAAGTTCAAAGATTAATGCAATAAAATAAAGGTTTTAAGTTGAATTCCATTGTTAGCTTCTTTCTTGCCTTCAGATTCTCACCTGGAGTCAGTACATTTTGACAATTTTGCGCGATTTTAAATTTCTTTCAAACTATTAACATGTGTTATGACCTTTTAAAAGAGGTTTATAAGGGATATATGCACATAATTAAAGAAAGAAAAATAGTTTTAAAAATACATTTTATTTTTGAGGAAATATCAGCTGAAATAGAGAATCATCCATAAACGATTTCACTGACTTAAAACATTCTCAGAAATATTGTATTCGCTCGATCAGCGTTTTATTTCAAATCATGTCTTCCGTATATCAAGTTACATTCTACATCGGCGTGAGATCTTGCTTCGCTGGAAAAAGTCGCCTCCACCGGGGTTGCCAGATATGTTGCGAGCTCTTTCCTCACCACTATTACGGAAGTTCCTCAAATAACCTCTGCAAAGAAACAAAATTCTCCAATTTAAAAAGTATAAATATTCACCTGATTTTGGCAAACGGCGTGAGTTGTCCCAGACGATTCCATTGGGCCATCTACTTAAATTCAAATAATTCAAATCCACCAATCATCGTCTTTTGAGCACCTGGGAACTATGTATCTTTGTATTTATAGTGTCTTTCTTTCTCAATCCATGTCGTTTAATTTTATTTTTTATACATAAAAATGAGAAAGAATAACGTCTTTTGTTTCTTTTTTATTCGCATCATTCAGAGAATATAACGACTTTGGGTGAAAATAATTTCCCTCAAAAATTCCCACACATTTCCCCTCCATTTCTGTTCCCTAGTCTTTTCTCTCAACGAAAAAATCCCTATATTCGGGGCAAAATTCCCCACGTGGCAGCCGTGCTCCGCCTTGTGCCGCTCTGTCAGGAGCGCAGCCCCGCGCGCGTCCGGGCGCCGCAAGGGAAGTGGCAGGGGAGGCGCGAGGTGCGCACGCGGCGGGGCCTCTGCGAGCGACAGGAGACAAGGAGGAAGGCGGTGCGGAAAATAGATGCAGGGGACGTCCGAAGCCGTCGAGGAGCGACGGGACCAGTTGAGAGATGTTTGGGGGTCCACCGGAGCCCGTTGGTGGTTGTAGGTGGCTTCAAGAGCCAAGTGGTGGTCGCAGTCCGTCGCAAGACGTTGCAGGACGTCACGGATTGTTGGAGGCCATGGCGAGCCGTTGGAGGCCGTCGCGGGCAGAGGCAGCCCGCAGGGGGTCGCCGAGAGCCGCCAGGGACCGCTAGGGGCCGTCGGGGGCCGCCGAGGGCCGTCGGGATCATCGGCGGCATGTCGCAGGGCATCGTTGGCCGCCAAAAACCGTCGGCGGCCGTTCGGGTAATTCCTTCTCGACTTCTGTTGTGATCAGCATATTAAATCATAATAACATAACGATATTATTTAAAATGGTAGATCCCGGAACGCGCCCATTAGTTATTATTATTTAATAGAAATGTTATATATTTATATATATGTAATATTATTCCCGAAGTACCGAAACGCCGTTCCGTCGCGTTCCACCATTAATCAAGGCTTGCATACAAATATTGCAACGTTGCTGACATTAATTGTTATTTCAGTTGAACATTCTACTTCATTGACATCGCAGTAAAACCTCGCAGCAATCAAGAAGGACTGCCCGGAACGAGAGAGGCGTTTTTGTTGGGGCGAAGGGCGTTTCGGGTTGGGCTAGCGACGGTGAGGGGCGGGTGGGCGGGGGGCGGGGCGGGGAGGGGAGGGGGGAGGGGGAGTCAAGGACTGAGCGAAGGAGGCGCCGCATCCATCACACGCGCGCGCAGACGACGCTGAACAGAGGACGACGCACGGCGTCCCCGCCCCACTCGCCCAGCCTCGCGGCCCTGCCTGCCCGACGCCCGACGGAGGGCCGGATGCTCGACGGCTTCGGTGTGCGTCGACAGCTCACAGCACCTGCCGATTGCTCCCGCTGTCCCCCCCCACGGCCCCAACGGCTCGCAATGGGACGGTCCTGTAACCGCGTCAGATCTCAATGACCGTCATCTTCCGGTGGTCTGACTGCCTCGACGGCTTTTGATGTCCCCAGCGACCGCTGACGGCGTCTGCGACACTCCAGACGCCCCCCAGCCTCGCACAAGCTCGTGACAACCTCAATGGCCCCGACGTCTTCTGAATAAAATGTATTTTTAAAACTATTTTTCTTTCTTTAATTATGTGCATTATTCCCTTATAAACTCTTTTAAGGTCATAACACATGTTAATAGTTTGAAAGAATTTAAAATCGCGCAAATTGTCAAAATGTACTGACTCAGGTGAGAATCTGAAGGCAAGAAGAAGCTAACAATGGAATTCAACTTAAAACTTTATTTTATTGCATTAATCTTTGAACTTTCATTCAATTTATGAAGTGAGACTTCTGATTCATTCAATGATTCAACATCTTGTTCTTTACTCTTTTTAAGTGAAGAAACTGATTTGACTTTTCTCACCTTATTCTGTGGAAACGACTCATCCTTTTTATTTTTAAAATTCTGAAAATGCAGCATGAAAAGAATTAGTGAAATAACATGGTCTTTCAGTAGGCTGAAAGGGTGTTTTATATATCCGACGTTTAACTATGTAAAGTTGCTTGACAATGGCTATTTCTCACGTTCTATGTTTTAGAAGTTGGTTTGCTGGGGTATTGCAAATGAAATGAACATGTCTCGCCAGGAATATCTGGCACATCCAGAGCCACTTCCTCTCCTGTTACGTTCTCCCTACGGAGTAAAGAGAAAATTACGTTTTGCTGCGCGAAAACGGTAAATTTTTGGTAGAAAATAGACCAGTAAAATGTGAAATTTTTGAAAGTTTGAATACTTTTCGCTTATTTGCTTCTAGAATTTTGCGTGACAATACGAGGGAGAGAGTACGTGGTGTTTTAGCCCTCTTAGTTTATCGTAGAATTTCTTGACCACGCGTTCCTTTCTTGTGTTGCCTCTATGTTCGTGGCAGGAATTAATCAGTTTCTTCTGCGTTTTCCTGCGTTTTTTATTCAATTTTACTGTTTGCTTCATTAATAAGGGTTTACTTTTCATATTTCATGTCTTCTCTTGTCGTTTTTCCCTTTTCTTCCGTCTTTTTCATTGTCTTTGAATTTGATTACAATGATTATTAACGATCAACGTAAAGTCGTTCAATCAACAAATGCCATGATTGTCTGTAGCATGCAAATTCAAGAATTGCCACTTCAGTATCTTGTGACCGAGATGGTTAATAAGCCAATCTTGTTATTGGTGGCAGATTTGAAGCCTATTAGAGAATCAAGTTCAATAAGGCATAATATATTCAATATTCTTTAACGGTCTTCTTTATGTAAATAAAAACACATTTCTCATTAAGGAACATTGTTTTGTGCCAGTATCGGACATTCGGTAGAAAAATATTAGCATGTCAGCATGGGTGACGTTACGAAGGCTGTCAATCTTAAAACTAAATGCATCGATGCTTCGCATTGCGAAAGTAACCGAATCATCATTCTCTACGCAAATGTTGTTATATAGGACTTCGATCCTTGCGTGGATGTTCGTTACCGGGACGCATCAGTAAAACGAAAGAAGATCCACGAAGCAGGACCTGGCATGATATCAACACAGATTCCAGTTTAGATGTCAAATGTCCATATGCGTATATAGAAGTTTTCACACGAGGAACAAAATCCATCCATACCTCTCCATTCATCCATAGAACTACGTTGTTAGCTGTGTGAAAATATATTTTCTATTTTAGATATGCTCATTTTGTGTCCAATAAAAATGTGTGGAAATGGAAATGTCCAATGAAACTTGCTGTTCTAAAGAAAACACAAAGAAGCATTATAGATTGCAGTGTGAATGAAATAAGACGGACGTGAATTTCTATAAATGTTTGAGTGTGTATCGTTCGTCATACTCAAATGTATGAATGTTTAATAAACATGTTATTCAAATATGATAACATTTAATATTTCTCTTCTAAATCTGCAAAATGTGAAACCAAATTCTTTCCATATTCAAAGTTATGCTAAGATACGTAAAATACATAGTTACATTATTATGTATCAAGAGCAAATTAAAAGAGAAAAAAAAAAAAACTTGATTTATATTATATCGTTTGTGGAATGCAATTGTGGCACAACTCAAAAATTAAGTGTTGAGATTGAAGTTTTCACTTTTTTATTGAAACGCATCATTCTTGCGTCCGTAAGTCTGCCAGTTGTTGGTGGAATACTGTACTGTAAGATATGTTGTTGTGATTCCAAAAGGTATCACAATTTGCAATTCTGACTGAATATTGTATGTTTTTAGTTCTGCCACTTGCTTTCCACGGCCGATATTAGCGGCATTTCGTCGCCCGGGACGGGGACTTTGGGAAGTGCCAAGGCACCGGAGGTGTGTTTGAATCCCGCGCACGCAAGAATATTTGCTGTTGCCTTTGTGGTTTGGAGGCATTCCAGTTCCCTCATTCATTTCCCTACACCCAATCATTTTTTCTTGTGCGTCAAGCTCTTTCTTTCTAAATGTCTTCTTTAATGCTACATGTTCTAGAAAGCGCGGCTTACGAAACGTTTCACTTTCTTTTTAGTTATATATATATTGCTTATATTAAAAAAATCATGATCATTTTAAGATCTCAATTGACGAAATTAATGCAGAAAATTCCAATCCAGAAGAATCAAACGTTGAAAATGGCTTTGAAAGTTGAGGTGCAATATTTATAAAGAGCGCCATTGCTTGCCTTTTTTAAATTTTTTAGGTTCGGAGGCGTTCTGCACATCACCATTCAGTTGACGGATAAATTGTGTTAAAAAATAATCTCTATCTTTAGTAGTGGGTTCAGGATAATTCTAAAAAAGTTGGCACTAGCTGAACCTTATATTATACCGAACAAAAGGAAGAAAAGTGGAAAAGTTAAAAAAGGAAAGTACAACGATACGCGCTATACGAAATATTGGTACTTTTCGAAAAGTTGGAATACAAAGAAATGTTGGACTTCATG
>BOPP01000028.1:8384990-8403901 GCA_017312745.1 Gryllus bimaculatus
GGATCTACCATTTTATAAATCAATTACTGTTTGTATTATGATTTAATAGCTGATCACAAACAGAATGTCGAGATGGATTTTTTTTAAAAAAAATCCTATATCCAAATTAACTAAACGTGAAGTACAGTGAAATGTTCTAAATCGAGTACTCAGCCACTAAAATAAGGTTTTTGTTCTCAAATTGCCTAAAACAAAGTTTGGCTCGTAGTTTATATGTAAGGTGAAGTGCAGTGAATTGGAAAATATATCAATTAGTCAAATAGCATGTTCTAATAGGCTGCAATAAGTCTATCATTGAATAACGCGCTCACAAGTAATTCCTCTTTACATTGGACACCCTGGTTTTTAGTTGAAAGTGGTTGACTAGAGTGGTATCTCGTCATAGACAGGAGAAGTTATATATTGGTAACAGTCCATTCATTTACATTATTTGTTATAAAGACGATCATTTTCACTCCTTAGAGGTAATGTAATTTTGCATGTGTACGCAAATATACTTTCTACAGATATAATAAAAATAATTCCGCTAATTGAATTAATTATTAAATAAACGAAACATAAAGTATGCGAATTACTTAAAAATGCTTATATATGCTGTCATGACGCAAGGAACGGATTTATTTAATGAAGTGAATAATTCAGTCACAAAAAATATAATTTTGGATCATATTATTAAAGTGCTGTGTGGACAATACAATTGGAAAATACTGAGTTTGAAAATGTTAATGCGCTTACTGAAAAAATATACGTTTATATTCTACTTTTAGTTTACTATAAAATATGTTTCAGAATGTCAATCTTTTATATCTATGACATGAAGAAAAGCTGGAATGTGCTTCAGTTAGTATTAACGCTTATGCAAATGTAGGAAGTCTGGTATACCTATTGCTTTCTCCATTACACACTCATTTACATTCTAACATCTTTTCAATTGTCATCATTTTACTGTCATTTAACAATTCTTTGCCCTCTTCTGTTACATCAATGACAACATTTTCTGCTGGAGCTACGTAATCGATTTCTTGCATATTTGCTCTCTGGTTCGCTGGTTCCACCTACAGGATTTCAAGAGTAGCAAGAATAAAAGACTTTCTGTTTTGTCAATTGCAACTTTATTCGAAACACTTTTCCCTCAGATTATAGGATCACAAATTTTCACACACTTCGCCAAGTCGTAAGCAGTTGAAATCCAAGTAAGTGGCTGCCAGACAATTTTTCACGGTACAATAGTTGAGAAGACCGAATTTCTGCCTGGTTTAGAAGTCGCAGATGTAATGTATTCCGCAGAAAGAATATAAAGTTCATTCAATGGCATACAATTAATGCTTTTCATTGCAATGGCTTGGAATATCGTCAAAGAAAAATAAAACATTACCATCTTTTGCGGAATTTTCGTATTAAATTTCCAAAGAAACGAACGAAAACTTTCTCAAATTTCCCTCAACTCTTAACTTTGCTGATAGCATATCTGAGAACGTCAAATAGAGATTTTTTGTTACATGAGAAGCAACGGGGTGTTAAAGGACGATACAAGTGTAGTCCAAGGAAGAGAGTTCGTAGCAGGCACTCACTGCGTCCCTGCGTGATACGCGCTTATACGAGGCACATTCTCTTGTAAGTGAAATATTTATATAGAATATACTTTCAAGGTTTTAAATATGAACACATTACCATATTGAGACGGTTGAAAGCCATCCCTAGGGAGAGAGAAAAACCTATTTTATAAGTGAACAAGTAATCGCGGGTCGTAGTACTTACAAAGTAAATACATAAACTTAGTAAATACATAAATCTGTTACAGCGTATAGGCCATGGATGGCCACGCTGCACGTATCTTCCGAGGCCGCGGAGAAATGAACGCGTGTATGGGGATCAGCCTTTTACGGATGTATCCCTTGAAAAGGCATGGCTGTTACGCCGTGGATCATAAATGTTGAGATAATAGGATGATAATGAAGGGTGAAGGGACAATTACAAATTGAAAGAAGGAAGACTTATTTTTTTTCAAAATAATACTTGAGATTTTTGCTAACAAGATCTGTTGCTGATGTTACAATGGGTATAATCTCAACAGACTCAACTTTGTATATTTATTTACATTCTATTGATAATATATTTTGGTATTTTTTTCTGTTTCTGCTTTATTAATGTTGTGATTTGCACGGTGTGTAACATCAATGATAAATTATTTCTTTTCTTGTATGTTATGTAGTTTATTATTATTATTATTATTATTATTATTATTATTATTATTGTGGATATATGAGAAAGCTAAGCATACGTGAAGTAGCTCTTGGTACTGCTTTGAAATGAATGTACTTAACCTAACCTCCGAACCACGTGAATGCAGTCCACTTCATATAGAGTCGTCGTGCATGCCTGAACGGCCGCCGTCTGAGTGTGCTAATGCAGCGCGGGCCAAGAGCGCTTCCCCGGGCCGCGGAGGCCTCCGAAGACATGACGATCGAGCGCGCGCGTCCTTGCCTCGTCTCTCGCCCGTCCCGCCCGGCGACCGGCTCATAGCCCACCCGCCCGGACGTCCTTGATGACCTCGCACAGCAACGCATCCATCTCTCAGCAATCCGCCCCCCACCCCACCCCCACCCCCCTCCCGACAATGCGCGTGCCCGGACGCCCCCCCTCCCTCAGGCTCGAGATCCACCATTCACTTCGCGTAGCTGCTAGAGACCGGATTGATTGGTTAGTTATTCCCAGCGCGTCATTTGCTAAGGTCATTATTTCCATACATGTAGTGATTGTTTTATCGCAAAAGATGTCGAAGATCTTCCCCAGCTGAATGGTGAGCTCCGGCGCGAACCTACCCGTCGCTCATCGGTGCTTTCCCCAATCTGGTGTGGTAGTGTAGTGCATGTTAGTGCAAGTGTGTGTAGGAAGGGTGAAGACAGGACAAGGAAGAGGAAAAAGCTATCGCACGTGGTTCGGTTCTAGAATTATCCTGACAGACAGCCACAATACTCCATCTCCCTGTTATTTTCTCTCGACTTTTTGGTGGGCAGTGTAATGATCCTCAATCGTAAATATTTACTTTCTTATAATACCGTGAGACCTCGCCTGTTGCTCAAAGAATAAAAATATTGTTTTACGAAGTGGATAACGTTTTAAGCGCTTTTTGTTGGCTGGATTCCGTCACTAGCGCAAAGCATTATTGTACGCGCGCCGCCGACCAAAACAAAAGAGTTCGAGTGAAGCCAATGTAATAAATGAAACACTTGAAGAAAACATCTCACCATTCTTGCCTTGGGAAAAATCCCAGTACCCTTTCACAAGCTCCACATTACGGACAGTTGTGAAGAGATGTATTTGCATGTTTGTAAAATATGAATGTCACTAATATATTTCCGACATTGAAATTATAAATTTATTTTCCTTTTTTTAAGATGATAGAGAAAAACTTCGCTCTCAACTTTGGGAATACAATTTCAGCAATAGGTTATTTCGCTCTGCCTGTTGCCGGGTACAGCTTTGAACTACTTGACTGAACTGAGAAAGTTTCAATCACGACTCCAACACTTCAATCATTGACAAATATTTAAATTCATTGTCATAGAGAACATTGAATAATTGATGTATTTTTCTGTGTCAGAATACATGTCAAGATAATATAGAAAAGGATATATCGGCAACAACTGCTGCGCGTGCTGTGTTGCTTCTGAGAACGGTGAGGTGGATGCAAATGACGTTAAGTCAGGCAAAGTGGAGGGGATTGCCGCAAATGCGGGACAGACCCGAGCTCAAAGCGTGCAAACAGAGCGCAAGCAAGGTACATTGAGGTGGGTTCAAGGGCTGACGATGTCGAGAGGGCAACGTCGTAGATTGTTGAGGATACTCTCCAGCATTGTTACAGGGGATCATAGATCCAAAACATGGGAGGTTGCACATATCCCCAAAATGTGAGGAGTATGTGGCGTCTGCTCAAAGATATCTGTTGAAGCCTTGAAATATTGATGGGAACGAGAGTCATTGTGATATTGACAGATAGTCTCCGCTAGAACTTATGCTGTTCTTTTAGTAAGCTTCTCCTACAAAATGAGATAAAAATATAAAATGACAAAATGACAATGTTCGATCATTAAAAGAAATTATACTGTAATACTTTTTAATCTCCCACTCAAAATGTCTGCAGACAAGGGCAATGCTGTTAGCATTCGGTCCAGAATTCACATCCTCCAAAATTTTTAATACTTAATTTTAAATTTAATTTTAAATAACATTAAACTTCGATTAAAAAGAAAGTTATAAAAATATTGTACATTTTAGTAATGACACGTTTTTATAGATTTATAATTTTAACTGATTAGATGTACACACGAGTGCAATAACACATCGTACTTTCGGTGAGAGGTCTGCGTGATTATGTGTCAGATTTTATGTCTTATGCGACCAGATTCAAACTTTCACAGTCACAGGTCATTCTAGTGAAAATAAGAGCGTTTTCGTCATTTGTGGTAAGATATAATTTTCACCGTATTTTTTTCCTTTTTTCGGTCAAAGTCATGGACCCCTTCTCTTTGTTTCCTTACGTTATCTTAACAATTTGATGGAAAATCGTAAATAACGAAAGTAAAAGCGCCGTACCTCTTCTGCTCATTAAACGATCTACGAGTATTGACATTTTCAATCTCGTGCATTAGTAGAAGCGAGCGCCTTTTCTTCATCGAATGACTGCCACCAAACTCTGACGCTGTGAACGGACCCGCGAATTTCGCCGCCGCGTGTAGCGCGTGAGTGTTTGCGCCGCAACCGCTGCGGAGGTTCCGCGCCGCTTTATGAGGCCTCTAAAAGCTCCCACAGACCTTCGCTGCAGACAGCGGATTGGCAGCATTTTATCACCTGCGAATTCGGGAACGCAGTCGGACGAGTTTTGACCGCTGCCGCTCGAGTTTCGAGGAAGTCCACCCGCCTTCGGGAGCCTTCGCTCCCCTCTGGACCGGGCCCCCTTGCCTTTGTTTATCGGATGAAGAAAACACAGCGAACGCTGAGTCGTAATTGACGCTCCAGTGTGAACGGTCCCGCGGATTCCACCGCTGCGTCTAGCGCGGAGCGTTCCGCGCCGCACCCGCTGCGGATCTCCCGCGCCGCTCCCTGGGAGCCATTAATACGGGAAGCAACCCATCGCCGCGTGCAGCACCTGCGGCGCCTCCTCCTTTCTCTCCTCCGCCAGCGGCGCGGGGGGGAGGGGAGTTAATCGAGTGCGCCGCCCCGCGGCCACCGCCCTAAATTAAGCCGTTCCCGCGCCGCGCGCACGGAACTTATGCCGCCGCCGGCGGTGGCAGAGGAGGAGGAGGAGGAGGTTGCGAGGGAGGGGCGGGGCGACAGCGGAGGTATTGAAATGCGATAGCGCCGACGGTGAAAGGACTTTCTACAGTTATGTGATATTTCAAGTAAGAACCTCTGTTTTTCCCACACATTCTACTCACATTCCCACACATTTCCCATACATATGTCTCTTTCTGGCTCTCTTTCGGTACGATCAGTTCTGTTACAATTTGATACACAGAACTGTCTTTGTGGCAGCAGGCGCTCGACTCGGTCGATCGGTCGGTGGGTCATAATTAAATGGGCTCTTGGAAGAAGGAATGTCCGAGAGGGCGATGGCATATTCGACCTTGTGGAAGTGGCCGTGGACGTGGTGACAACGGTCGGCTATGGATGAAGACAGCGGGTATAGAGTCTACGTGGAGGTAATGGAAGCGGCAGGTACCAGAGGTTGCAGACGTAATGAGGGTGCGTATGAATGGTTTTGTACATAGTGACCGTGCAATGATGCTTGGTAGTCGAGGTGTATTGGTTTTCAAAGAATCCTTCTGCAGAAGGTAAAAGTTGCAAATATTCTGTGCACGTGGGGAGCGTTAGAGTTGAAAGAATTCGTCTGTAGTTGTTGACCGCGACGATTGTGTTCGGAAGGCAATTGGAGCTGTATATCGAATCGAGATAATTCTGCTGAAAAAGGTAACGGTGGCAATTACGACTGCCAGGGCCGGTGGAGATGGATTGGGAGGTGAACGTATGTTCCCGCAGGTGGACATGAGGAAATGACGTTTGATAGGGAATGCAGAAGTGAAGATGGTGAAATTGAAGGCAGAAAGAGATGATGTGGTGGAATGGTAATGAAGATAATGACGGGGTTACTATTGATGAAGATGGTGACTGATATTTATAACGCGAGATGTTTACGTCGATGTAAGGGTAGTGTAGATGTTTTGTGAAGTTTCTCTGGTGGTAATAATGGGGGACATATTAAATGTTACTACCAACAAATGTCAAAGGTGATATATTTAGTAGAGATGCACTAGGGTCGGTAGCGTTGCTACTAATGTCAACATTGTTAAAAAAATGGTGGACACCCACATATTCTAAAGTGCTGTGTTGTCGGTTGTTATGTTATTTTATTGGTGTTGGCAGTGGTGGGCGCGGTGATGGGGATATCGCGGATGGTGGCCACTGCGACGGATTTATCCACACTCATATCTACGACTTACGATAATACAACCCGTACGAGTAATCGCGGCAGTTTGGTGCTGTTGTGCAGGGTGAGGTGGTGGCTGCAGGTAATGTTACTAGGAAAGGCAGTAGATGCCACGCGATGTCCGGCGAGAGCGCAAGTGCAAGTTAATGGAGGAACGTTCAATTATTCCGCTGATGAATCACGCAAATATGTCGCTAGAATTGTGATTTAGTTATGTTTCTTTGAAATCTTAGTTGTTTTTAAGAAATATACCAGAATGTTGGCAGAACTTCTCTCAATAATTTCATAATAACTTGCATTTTATCCCGCCTCTCCAAGTTCACCTTATGAAAAGGCAATTGATAAAAAGCCGTCTACATGAAACTCCGGAATTGTGCTTCTGATGCCTGGAAAAAACGCCTCAGCCCTACATCAAAGAGGTTCAGGACAAAAAATAAGTTTTCAAGTTAAGGCAGATGAGAAGATTACGACCACATGCATTGCGCAACACAAGATACGCAGCAACTTTGCCCATTGGATCAACTGGGAAACGGTGCGCAAGTCCTTTAATTCCTCCCTGGATTTTTGTGACCCTGAATGGACACGGGCTATACATCTTCATTAGTAATCTACGTAAGCAGATGTTTTGGTCCTTCTATTAAATTTTGGAATTTTTAGCTCTTCTGGGTACCGTAGCATGAAAGGCTAAAAAGGAGCAGAAACTCGTAACCTATTTTAATAATAACCTTAATTTAAATGGAAGAAATCGAAACGGAAATAATCTGTTACCGGTTAATTTTTTTCTTTTTTAGAAAGTCTATCCGCCCGTCTCTTCGTCTGTGAACAATATTAGCGCCTACCATGATAAGGACTTTTTTCAAATTTCAGAAACCCCTGTCCATGTGGCTCGAGTCGAAGCTTTGAAATTATGGAAACCATTCTTTAAAATTTGGGGTAGTTTACTTGAAACCCTCCGGACATTTTCAAAATATTTTAAATTTTTTTATCTAAAATTCTTGTAAGAATATACTTACAAAAGTGGCATAAGTCTGAGTTTCACGGTTAACTCTGAATTTTCAAAAATTTCAAAAGTATGAATTTTATTCAGCGTCTTCCTACAACTACAAAATTAAAGATAAAGATTTTTCTTTCAAATGAAATTTGTTGCCATAATTCGTTATTTCATTAAGGCCTTTTTTTGAAACTTTCTGCTTTATGTAGTTACCGCGAAATTTTGCGTGCAATATTTGCAATTTAAAAAATACAAAAATTAAATTTTCTCTAAAACGGATATAATTTTTTTAAACGTTTGGTAGGGACAGTTCCAAATACACTATATAAGATTACCTAAACGCCACATTGGTCTATTCTTTTGTTTTGTCAAAATTACAAAAATGTATTTTTCAAACTTCTCTCACATCGGTAATATTTATATTAGAGAAAATTTGTTCACATAAATATATTTGTAAGTACATGTGCATTAAATAATGTCAAATAAAGTTTCTTGAAAACTCAATCAATGTCTGTGAAAACAAGCTCAAAATTTCACATTTTCAGAAACGCTCAAATGCCATTTTCTCATATCAGGCTCCAACTTTTTCTTCAAACTTTTCCAACAAAACAAGTGCAAATTGTAGTTTTTAAGTATAGTTCGTTTCAGGAATTTTTTTCAAAAATTACACAAATGTAATTTTTTGAAAGATCTATCACGTTATTAATATGCACATTCCTAGCAATTCGTGAACACTTTTATATTTGTGAGTTAAAGTGCTTCAATTATCTTTTAATGAAGGTTTTTGAATACTCAAAAATGTACTGTAAAAAAGGGCTTCAAATTTGGAATTTACATTAGGGCTTAAACGCCGTTTTCTTAAAAACGTTTGTTAATAATAAACAAAGACGCCGTCAAGACGAAAGACAATTGCGAACTATTGCAGATGTTTCGCACTACCTTCGCGATGTTTCGCGCACTGTGAAACATTTATCTGTTTCGCACACGAAAAACAAGCACGTTTCACGCACGGAAGGTTAAAAAAGATTTAACTGCAAAAAAGACTTTTAGCGGTTGCTGATGAAGCCTGACTGGATGTCTCCGATGCAGAATAATATCGACAAGAGATCGATTGTGCTCGAAAGCCGACACCCGAGAGCGGCTTCACTCGTGTTCGGTCGTTGAACTCAATGAACCCGTAGTGAGTTAGAGCGCAGTCCCCAGTCTCAAGTGCTCGCTCCCGCCGCCCCTGTGGGCGGATGACTCCTCGCGTCGGCGGAGGTGTTTGCGGCGCTCATCCAATTGCTAGGGGCGGCTTAAGCGAGAGTGACCGCGAAACAGGGTCGACAGCGCCAGGGTAGTCTACGTCCGCACGGCACCCGGAGCATCTCGGGTGTACGACGTGGTGGCTCTATAGAACAGAATGATTTTTACTTTCTCGATACGGGGTACAGAGAAAGTTGTAATGATTTGCGAAAAAAACGGTGAATATTAGGTAGAAAAACTCTGATTACAGGGCCCTGATAACGAATATGTGGATATATTCGGTTGCCGTATTTATAAAAAACCTTACACGCCACAATCCATGTTTTGTGGGCCTTTGATGCCGAAAAAGTGAATGACGAATAGAATCTGTCCGTCCGTCTGTGAACAACGCTAGCGGTTAAACCGTTTAGCCGACTTTCTCCACAATTGATATTTTCCAATCGATTGGTCTGATCTTGCAGCCCCTTGAATTTGAAGCTGACGTGTTAATTTTGGGAGATACTTTTCATAAAGACCCTGAGACATTTTTCAAAATTTAAAAAATGGCTCCATTGTTTTTTTATTTAAATCTGTTGTCGGATAGTGTGAGGGACGTTTAAAAGACTGATATAGGTCTCATTCCCGTTGAAAAATAAGTTTCGAAAAATGCTAAAATTTCACATTTTTTGGCCTCTTGCTGCAACTAAAATATTAAAGATAGAGATTTTTTCTTTAATAAAATATGTTCCTTAAAAATGGTTGTCCAAAATTTGAGTACTTTATGGGTAATTTTGCGTGAAGTGTGGGCGAGAAAGTACGAGCTGTTTTAGCAGTACTAGTTTTCTACGTAGTCATAATTTAAAAAAATGTGGTATCGTGAACCACAAAATATCTTCTTTCGTATCCATCGACAAGTGAAAACGACCAACGTAGACCATTTGTAACCGAGAATCACAACGAAAAATATTTATAAAATTCGTTCTTTTCAGTATCGAGTATCGCTTGTTACGAACGCGGGTGGCTCAATGCGGGTGCGTCAATTACGAAAATGACTGCGCATTCAATTCCCTCTCCATTGTTGGCGGTGCCTTTTTCAAACCGAGAGCGAGTCTTTTGATTGGTCGAATCACGTCTCGGCCATGTGCGCCAGGTCTCCTGCGACGCCCAATTATCGACAAAGCGATGGTGGGAAGGAGAGAGACAGCAAGGCAGGCAGACGTAAGGGAGACAGAGAAACAGTAAGAGAGAGGCTGAGAATGAGTGAGAGAGAAAAGAAGAGAGAGAAAGAGACAAAGACACAGGTTGTGTATGTACGTGTATATGTATGTTTATTGGTGTCAGATAGATAGATAGATAGATAGATAGATAGAGAGAGAGAGAGAGAGAGAGAGAGAGAGAGAGATAGAGGGGGGGGAAAAAGTACAAGTGTTCATGGCGTGGAAAGCATTTGGTAGAGTCGCGAAAGTGAGCGAAGTGTCCCGTGGGTCCGGTACAGTGAGAAAGGCAAATCAATGAAGGAAGACCCAGCCCAAAAGATACAAGGACAAGAAGTGGATACTACGGTTGTCTGGAAAGTGGGAAGAAGATGACGATCGGAGAAAGCTTGCAAGCGGTGGAGACGAGATAGCGGAAGTGGAAGCAAACAAGAAACAAATGGCGACGAGAGAGGATGGGAAGGGGAGGGTCGTGTCGGATAGCGAGGAGAAGAGGCGGCTGGGACCCCGAGAAGGTGAGGTGGCGATGGGTGTGGTGAAAGGTCAGAGGAGGACAGGGTGAGGGGTAGGGGAGAAAAGGGAGAGGTGTGAGGTCCTGTCGCTGGCCATTTACGAGTCTGTGTGGGGGTGGGGTGGGAGTGGGAGAGAGGGTGAGATGGCAAATAAACGCAGGTGATAGTCTAGTGGGGATGAGTGTGGGAAGAGTCAACGGGTATCAGTTTACTCTGCTGCGACGTGGCCGTGCTAGTAGTGGCGAGAAAGCAGCCAGGGCGGAGTCGTTGCTGAAGATCAAATGCGGGGAGTGCGTAGAGGGGCGCGGGGGGGGGGAGTCGCGTGGCGGCTGGGCAGCGCGGAGGATATGGAGAGGGCGAGCGCGGGCGCGACGCAGGGCCAAACAGGCGCCGCCGAGGGCTTTGTGCGGCAACAAAGCGTCGCGACGCCCTTTGGCGTGACGGTGTCGCATTACGGCAATTGGTGCTCACCACGCCAACCACTCCACCTACCCGCCACTGTCAGCGCCCGTCACGCACCTTGCCCCGCCCCCTGCCACGCCCACACATCTCCCCCGCCTCCGCCGCCCCGCCCACGCTCCCTCCCCTCATTCGTCCGTTCTGCCAATGATATCGTCGCCTTTTCGCCACCTTACCTCCGGTTCTCTACGGCCCACAGCAGGATCTTAATAGGTTATTAACAGGGCAGATTTTTACGTTTCGGGACTATGATTTGAAGAATCTTGTGAATAATTGAGGAAATAGTAGCCGGAAAAACTGTATAAGAATTTTGCATTGTCATGTATACCGCTATTTCCGGAAATTTCCGTGGGTAACGAAATATTTGTCAAGTTATTGTGTATAACTTGATATGTTAATTTCTTACTCATGCTGTAACACTAACACAGTTCGTGACTACAGGTTTTTTTCGCCTACTCATCTACGTGTTCTAATTCATTCCCGAATTATATGCATTGATATAGACGCTTAACCCTCTTCACCTCGCATGCCAGTACTACTACATTTCATTCACTCTCCTTCCAGTTGAAATTCCCCTTATCATGTGGTCTACCTTAGACAGATCGCTTTGTGGTCTGGAGTGCACTGACCTTCCACAATACCTTTACTGTTGCCCACAGCCTACTCCCTGTCCTCTGATACCAGTACTAGAGTACTCCGTTGTCCAGAACCCTCCATCTTTCGATCTCCCTTACGCCCACTGAACGCCTAGATGCTCATCCTCGCGCCACACGGGAGAGCCGCCTTCTCTCGTGAAGGGAACTGGAGCGATAATCCGAACCTGTTGTTGCCCGCGCTTCGGGCACGTGTTCAGACCCCTGTACCGTGCGCCTCGTAGAACAATACGAGAATTTACTGCAATGCTCCGGAGATTGTTACCCCTCGATGACGGAGTTGTCCAGCTCCTATCATTCGGAAATACGCCAGTAAACGTCCTTAGTCAAACTCAATGTAGAAATGGTTTTGTGTAATACAAATAATTTAACTACTTTTGTGTTTGGAAATTTACTATTTAGTGCGAGGCAAATAATTAAAAGGAACAGAGAAATGAAACTACGAAAGTCATTCCGAAAGTTATGCCTCCCATTTCTTTACGTTAGCTTATGACCTCAAAATGGAATGTGAGTGGTCTCGTAGTAGACATTGGTCCTTCCATTAATGTTCGTTTGATTTCGTTTCTATTTGTTTCATAGAAACACCATAGCAATGAGCTAAAAGAACGTCTAGCTGGAACATGTGTAAGAAGTAGACATGTGGGATTTAATTTATCATTTCGGAGAAAATTTCACGTATTGACGTACACGAACGCTTGCTAAACGTGCACGGGGAACAGAGAGTGGACAGTACAGTGCTGTAACTATGGGTAGTGCGTTTCAGCAATGGTGACAACTATGTGGAGCACAAACCACATTGCGGCCATCCAAGCACAGCTGCCACACAGCGGAATGAGGAACTCCACAATCGACTCATCCGCGCTAATAGGATCATGGGGGGGGGTCTCTGTGCGGTGCTGGGAAACTGCGCGGCGTTGAACATTGGCTGCGATGCATTAGAGGTAATGTTGAGAAAATGGAGTTACTAAAATTGGTGGCCAAGGTGGGTCCCGCGAAGTTTGTGAGGAACGTTTGACCCAATGCGAAGTGGAAGGAGATTCTCTGGATCGATTAATCATTGGGGACGAGACATGGTGCCACCATTGTAAGCCTGAATCAAAGCGACAATCCATGGAATAGCGTCATAAGAATTCTCCGTCCGTATTACCTCGGCTACAGATTTTTACGAGCGAGGCATGCAGAATCTTGTTCATTGGTAGAAAAATGCAGAGAAAAGGTGGGACTAGATTGAAAAATAGTGTTGTGTTAAAAAAACTTTGTTCTAACACATTATATTAAGATTGTTTTTTTATTTACTATAGTTGCCATAGAAATAAATGGAAGGCATTACTTTCTTATTTAGAAACATAATAACTGGCGCGAGTATTTACGCAGAATCACAAAGCGCGATTAAACCCTGTGCTTCGGTTGCTCAACGGGGCGGAGTGAATGGCCCCGAAGCCTATTCATCAACGCCCTTGTTCGTTACCTGTTGCATCGCGCAGGAGCGTGGAAGGGTCGATAGCGCAAGAATCGAGACAAAACACAAGCGAACGGTATCCGCAGAACAGCATTACGCGCGCCATTAGTCAGAATTTGGACGCGATATTTACCACGAATGCTCCCATGGGAAAGAGCTTCGTAGATTCTAGCAATCTGATGCAGATGTATTAAAAACACAGTGCATGAAAATATTTTACAGAATGCAGCCATTTTCAAATGGAATTGATGATAATACAAATGTTTGATGATACTCCTGCAAAAATAAATACAAATACACAGTTAGTAATACATGGGGTAATTTAACGATGACAAGCGCTTCACAAAATCAACATTTTTGAAGTTTGAAGAATAAATACGCAAATGTTTAACCATCATGCTGGCTTTTCATACGCAACTTGGTTGACATTGGCTTCAAAGAAACATGATGGGGTTTCGCCAAGTTTATATTTCATTTAGAGAATTGATGGCCGCCCGATGCCCGGTTCGAGCCCCGGCGGTGGACGGATTTGCGACACGACCTTGTCAGCTCGATCAAATTGTGACGCTGTCTGGAGGAGAATTCTAGCGATCGGCTGCTCTGATCGGTTGTTTGCCGTGGTTTCTCCTATCAACACCAGAGAAACGGCGGGGCAGTTCCGTAAAAAAGGTCACGGACCGCGCGATCTTTCCTACATCTTCCTTGTCCTATCGCACCTCTTTGACACACTATTTCACCACACATGCCTGGAGAACGGACGGGAGCTTAGAGCTTGCGAGAGTTACCTGGTTGGGGAAAAACCCGCTAGCCGACGTTAGTTCGCCATGCAGTAGGGGAAACAACCGCCCTTCCGTGAAAACATGTACTATACTTACGGGACTAATTATCGTAGCAGTGGACGAGTCCGGAATCACTAATATTCAATCAATCGTGTTGGCCCCTCTCGAACTTCTTCACAGATCAGTCTGCTTCACCATCACCAAATTTTTTCTACCACATTCCATCGTTTATCTAAGGATGTTTAGACAAATACCTGTTTGACAGCTTCGGTTTAAATACCACAGTTTCGCGATTTTACGATATGAAGGAGCTACATTAATAAAGGCTAAATGTCACTGAAAGCTTAAAAAGGCGTGGTTGGAATAATTGACATCGTGCGAAATTAACTCCAGGCTGAAGCTAAAACATAGATTAAATAAAAATCCAGTATTATCCAGGCTGAGTTGTGCATTAAAAGGCAGGTTTCAAGGATTATCATTCAACCAGACAGAAGCGGGGTTTTAGAAGTTTTTCGTATAAAATAATAGTGTATGAAGAAAGACAAAGCTGTTAAATTATTTACATTTTCATATGCGTTCTTTAATTTCACACTCGTGTTTAAAATGAAATTGATGGTCACACAAATTTCATGACAATTCTTCAAATTTAATAAATTGTCTATTTTCGTAATTTAAAATTAAATTTTTTCGAATAGGATGAGATATTTCTGGGCCAAAATATTACAGGAGTCTTCATCTTTCTACATTCTTTACCTATAAGGAACCAATAGAGCGAAACTGTCTCTTGATAACAGATGCGAAAACATAATAATCATGGTGATTAACCAGCATATTTTTTAAAAATAACTTTTATCTTTCAATCATTAGTGTGGTAATTAATTTTTACCAAACTTTTTGCAAAACACTCCATCCAGAATACTCTAAAGACGAGCCTGTAACTGTTTCGTATCTTTAGTACCCTTCCTGTATTTGTGGAGAATCGATGTCTATTACATGTCGTGTTAAATTCTGTATTATTTAGATCATTTCAAATAATAAAAAATAATGTGCTCTGCCCGAAATACCGTGAAACAATCTAGAGCAAAGGTTATAAGTAAAGAAAAGTTACTAATTATTTGGTAATTAACTCAAAATACCAAGAATAATAAACAAATGGCTTGAATATTATTGTGCAAATACCATTAATTTCTAGACAACATTTCTAGAAAAGGTTACATCGAATAAATAGCCAATTAACAAGACGGTACTTACATGCGACCGAATCTTCCCTTAATGTTACATTCATTACCTGATCTGTTGGCCGCTCTGCTAAGATGGAGTTAACCAGTATGAAACTGCCCCATATCTATTCGGTAGTGCACTCTGCCACAGTGCCAGAGTGAGACAGAGTAACTGGGTAGACTCAATAGGTGCGGAACCTGGGCAACTTCCTCGCTCCTCCTCTGTGGGGCGCGCTCTATTGCAGACCGGATTCAGCCTTTTTGATATCGATGTTGTTCTAATGTGAATTGCCGAAAGAGAGGCTGCACGAGTTCGTGGACTCTGCTTATATGTTTGCAGCACTGTGGCTTTGCACTTCGGAGTTTGACGCTGGAGGTGATATTGTTGCGATGGCTGACTACTGGAGGGAGGTTGCATTTTCTCCAACAACCTAATTCATTCGCAGTAAATTACCAAAATATATTTTTGTATTGACCTCGTCCTTGGAAAAATATTTATTTTTACTAGCTCTTTTCTAACCGAATTTATTATTGACTGTATAACACTGTTGAAGAAGAAAATAAGAGTTTGCCGGAAAGCTCGGCAGCCAAAACGTTGTATCAATTTTTAGGATAATAAAAATATTGGCGGGCTTTTGTTTAAATACTTTGGAGCTATCACGCAGACTGAATTTTATAAACAACATATCTGGTTTTATTATTTATTTATTTTAATTTTAATATTTTTCACTTATTTCTTTTAAAGAAGAACATCTAATGAAGAACAAATTTCTTCCAACCATCGGGCACTGGCTGCAGCATGTTAAACTTTCAAAAATAGTTCATGAAAATTTGAATCGTGAAGTATTACGGGGTGTAATAATGTAATTTCACAAAAAATAGGAAAATGGCAGTTTCTTGGCTAGGATGGCAATTTCATTCGCGTTTATAAAATTACCTTTTCGCTGTAAATATTCTTAGAAATGATTAAAAGTAAATAATTTATGCCGTACGGCAAGCATCAAAAAGATTAATCCACTACTAGTTCAAAAAGCACTACTTACACAACCGGCTCGAAATCTTCCATTTACATCCTCAAGCAGCTACCAGTACGGACAGACAATTTTTATTAACTTGAAAAATTGTCATCAAATGGGCGAGCTCAGCTCTGAATCTCTGCCGACAGAAAGTACCTTCAATTACTACAGGGCACGAACGGCTTCTTATCCCTAACTGTTACCTTTTAAGATCTGACTTCTCAAGGATTATTCTTATAAATCTTCTTGACTAATTATCTATAGTGGTTGCATTGTGGAAAGCGTATTTGTCTGGGTTGGTACGCGAGACATAGACAAAAGAAGAGACAGAGTCTTCAGCAGAAACTATCTGTTGATAGTTTTTTTATTGGAGAAGCAAAAAATTCCTTTGTAAGAATCTTTAAAACGTATAAGTTGTAGTCATTCTATTGTTAATTGCGTGTATACGGACGCATGCTGACTTCTCAGTGGTTGAGAAAAATAGTAACAGCACTTTTCACATCAATGAAGTTTCACTAGGCATTTCAACAATAAATCTTACTGGATATAAAATCGATCATACAGTTATCTTTACATAATCAAATACAGTAGGGGTCGCCATTGTCAGGAGATTCCTAAAGTAGTCACTTAATGTTAGTTGTTATGATTCAGAACGCGTCACCTAACAGAGGGTCCCATTATTCCCGTAAGTGTAGTGCATTCGTTTCATCGGGAGTTGGCGTAAATCTTCTTCCTTTTGGATGGTGACCTACCGTCGGCTAGTAGGTTTTTCTTCCGACACACTATCTCTCTCCAGCAGGAACCGCCCGGCTGGGACAAGCTCAAAGCTCCCGACCGGTTCTCCCGTAATGTAGTGGTAATGTAAGCTTGTTAGTGTAAGCGTGTATAAAGGATGAGAATTAAGAACAAAGCAGACAAGGACAGCCTCAGCAGTCTTGTGGCCTTTGTTAGGTGCATGTCGGCATTAGCCTTGAGGTTTGTCGGAGAGAAAAATACAATCAGCTGGCCGCTAGAATCGTCTCCTCCAGACAGCCGACTGAATGGACCACCTCAGCTTGGCAACGGTAATGTGAAAACCACTGCCACTGTTGAAGTACGACCTCCCGAGTCAGAGCACCTGCAGTGACATCAGTTTGACGTGTCCATTCCGAATCACCTGGGATAAGTGCGAGAAAGCCACCGATCAAGAGCATCATGTAGAGATTCCCCTCCGGCTCGTCCAGAGCAAAGAACTCCTCTCGTGCCGCTGCCGGGGCCGGGTCTTGACTGTGCGAGACGGCAGGCGTCGACTTACGAAGCGCAGCCAAAATTTCAAAGGCCTCGCCGTCGAAAGCCTCGACGCTGGAAAGGCCCACCCCCGCCGACGTCGAGCAGCGCCCGGACGGGCAGACGGCAGACGTTCGGGCGGAGGCGGCGGGCTTCTGAGAGAGTGCCTCTCACTCCGCCGCGGTTGCGCGCTGAGAGGGCGAAGCGGGCGACAGTGAAGAGAGCGTGCGTGATGGCGATAATTAAATATCTGGGGAGGCGGAGGTGAGACGGGGGCCAGCGTGGCAGGCGTTTTGGGCCAGGCGTGGCCAGGCGTGGGCCGCGCTTGTGGCCAGGCGTCTTGGGCCAGGCGTGGGGCCAGGCGTGGCGCAGCGTTGGCAGGCGTGGCCAGGCATGGGCCATGGCCAGGGGCCAGCGCGAGGGCCGAGCGGGGGCCAGGCGGGGCAGGCGGGGGCCAGGCGGGGGCCAGCGGGGGCCTAGGCGGGCGCCAGCGGGGCCAGGCGGGGCCAGGCGGTGGCGCCAGCGAGGGGCCAGGCGCGGGCCAGGCGGGGGGCCAGGCGGGGCCAGGCGGGGCCAGGCGGGGGCCAGGCGGGGGGCAGGCGGGGGCCAGGCGGGGGCCAGGGCGGGGCCAGGCGGGGGCCAGTTCGGGCCAGGCGGGGGCCAGGCGGGGCAGGCGGGGGCCAGCGGGGCCAGGCGGGGCCAGGCGGGGGGCCAGGCGGGCAGGCGGGGGGGGGCCCAAGGGGCGGGGGGGGCCCAGGGCCGAGGGCCAGGCGGGGGTCAGGGCGGGGGGCCAGGCGGGAAGGCGGGGGCAAGGCGTTGGGCAGGCGGGTGGCCAGGGGGCCAGGGCGGGCCAGGCGGGCCAGGCGGGGGCCAGGCGGGGCCAGGCGGGGGCAGGCGCGGGGCCACCCCCCCCCCCCCCCCCCCCCCCCCCCCCCCCCCCCCCCCCCCCCCTGGGGGCAGGCGAGGGAGCAGGCGGGGCAGGCGGGCCAGCTGGGGCCAGGCGGGCGTCAGCGAGGACGAAGTGGGTGGACGAAGCCAGGAGGACGGGCGGAGGAAGAAGTGATGTGGCATGGTGGCGGGAGGTACCGAGGCGGATAGAGAAGCAAAGCAGGGGGCGGGAAGGGGGGGCGGCAAGGGTGGGACGAAACTGGATGTGGAATGGGCGCGAAGGGGGTAAGGACGTGGGTTAGTAGGGGTTATGCTAGGGGCAAGTGGGCGTAGCGAGGGCTAAGTGGCGGGCGGCGGCGAAGCGGGGAGGGACGGAGACTGGTGGCGAAAGCGGGGGTGAACGAAACGGGGAGTAATGAAAGGGGGAGAGGGGAGGGGTGGCGGTGCGCTGGCGAGCGGGGGCGTGGAAGTTCGTGGGTGGAGAAGGCCGGGGACGGAGCGTGAGGGACAGGCCGTTGGAGTGCGAGCGGAGCGGGGGGCAGCGGGAGTGCGGCGGGCCGTGACGAGGCGGCGCCGCGAGGAGAGGCAAGCGGAGAAAGGATGCGGGCAAGGCGAGGCGAGTTTGCGCCCCAGAGTTTCGAGAGCGGAGGCCGAGACGAACGCAGGGGGAGCCTGAGATAAGAAGAAGGAAAATTGTAGCAGTCACGTGTCTGATCGCTAGCTGGGAGACACGTGTAAGAATG
>BOPP01000028.1:8410047-8452051 GCA_017312745.1 Gryllus bimaculatus
GAGGGACGGAAAAGCAGCGGGACCAGGGGGAAGAACGGGAATAACACGGCGGCTCCGGCCAGAAGAGGTGAGCCTTGTAAATGCCACGGGCACAAGCTAATTACGGTTGGAGTTGTTTCGAAGCGGACTGCTAGGGCAGCTGAAATACATTACAGTCCAGGTTTCTGCTTCAGAAGGTGCTTTTAATCTGACTTTGCCCGAATAAATATTGCCTTTCGTATGTAATAATATAATAAATATTGCATGTAAAATTGCTTTGCAACTCACCCAATTCTCAAATTGCAGAACTTGGTGCTAAAATAAATAATGCATCGTTTTCTCACCCTCTCTCTCCTCCCTCTCTCTCCCCCTCGATCTCCTTCTCCCTCCCTCTCTCCCTCCCTCTCTCTCTCTCACTCTCTCTCTGTTCTCCCGTATAATTAAGATACATAAATCCCATAAATATTTAATTTTATAAAATCTTCAACAAATGTACACGCTTTACTGTAAATTAGCAGTGCCTGTATGTTTTATTCCGTTGCGTAAATTGGTAGATATTTGCCAAAGTGGATCCTGCTGGAAATATGTGAAAATACAATTTGGCTGTTTGGCGCGTACCCCACGACCGAGTGCATTTTCACTATGAAGAACGCTTAAAGCCTCGCGAAGAGAGCAGGTGACGACGGGAGCGGCAGTAGTGTGGGCGTGGGTGGCACCCAGCCAGCAGGCGCGCTCTCCCACCCTCACCAACGGGCTCACCTTCTAGCCAAGCCTTTTCTAAAATCGTCTTCACGTCAAACCTACCGTCGGCTAGCGGGGATTTCCCCAACCATATATCTCCCACCAGCGTGGCACCGGCCCACCCAAGAGCATGCAAGCAAACTGAACAGTACCGGGCTTTTCTGATTGGCTAGGGGCGCAGAGCGCGAAACCGCGCGAAATTCGTATCTCTTTCTACGAAGCCTCAGAGTCACAGCGACAGTCAGTGCTTGGACTCCGGTCCTGTGTTCGTAGGCAAAGCGATAGACTCTCCGTTTTTGCACGTTTTTCTCCTCCATTAGCAGTGCTATTAGTCTTTACTATGAAGGGATCTAACAATCCATGTTGTGTCAGTTAGTGCCTAAACTTATGTTTTGGGTTTTATATTAATAAATGCGAACTAGATAATTCAATTACATTCTTTCCAAACAAATTACAGCTATAATTTATAAACGATAATGAAGAAAAACTGCCATGAGAAGTGCTATAAGTTTAATTAAAGACATTAACAATTGGGTAGATGAACACACAAAGATCACCCAAATGAATATTCAGATCATCAAAACCTTCAGGAAAACAATTTGTTTGTTCGGGCATTGACCGAAAACCAACTTCCTTTTTTTATTTTATTATAGAGATGTAAGCATTGTTCTTTCACTTTTAAAAACGTGTATGTCAATAAAGTACACACAGAAGAGTGGTAGGAAGGAATATATAAGTCTTTCAAAAAATGCTGGCTGTTCAACTACAATATCTATATGAATAAAACTTCACATTTGCTGACACAAGAAAAAATATGTCTTTGTGAAAGTATGTAGGATTTTCAATTTATTTATATTGTTTTTAAATTTGTTTACAGGCGTCTTGATACAGTTTCAAACGAAAATTTTGCCAGACATACTATTAGTGAATTCGGGAACATTAATTCAGAATTATAATTAGGGAGAGGGTTTTATCTTGAAAAGTGCTTTTAAAAATATGCATGTATCACCTAAAAATTATGAAATATGTACTTTAATAAGAAAATAAATTTAATAATTTTTCGTTTTGTCTATAAACCTTTCGATATAAATTCAGGAGAGCTATACGTAGAATGAAAAGGTATATTTCTGTGCAAACATAATATAAAATATACTACTTTGCTAGTGAAATAGTTGAAGTAAATACCAACCCTAGTGGAGTACAATTTATGAAATGTTGTATGTCTTCTGACTCGTTTAATGTTATCAAGAAATATTCTACATTTGTACAAGTATTTTATCATTTATAGAAAACAAACGCAAACTGTAACAAGCTCTTTCGAATCAATGAACGCTCACAAGTAAATAGATTCTATGAAAAGGTGAAATGTTTTGTAGATAAGTATCTATAACATATAAATTGCAATATATGCGCTTATATTTACATGATAATGCACCAACAGAAAAAAAATTGGCCAAATATGTACTAACATATTAATTTGTATAGCATTATATTTTAACCAAATGTCATGAAATTTCACTTAGCTATGCACTGAGTCAACAGTCAAAAATATGCAAAATCATAGGAATCCGCTCCTTAGAATAGTTGTTCTTAAAACTAAATTCCGCAATTCTCCATGAAACCATGAAACGGTTAATTCATTAAAACTTCGGGTTATTTTTTATTGTTGGCATTGATTGCCTCGTTCCGTAGAGGAATTCAATTTAGTTTTTCCCCAACTTGGTTTGGTAGTTTAGGCACACAGCATTCTCGGATTCAAATCGCGTGTGCGCACAGGTTTAAACCCGTCGTATTCCTAGAAATTTCTTTCACACTGTGACGCACAATCAGGCGTTTCAGATTGCAAACATCCGGCGTGGGTTATCAAAGAACAAAACTCGAGCACGACGGACAATTTATACATCGCTAAACGCCATTCGTGCTTTTTTTCAGCCTAGAGCAAGAAAATTGAGTTTACAAGAAGTATCTTTCTTCTGCATAACAAACTAAACCACTTAAGAAATATAAAATTGACAAATACAAATAAAATATGCATAAACAATGTGTTATTCAAATACCCTACTTGAGTAATTGTGGAATACATATAAATAATTAAGTTGAAAATCATCAGTAAATACCCAAAAGTTAGTAGAAATCAATACAAATGAAAAAGATAAGTGTTTAATTAGTTAGTTTAATCTAGTTTCATTTTATATTCTGAGACAGAACGAATTGTCACATGTACTAATGGCAATATGACATAATGACTAGGGGGCTGATTTTCATTTTCTCTTTTCACCTTAGAACAATGCCTATTAGTATAGAAATTCATTTTTTGTTATGACGAAATGAAATTACCCATTTGTATATGTCATTTTTTTGCATTTTTCGTAGATTTCGACCTTCATTTTTTACCTGTTTAAGTAATTTTTGAATGCTTTATTTGTTCCATTTTAATGGTACTTTATTTTGTTAATCCACCTTAATGGTACTTGCTTGAAACAATATTTACCAGGTGCAACAAATTTCATCACAGAATCTCTGAGTAGCCTATTCGATTTCTTCGCTCATATACTGTAATGTTAGCCATTGTGAGTTCTATGTAACCTAAGGTTCCTGGGAACCTATCGGCGCCGTTGCCAGTTCGGCCGATTTTGCAATAAATAAAGGCAGAGATTTTCTTTTAAAGAACAGTCGAAACCAAACTTTTGTAGGTTGAGTTCACTTAAACAAAACGAAGAAGCTTAGATTACATCAGTAATATACCCAGAGCTTGCCTTGTTCATCTGAAGTGATATTCATACTTTTTTGCGTAATTTTTCTTTGTTTTTAGGGCATTTTAAAGCATAAATCTTGATTCTATTTATAGTAAATTATTTCCTCTAACAGGTTGTGTAGTCACAATCCACGTTTTGTGGGGCTTTGATGGCGAAAAATCGATTGATGACAAAACGTCTGTGTCGTTCTGTGGCCGAAGCTATCGCTAAAACCGTTCTGACGATTTTCTCCAAAATTGATATTCCTCGATAGCTTTAAAACGGTTTTTTTGATTTTGAGTTAACTCAACTTAAAGCCATTTCTCCAAGATGGTTACAAATTTTTTGATTAAATTTCGGCCTCCGTTAGCGTAAAAACGCTTGAGATAATGCTGCACGTCTCATTTTTATTGTGTTCCCGATTGTTCGCAAATTGCAAATGCTCAATTTTTGGTGTCTTTCTGCAACTACAATACAAAGATACTGTGTGAAGACAGAGATTTCTTCCTGAATGAAATCGGTTCTTTGAAGACAGATCTTGAAATGAGGTTATGAACAATTTTTCAAAATTTGTAGTTTTCACGTAACTTTGTAAAAATATAGGCCAATTTTAATTTTTTTATACAATTATTTTCTCAAAAACGTCTCCAACTTTTTTCTTTAAATATTCCCCCCTAAGTATCAGCAAACCCCCTAAGTAAAAAAATGGTGCTATCTCATTTCTGGCGAACTCTGTATTTTCAAAAATTACATGGTTAACATTTCAAACCTACCAAGATAAAGATAGAAATATTTGACTTGAGCAGAAACTGTTAAAAAATTAGCTTGTAAATATATAATAGACAATGTTTTGACAAAACACGCGACGTTTTTGCAAAATTTGTGCATGAAATTAATTCTATATATAAAAATCAATATTCCCAAAAATCGCTTAATTTTTTCTCGGAAAGAAATAGAAACGCTTAAAAGAATAGCACAGGTCTCACTTTCATTGAAGTACCTTATCGGTTTAAAACAGTATTAACATTTTTGACACGGGGCCCGTGAAAGTTTTTTACTATTACTACCATAAGCACTTTCTCATCTTAGTTCGCCAATCCTGGACATCTGGATATTACTTACTCTGAATTTTCTGTTTGCATTTTTTGAAAACAAAAAGTAAATCATTAATCTTGATTCATATAATAACTAAGTCAATCAGGTTTCCTTAGACTTACTTAATGATTCGAATAATTCAATCACTGTCAGAAACTCTTTCTTAGACGGCAGTCATTTTCATTCTCACAAAACAATGTTTTACACCGAAAAGCCACCACTTCTCCATCCCATTTTTGTATTTATATTTAGCCATTGTATGTACCGTAAAGGGCAATTGGGCTCGGCACTATTATATCCCGGGGTTCCTAGTCTGTCACCGCACCAGAAAATCGAAATGTTCCAAATTCGCTTAACCTTCCTGACTTCGCATGGGTAACGATTTCGGCTAGCGACGGCTGCTTCGTGGTCGTGACCTTTCAGAAGAATCGTCCCAGCATTCGCTTGGCTGGCCGAGGGGACCACCCCGCCAGGGTGGCCGGCACGGGGATTGAACCCGGGCCTTCCGAATGCGAAGTCAGCGCGCTACGCCCCGAGCCACCTCACTCGGTCTCCTTCCCATAAGTCACGGTAAAATGCCCATTTCGGAGTCTGCGCGTTCCGTTCGGTGGAGCGGGGGGGGGCGTCCTGGCGCTCATCCGGGAGTCCTTCTCTCGCACCCCGCGCGCCGCGTGGCGCGAAAGACGCATGGCGCCGCGTCAGCAGCGAGCGACCTCGCGCCTCGCACGGCCGGGGACACCGTCGCGCTTGAGTGATTGTAGTAAAGCGTGCCAAGAGTGTCTCTCCTCAGGGCACATTGGTGCTTGCTACCAAATTATGTTGATAGCAGCGCGTAACAAAACAAACGGTAAATACCGCGATGACCGCAATCATAACAGATGCTGGAATTGTTGTCTCCTTCAGTTGTTTCCCAGTGATCTGGTTGCTACCAACATAAATGCAATTGTTAATAAGAAGCCCTGACTCCACTCAGTGCGGAGAGACTTTTCTGTTATATTTCTGGCGCACTATAGTAATAATACATAGATTGCGTGCGATCCTTGGTGATCCCCCTTAGAGGGTTTTCAAAACAGTTGGATCACAGCCTCTTTTTCGACGCAGGCTTTCTTGCAAGCTCATCTACGACGCGGGTCTGGGGCCATTTCGAGTAGGCATGTGCCTTGCGGGTGCTGCCCTGATACGCCTGGGGTGTGACTCTCACTCTCTCCGCCAGATGTCTGTGTCAGTTAACTATATCCAAATACTGTTTGGAAGAAAGTGAGATCTCGTTAGAGCGGGATATTGTCGGAGGAATTTAATTTTACCGGTCAACCGCCAGGGTTCTTTTACATGCCACAAGTGTGACATCGATACTGTGGATTTAACGCCCTTCGAAAATCCACGTATCATCTTCCGGGTTGAACCCGCATACTGGAGATTGAGGCCAGTAAGCTAACCCCCTTACCTACCGAGGTGTGCATAATAAATCTACTTCGATTTAAAAGTATTTTCCCCTCAAAGTCACGAGTTGGAAGAGATGGGGACACTGCCATCCACACGTGATCTTGAGGGGACACTACATTTAAATCGAAGTATAATTACTACGCACACTTCGGTGGGTGAGGGGTTAGCTTACTGGTCTCTTAATCTCCAAGGCATTTTACTCTTCATGAAGCCAACAATCCCAAATGTCTAAGCTCTTGAGCATTTTTGGTATTACACGACATTTGGAAGATTCGAAGTCATAGAAGTTCCTCGAAATACCTTTCGTGGCAGTCTTCTTCGTTTAATTATACTCATATAATGTTAGTGCTCTTGATGTCCATTTAATCCGTTTAAATAGGAGTACAGCATGGGGTCACTGAGATGGGTTCAGTGTGGAAGAGGTTCAGTGTTGTGTCCAGGCGAATATTTAAGGGCACATACAATTTTCGCTTGGTGGAGCCAAGGGCTGTTGCTTCCGGCTCTCAACGGGTGGCTCGGGCCCATCTAGAATGACAAATGCATCAAATGAGGAATTCGGGGTCAATGCACGCTGCCAACTCTCTCTCCTCGCTATGACTGTTTCGTACATGGTAGACTACCTTGAAGGCTTTAAGCTTAGTTACTGAAACATCTGTTTTGATTTGCCTTCAGAACATTCTTCTCTGAAGTGACTTCAGGGAATTATTATTATTATTATTATTATTATTATTATTATTATTATTATTATATCCATTACAGTCTCATTGATGAGAAGGGTCTCCGGTGGCCGGGTGGGTTGCAATTCTAGAATTCCCGAGCACCCACGTCTAGATATCCTCATTCAAATACAATTTACAATAATAATAAAAAGTACATTTTAGCGCTTCCTCAAAATAAGCATTTTGAACCTTACCTCTGCTCATAGTGACGTAACTAATCAACTTTAAATAACTAACACTTAAGAGAGAAAAAAAATCAGTTTTTCACTTCTACAATCTTGCAGTTTTCTGTTTGAATTGTTTAAAAATTTACACGTAATCAAAATTTCAGCACTGATGTTATTTCTCATAATGCGTTAGCACTTTTTTGTAATTTGGAATTTTTGAAATATCAATTTAAATATTTCAATAACTTTTATTTTAAAGTGTCTAAAACACAGTATTTTCTCTTTCATATGTTAGTTGGTAATTACAAATTTTAATTCAATGTGACTTTGTCGCGTTGATCCGAAACGTGATATACAATATTCATATCACAACGTGAGCAAATTCTTTTCACGAATATTTCTTGTTCTTCCATTATTTTCATTTAATGAAAATGAAGACATTAAAATCATAATACTTTTCCATTAAAAATTATTAGATGGATAAAGTTTACTTGTGTTTCCTAATAGAACATAAACATTTGTTTTAATGATGGTAACGCTTAACGTGGATTACAAATAATTATTACCTCGTTTATCTCGGATAAAACTGGCATTGGCCCAAACAATTCACTCAAGAGCCGAGGATTATACTTGATAGCTATAAATCCCCGTTTTTGACTCAGGTGCGGCCCGAATATTCCAAACCCAGACACACCCTTCATACTACGGGTGACGTAATGGCGCGATAACTTTGCGAGAACGTCCCGCGAGTAGGTCGACTGGTTTATCTGGCCCGAAAAAAGGTGAGCACAACATTTAAAGTCCATTTGAAGCGGCGGTTGTTTAGGGCGCGTGTGGGGCGGCGGCGACGTTCATTGTCGATGAATAACCCGCGCAATGGCCGCCCGTTCGTCACGCGGAGCGCCGCTAGGGGCGCCATTGTGGCCCGCGGGCGCCGAGCCGGCGACAAAGCGCGCGTCTCAATCTGCTGCTTCGCCTGGAACGCCCGGCACTCGCGCCCGCCCGCGGCACCCGCTGCGCTGCGCCATTTGGCCAGAGCGTTCCCAGCATTGGCTCTTGATTCACGCCATGATGCCGCTATCACTCAAGCCCCAAGGAGGGATGCGACATCCATAGATGGCGATGTTTTCGGTACAAACATAGATGTAATAACGCCGGTATTTTTTTAACATCAATGTTTTGTTTCTGAATTAATAATTCCCATGATCACAATACTATAGAAGTTAAAGTACAAACTATAACTGATGGCAACACTGTTTGTTGAGGCGGTGAAATACTCGAAGAAAAAGTTGGGAGAGCAATTAGTAGAAGCTGCAACGAAACATCGCCTCTTTTATCAGTAGTTTTTTGACAAGAGTGTTTTGGAAAAGAGACGACATACAATTAACAAAGATTGTTTCTTGGAGAAATATTTAATGAGTATTGAAGAAATTTTGACAGTTTCCTCTGTTCAAACGAAATTAAACCTTTCTTTACGAATTTCGTCGTTTTTACTTCATGTTACAACTGCAGCCAGTGTCTGGCACATTTTGAATCGAACCCTGAAGGCGTTCAAAACGTTTTTACTAAGCTTTCTGCTTTTCGCCTCTTGATGACAATGCGAGATCGTTGGAAATTGTTGGAAATCGCTGGTATCTCAGAACCCTTGACAATGCTCCACGTGTTTCGAAACGAGGAGCTGCCCAGGAGCTGATGCGATCTTTCGGTAATGCTCCTAACTAACTGGAAGCAGTTCACAATATATGTTAAGGAAATATGTACGAACGAAGTGAGTATTTGGTCAACAGGGCGCGACTTTTTTAAGTAAAATTAGGCCAAAAATTATCTCCAAAATGCCAAGTTTGAAATGTAGAGTCCCTTCCTCTGAAACGCTTTCAAAGAACATCAAAAATGCCCTATTAAACACAAGGCGCCAAATTTGAAGCAATTTGGCGGTCACTGCCAACACTGTTCATGTGTTGTAACCAAACGAACGCTGTTTGTATTAGCTTCAACGACGAAATGAGAAGACCTCCATGTCCTTGTATTTTGTTCTTCATATTTAATTCTTACATTGAGATGCGGTCAACAAATGCGCTGTGGGCGTAGTGCCTGCTTTTCCTCGTATTCTTATTCAGTGATATGATAAACACGAACGTTGTCAAATTAAATTTTGTTGCACACGACTTTAATGTCAGAGGTTACTAAACTAGCTTGAAAACATCGATGTTATCTATATTGCATCACTAACCTGAAGGAGAGAGATAAAATAGGGGGATTGAGCATCAAAACAAAACGTTTCCTCGTCTAAGGAAATTAGTGGTGTTAAATCATTTCTTAGTTTCTCCCACGTACTCTCACTCAAAATGAGGCGAAAAGTACTCAAATTTTCAAAACATTGTACGTGACCTTATTTCCAAATCATCTTGTGCATTTTATTTGTTTATCAAATTGTTATATTTCTTTCCATTTACTAATTTATCATTTCCTGTTTTTTTATGTTTATTGGTTATTCACCTCCAATGTTTCCAGTTTACAATGAAAGTTTTCAAGAAAAAATACTATGAAAATCTGGTATTGCACGTTATGGGGATTCGGAGAAACAAGTAATAACAGAGAAACGAATTTTGACGAATTCGGACGCACAGTATTACTCATACCATTACCATTTATTCAGTATCACACGCTTCTATTTTAGGGGGAAAAATTGTTCCTGAGCTGTTCACTATTTCAACAAAAGCCTTGTGAATACTATTATAAACTATGATTCCTGAAGGTTTGCGTCCCGCTTTGATTAACTCATATTTTGTTTCAAAAGTCCCTTCTTGATATTAAAACAAATATGTCAGAGCAGGAGCCAAGAAATAAGCCAGTAGAACAGTTTTGCAGGCGTCGCGATTTGTTCGATCAATCTACTTGAGCGCTGACAATCGTGGGAATTTCAATTTCATGAAGCTTGTGTTGAGTTCGCCGAACCAGTTACCCGCACTGCATTAAACGGCCAGCAGATTTAAAATGAAGTCGGGGTGGCAGCGAACGGAGCGCCAGAAAGTAATTTTATTGACACCAAAATCTGCATGTGACACGCAATATACGACATTTGAGTCGACTAAAATTGAAAAAACATATTCAATCGCAGTCTATTAATCTATTACTAAGTTTAATGGGAACATTTTCTTCCCATTTGTAGTCAGCTGGGCCTCTTTTGATGTTTGTTATTTAGGCATAATTTTTTTATCGCGAGATCCGTGGCGACCTACACATCGACTTGGGGGTTTTCCGCTACCCACCTCAAGAGGGGACAAGCTCTAAGCTTCTGCCCTATTACCCCACATGTGTGATAGTCTAGTGCATGTAAGGAAGATGTGTAAGGTGTGAGGATAGGGAAAGGAAGGGGAAGGAAAGATTGCGCGCGGTCCGTGGCCCTCTTCATGGGGGTGCCGCTCCGGAATTGGCCTTGTGTTGGAAGGAGGAAGCACAGAAACTACAGAAAAGAGCAGCCGGCAGCTAGAATTTTCCTCCAGATCGGCTGAATTCGACCTAGCTATGTGGTTAGTGTCTAAAATTCTTCCACCGTCGATTGTGGAAACCTAGAACCTCCCGGTCAGAGGCACTGCGCTAATATAAGTTCATGCTCTGAGCCATCTAAATCGATTCATGACGTTACAAATATATGATTAGATTAGTTTCGATTTATTACCAATTATGCAAACATGTTTGAGAACTTGGTGGCATAATAAACTAACTTAGCATTACTTAACTTCTGAAAATTTACAAACTTTCCAAAATAACATGAACATTTCACCGTGCACCCTTTCATTAACTCCATGACACCACACCACACTTCACGTCACCCCACTGCGGATCACTGAGATGTAGTGTCTTTCTTACACACTCGTTTCCCACAAATTCCCAATGCCACTGCACAGTGTATATCGAAGTATATTGAACTACGTGCGATTATACCGGGAGAGATTGCTCAGGGCATCAACTATTGTTACTGCAGTCCCTTTGACCGGGAAATCCTAGGTTCAAGTCCGGTGTCAGGATTTTTAGTTTGTCAAATAGGTCGAATTCAATCGCTATCTGGAGAAAAGTTCTAGCGGCCAGCTGCTCTGATCGTTAGCTTTTCGTTGTTTCTCCGATTAATACTATGCGAATGCCGGTGTAGTACTCTAATAAACGGGCCATAGACTTCGCCTTCCTCTTCCTTGTCCTAACCTCACCTTTTAAACACCCTTACACTAACATGCACTACACTACTACACATAACGGGAGGCCGGTCGGGAGTTCAGAGCTCATCCAGGTTGGGGCGGTGCCCCCTGGTGGGAAATACCTGTTTAGGAAAACCCCGGTAGTCGACAGTGGTTCGGTGCCGGATCACGCCATACAGCGGGGGAAAACCACCGCCACCTCCCGAGCGAAAATGCACTACACTTACGGGGATGAATGACTAGAAGTTGGCGTGCCCGGAATCACATCAATCAACGTGCGGCTATTTCGCCGGTCCCTTCCAAGAGGGCAGGTGGCTGCGTCCGGCAGTGTGTTCCCTCGGCGCCCGCGAGCGCCCGGAGACGGCGCCGGCGCCGCTCGGGGCGAAGGCGCGCCACCTGGCGCAGTAAAACGTTTACGGCGAAATCTGCGTGGCGGCGCACGCGCCTCGCCCGGGGCGGCCTCTCGCGGGGGCTGAAGCGGGGCCTTGCGAAGGAAGAAGGTCTGGCGTGGGGTTCGGCCTACGTCGAAACTTTTTGAATTTTACTTTCTATGCACGGAGTACAGAGAAAGTTATGTTATGTTGCGCGAAAAAAGGCGAATTTTTGGCAGAAAAATTGTTAGGACCCTGGTAACGAAAAAGTGAATAAATTCAGCTCCTAAATATAAAAACAAAGTCCTCTAACACTTGGTTTAGACAGAATCCATGTTTTGTGGGTCCATAATACCTAAAAATTGAATGACGCCAAACGTCTGTCTGTCCGTCCGTCCGTCCGTCCGTCCGTCCGTCCGTCAACAACGCCAGCGAGTAAACCGTGCAGCCGGCTATCTCCAAAATTTATGTTCTTCAATCGATCTGGCTAAAGTGACTGTTCTTTGAATTTGAAACCGATATTTTAATTTTGGGCGGTACTTTACATGAAGCTCCTGGGACATTTTCCAAATTAAAAAATGGCTCCAACTTTTTGGATTAAATGTTGTTTTTGCATAGTATGAAGCACAAAATATTTCAGTGCAGGTGTTTGCAGTAAAATGTGGTTGGTTAATAAGTCAAAAGAAAAGAAAATTTTGAGTTTGTGATTGTGTAATCATAAACGATGTGAGTCTACATTGTAGGAAATGTATTTATAACTCTACTGGTTTGTAGGTAAAATAACATAATTATTTACTACTACCTTTTATAGATAACTAGTGGACCCGGCAATGCTTCGCGATTGCAGTGTATTACAATTTTATACATTACTGATCACGTGATTTTAATCACTTTTACGCTGTGAAAAACTTCTATTAGATAAAAGACTTACTCGCAAATATGGATTTGTTAGATGCCCTGGATATGGTCGTATTGTTAAAACGATCTCGCTCAATTTTTTGGCATGCATTCCCTATGACACTAGCTTGGAGAAATTTTATTTCCTTACCCAGATTTAAGTAATAATTCCGGACGTTAGAGATCAGGGGGACTTGAGCTGCCACAAACGAATAAATCATCAACGACGCTTCCACTGTTCTATTTAATTCAAACCACTTCTTAAACTTTACCCTTACTAATAAGAACTAAGTGTGAAAATTTCAGTAAAATCGGGATAGTAGTTTTTGCGACTATGTGCAATACACATATTCGCACATTCCTTTTTATTTATTTGATTGTTTTGCAAATAGGCTAGCTCGGACCACGCGTGCACCCTTCTTCAGCAGGTGCAAGAGTCTTTATCTAAGGGGAATCAGCATTTTAGCTGATTCCCGATTTTTATCCCCAAGATGATTAGCTCTGAGTGTATGGAAGATAAGGTGATGATAATAGTGAGGAATAAACGGACAGCATACGCATATAGACATACACTAATACACCCATGCCAGCGGCGGGACACAGATACGCGGTCTTCTGATCCGAGACCGGTACGGTATTACCACCCTAACGGTCTCGGCCATCTTACCGGCTCCCTTTTCTTTATCCAGGAAGTCGGGGAAGGAAACGCGGATAGGTCGGAATTAAGCTCTTAAGACAATTTTAAGTATATTTAGTCTAATAAATTCAGAAGTAAACAAAGAGATAAAAAAGTCAGCACTTTATACAATTCGACTGCTTCTTTTTATTTATATGATAATTTTTCTTTGTGAACATATATATTCGTTTTTTGTAAATAATAAACTGTTTACGGGGCTTGTGAAATGCAAATGTTTGCCTAGAAATAATTTTTTCAAACCAACTTTTGAGTGCTTATTGCAGCTCAACTATTAGGAATATCCAAGTAGTTTATTTGAAAATATATGCTTAGAATTGTCTTAAGAGCTTATTTGTGAAGTTCGGCGTTTCCTCTCCGGACATATTTTAATGTAAAAGGACTCGTTCAGAATATGCAAAATTTTCCAATTCTTAAGTGGCGCAGCGTCCGAGCACACGATGGCCTCTGCTCTGAAGATCGCGCGCGCGAGCGCGCCTCTCGCGCAGGCGCGCAGGCGAAAGGTAGAACCGAAGTTGCGACGAAGCCCGGAAGCGCTCCGCTGCCCCGGCTTTTGTCGCGCAGGTCGTTAAGTGCTGCGATCCGTGCGAGACTTCCCTGCGACCTCTGTTTCTTTTGAAGGGCGCCGCAGCCAAGCCCGCTCCCATCCGCCCCGCACCGCCCCACCCATTCCAGCACTCCTCATCTTCCCTCCGCCCGCCGCCCGCCGCCACAGCGTTCCCGTCCGCAACGCAACTACGCCCAGACACCGCTTAGCCCCGCCCCCCCCTTCACGACAGGACATATCCTACTGAGGGTGAGTGAGAGAATGATTGATTGAATAGGCAAACGGCAAAGTAATGAATTGAATGAGTGGACGAGTAATGCACGAGTAGTGAAAAAATGTCATTTTATAAAGAGCTTGTTTATGATGTCAACAATACTTGACAATACTTTTTTGAAAAAGACCCCAAATAGGATCAAAACGCCAACAAGAAATAAATCGTTACAAAAATGAGGTTTATTAATGTGAAGAAACCATAGCAATCCAGCAAACAGTAAAGATTCTTCATCCGCACGTATCCTTGGCAGCCTGCAGCCGAGGAGCGAGGAAGGCGCCCCCCCCGCTGCCGGATAGTTCGCGTCGCGGTTCTGGTCCCCGCTCGCAGTAACCACGATCGCCGTCCTGCGCTCCGGCAGAAGCCGGGACGCCTCACCAGCCCTCGAGCCCTGCTCCTTTTTGCTCCTCCGCCGGCGACTGGAAGAAGAGCTGCTGGGACGGGAGCACGGCCGTTTAGAGCCTGTGATTGAGTCGACACTCCTACCGAGGAAACTAACACTCGGTTTGTAGAAATAAAAATTCCAAACATGACGTAAGGGCGAATTGTTCTTCAAGACTACGCAGACTTTATCTCGTGTCTTCTATGAATTCTTACAGCACATTGAAATTGAATGAACTCCAATAAAAATATCATTTTAAGTACATGCTTTCACAAATAAAATAATGCATACAAATGGCCATTGTAAATTTTAATGGCGTGAGATATATAAAAAAAGCTTTTGTGTACTTTTTGAATAATCAAAAGAATAGTGTATACTGGCATTTGTGACCAGTTATTGAATGCATTTAACACTATCCTTGCACAATGTTTCGAGAAAAATAGTAGTTTTTGAGTAAATTTTGTTTTTTTAATTACTTTAATTCAATTATGTAGTTCTGAAGGGCAGGTTTTATCTCGAATAAAAATATGCATCGTCAATATTGTCGTTGTAGGAAGATGCCGAAACATTTTAAACTTTTGCAATTTTTGAAAAATCTGAGTATTTAACGGAAATCGCACTTGCGACATATTAGTACGATTACTTTGTTCTATCCAACAAAATAAATTAATGATAAAATCAGGAGCTATTTGACCAAAAAGTTAAAATATTCTTCAGGTGTCATTCTGCAGGTAGAGTACCTGCAAAAATTAAAATTTTCATTCCAAATTCAAAGGCCCTGCGATAACAACCAGATGGATTGCAGCATTTCAATGTTTTCGAATACAGTTTAGCCCCTAGAATTCTTCACAGACAGAGAGGATAGATATAGAGAGAGAGAGGATGGAGCAAACGGACGGATGAACAGACAGACGTTTTGCCGTAAACCTTTACCTTTACTACAAAGCAGAATAAATACACTCCACCCCATATTTTAATTTCAACTATTTACATTAAAATTAATGATACTTGTTTTTTAGAGTAATGCATCCATTCATTGACTCTGAAACAATATTCACTTATTTACAAAAAAAAAAATATGTAGAGGCAAAGAAGAATTTTAAATTTGTTGAATGTTTCTCAGTCATTTTTAATTAAATTGACAAATATCAATTTCTCCACAGCATAATCTTTGCTTACTTTTTTTGCATTTTGCACAATTAAAGTTTTAAATAAAGATAGTCCAAAAAAGCACATTTTTTTGGGAGAGCGAAAAAACTGTTCATGATGAAATTGGTAGATTTGAAGCATGAAACTTGTTATGCACTTTCTAAAGCTATTGTAAATACTGTTGAACGCTGTTTAGTTCGAGCATGAACTGTAGTGTAGAAATTACTGGATAAAGTGGAGTGTGTATGGAATATAGTGTTTTTTTAAATGAGAAATTTGTATATCAAAATTATTTATTTCAGGCAGTAATATTACAATATTTCAAGCAATAATGCAAGAAGTTAATACGCTTAATCAATTTGGAATATTATTGACCAACTTATTGTTCTTCCCTACTGCTGATATCATCATTATCAGTGTTTTTGTTTTCCACATAAGCCGCTACCACTGATGACAAATTTAGATACAAATCTCTCTTAATAGGTGACTGAAAATACTTAGACATCCTCTAAACTTTTGTGTGGGATTAAAATGTGCTTCCCCTTTGATCATCTTTGCTCTTATCACATCCTCTTTCCCCTCATTCTTTAGTTAACGTCTCATCTACTCTGTTCTTTCTACACCTGACGTTAGTCCATTTCTTAGTAGTTACTTTTTCTCTTGCTTTCTCGGATTCACAACACAAAGGACGTGTATGCCACAAGAACTATCACCGACATCGAGCAATGGCTTTTATCAAAATCACTCAAAGTTTTAGAGTTAATAACTGCAAATAGGAGCCAATTTTGATCATAACAACAGTCAGAAAATCACCGCTAGGAAGCTCTATCAACAGTTCTAGTTGCTCAAAATCTCACTTTTTGGCTAAGGTTGATATTTTAGAAAAAAACTTCTATTGTAAGGATGTTACCATCGTATAGGAAGCTCGCCCCTGTTCCCCGAATGTCACGAGGGCGCGCCGTCTTCCACTGCGCGCGGGACGTGGCTCGGCCGGCACGTGCGGGCGTTCTGCGCGCCCAAGCCGTCCCCACCTGCCCACGCCGCGCATACAGCGGATCTCCAATGAGGAACGCGACGACGGCCCGGGACGTGCTATGGCGCTTCTATTGTTATCCACCGTCCGACCGAAGTAATTCAATTCCACTACAAAGAGGCTCCACGCCGCCAGAATTCCATTCCATTTTTCTGCGCCGTTCAATTTCATTTCTAAATTTAGAAAACCGTCATTTTTAATATCGAAATGACACAAATCTTTCAGTCAATTTATTTTTACCTCGTTCATGAACGCAGAACGGGAGATGCGTTTTAATTTATGTCACCGATTTTCATCCGGACAAAATATTTTTGACATAAAGTGTTGTTGATCACAGTTCTAAATAGAATTTTAATATTCGGGAAAATGAATGTGTTATTCCCAGTACGTTATAGAATTGTCATTGAAAACATTTTGTATAAAAATAACTTATATTCATCACATAACAAATTTGCCGAACTGTTTTGCAGAGTATAACAATTACAGAAAATTTCGCGCCTCCTGTATGTTATTGTTTTTGAATATTATATTGTAGCTGGACTTGTCGAGAATTTCACCATGTCAAGAACAAAAGTGTTCACGATTAATCTTGCTTTGTATCGTCAGGAATTACACGGAATGACACAATTACTGTACGGTTCAAGACCGATTCTCTACGTAAACTCTCTTTTAATTCCTTAACGTAAATAATAATGGAAACTTGAATTTGAATGACTCATAATAATAAATATTCAATTAAATCCACATGTGTGTAATTTGAAGTTCTGAAGTTTTTAGACCACCTTTGCTCCAAAAAATACGTACTCAGAAGAGTTAAGTATAGTTTTCTGTCGAAAATTCTCCGTTTTCTCGCGCAACATTACTTAACTTTCTCTTCTTAAGAAGTTCCTTCTGAAGCACGAGAAAGTAAAAATAGGTTTGGAGGGCCTAGCATCTTTTCGTTCGTCTGTATATCTAATTCGTACCTAGAATGTGACCATAAGAAGGTAATTGTGAAGAAACAGACATGTAGCAAAAATATTTTACATGACACCATTTTTTGCTGGTAAAATGAATAACTATAGTCACATCAGATAGAAAACACCATTATGAATCTACTTCAGATATCTCGTATAGAATAATAGTTATACTATCTAATTAGAATTAAGTTATTGTCACCGCCTACCAATGGACGAGGTGGCTAAGAGCGTGTACCGTCTCAGCGCTGCGGTGCGAAGGGTCGCAAGTTCGAGACCCGCCTTGGCATCGTTGTTTGTCCCTTGCCTCTCATGTGTGTGTTGTTGAGGATAGCCTCGCCTTCTGCCGACCCCAGAAGAGAGGAGCCCGCAAGTGTGTTGGTGTTTAGTGTAGAGTGTAATATGCGTTCCATCGAGACGTAAAGGATCATGGCTTCGGCTGGATAAAAACCTCAGTAAAAAATGAAAACGGTATTGTCACCATCTTAGTGTTGACATGTTGTGGTCTCAACTGTTTCAATGCCGATTTCGCCGTCTTTACGATCCCACGTGAAGCTGTTCCCGCGGATGCTCAGAGCCGCGTTGCAACTCCTGCTTGAACGCAAGTCCTTCGCGCGTCGTCGTGGGGATTTCTTGCGTGGCCCCGTAAAAACACGAGCGATGGCGGCCGCGCGAGGAGGAAGATGGCGCAGTGCACGCGAGGCACCCAAGGAGGGGAATCCCCCGACTGCATCCCGCAGTTCGTTTCCGCTCATCCTCGAGCTTGCAATAGACCAGGAGATTCTACATTCGAGATCTGATGGTGGTAGGAGTTTCGACACTGGCTTGTCAGCTAGAGCTTGTCTGGAGGAAAATTCTATCGGCCGGCTGCTCTAATAATTGGTTTTCTGTGGTTTCTCCGATCATCACCAGACGAATGCCGGAGCAGTACTGTAACAAACGGGCCACTGAGCGCGCGCGATCTTTCATTCCTCTTCCTTGTCCTATCCTCGCCCCTTGTACACACTCACACTAACATGCACTATACTACTACACATGTCGGGCGATCAGTTGGGAGCTTAGAGCTTGTCCCGGATGGAGCGGTACCCCGATGGTGGGAGATACCTGATTGAGGAAAACCCCGCTAGCCGACAGTAGGTCTTCGTCACAACTGGCCATACAGCGGAAGAAGAGCATTGCCAGAACCCGAGAGAGAGAGAGAGAGAGAGGGAGAGAGAGAGAGAGAGAGAAATGCACTACACTTTCAGGAATAATGACGTTAGTAGTTGGCGCGCCCGGAATCGCTAACAATCAATCAAATGAGCTTGTAATACTTTAGTCATCTGGGCTAAATCAACGTCTAGAATTCAGGAATACTAAAACTAAATTCTATGATTCGCTTACGATATTATCTATAGTGTGTAATTGGAACATTTGCAATATTCGACATTAGAGATAAGAAAAAAAAACGAAAATAACTGTCGCATTTTCGGGGCAACGGACACACTTCGCGATCTCACATCATGTGAGGTCGCGATGTGGGGTGAGGTAAGTACGATCTTCTACTGTCACTACGCGGTCGCCCAGAAGAGAAAAAATGTTATTCAAAAGATATTTGAGACTAGTGGTGCCTCAGTAAGACACAAACTTTTTTTATTCTTTTTAATTTTCTAATCTGTTTCGCCTCGAGGTTTTTGTTTTCTCCAACCTCTTCCCAACTGCATTTTATTGTTGTCTAAAAGACATTCCCAATTCACTCAATTTGTCGGTCCCCTAATAGCAGAATAGAAGTTTTGGTGTTATAACAGCATATATTTTGAGCATTATTTCTACCTTTTGTAATTTGAAAAAAATCACAAAGTTCAAAGAATATGATGCCTACACCGTGTTTTTCCATTGCTCTATCCGAGGAAAAAATTGAAAGAAGAGATTTGGAGTCCGTTTTGAGAACAAAAATTGAATTTCCCTTTACTTAAAGCATTAATTATGTAAAAACGAATAGTTTTTTTTTCAAATAATTGTATATGTCATAAAATTACGAAAATATAAATTCCTTTTACTTTAAGGATGCATTACACAAGTACTACTACTTTTTTGAAAAATTGAAGACGATTTTATTCAAAGTACAATTTTTTAGAACATATTAGATTAAGAAAATAAGGTAGCTTACCAAATCATACAGTCTCTAACCTCTCTCTTCTTTGCTCTCCCTCAAATCTTACAGGTACGTCATATTTCATATTCTGCTATCTTGGCACATACAAACTATTGGATAGATTCTGAAGAGAGACGAAAAAGATCATTTAGCTCACCGTTCTTTTTAAACTAACGCGTGTTAACAGAGGAGTAGCCAATATCGTATATTGTAAGAAAACTAACATTGTTTTTTCATTGTTTCCAAAAAAGCACATGTGCTTACAAGATTTTTTTGTATTTTATCACAAAATAATCAAAATTGGCTTTGATATGTTCCTATGCCGTAATCCAATTTTCTTGATCTTTTTGTCAAATTTCTTGTTAAGTTCGTCAGGATATTTCCTTACATTATTGTGGATTGACGTGATGATAACTCAGCTAGTGTGATGAAAAATGAGATGGTTATAATTCACAATTATTATTTAATGAGACACACGCATTGACCACGTGAAACAAGGAAACGGACACCTTAATTACAAACTTTGAACAACTTCTGTGACCTACGTCCTGTCTTCATGTCTATATTTAGACATTTATTTATCCCAAAAATTTTCGGTGGAAAACGTGAAGAGACCTCCAATGAATAAAAGACTAACAATATATCAAATTAGTTGACGGGATTGGTCAATATGGATAAATTAACTACTAGTTATGCCAACGTTTCAAAATATTTAATTTCTTCATCAGGGCTAGAGTACAAAGACAAATGAACAATACATGAGGACCACAAACTGAAGGTTAAAAATTAACACACACTATTCTTTATTTTGTTGATATTAAAGTATACATATTGTTAAAAAAGAAACTTAAAGAGTAAAAATACCAATAAACGTATTAAGTAATTAATGAAATAACTTTATATCTATACACGTATATACGATTATTATACGTCCGATAATAAATATTTCTTACATATTTCACAAATAATCTCCTCGCACGGGCTGCTCAGTGTGGAAGTGTTTGTGCGCGAGCGAGCGTGGAACGGCGAGGACAGCGCTACAAGCGGCGGCGGGGAGAGTCATTGCGGTGCTGTTTCCCTGAACGAGGGTTGTAAAGGGCGACAGGGAACCCTTAACCATCCCAGACGGCCAATGGCTGAGACTCCACCCTCGTGATATCTTCACACTACTTTCACATTTACCTAATGGTTTGGCGACAGTATCGAACATGAATTGAACTTTTTTATCGTGGACAACCTTATATATTAATTTTATATAAATAAATATATGATCCCTTTCGTAGTTGGCATAATTAGAAATTTTCACATTATTTATCTCTATTTAATTCTTCAAAAAACGTTTCGATTATATTCATATATTGTCATCAGGCTATGAAATTAATTACATACAAAAACATTAAACTAAAATAACCCAGCCAGTTTGAACCTTTAAATATTTAAATATGAGTTTCTTACTGACCTATAATGATTATTAATATTTCAATATTTCACTCAGAGGTTATAAGAGTTTAATTTGAACTGTGGGCACAAATGATTCCAATTTACGATTTCGTAGATGAATGACACTTATTTACAAATCACAAAACATAACCATTAATTACAAATAGTAATAATACTTCTATAATCATTAATTATCGAAACGTTGTTTTTTTGGAAAATGAAATAAAGATAAATGATGTTAAAATTTCTTATTATATTTTTAAATTAAGCCAACTAAGAAAGTGATCATATTATTTGTTGCTCGCGAATAGGCCGACTTACCATGCGTTCTAGCACTCTGCATTTACTGGGGCTCAGCAACATTATCTCGGTGGCAGGTGCATGTAACTTTATAATGGAATCAGCATTTTAGATCCGATATTTATACCACAGTGTTGTTAGCCCTGTATGTAAGATGAAATAATGACGATAGAGAGAAGTGAAAGGACAACACACACATACTGACGTACACAAGCACACCCATGCTCGATGCGGGACTCGAATCTTCTGGTCTGAGACCGCTGCGGCTCTTCTGCCTTAACGATTTTGGCCATCTGATCGGCCATCGGCTGGAACGTATATTTATTAATATATCGAACCCAAAATGTCTCGTTGTTCTCTGCGATGTGAGTGTTGCACGCCTTCCGGATAAATTCCGGTTATAGTTCTTCATAAAGGGTATTCTTTCGGCGAGAAAATGAAGCTGAAGATTCGTAATTTCAATTTAAAATGTGATGCCTGCTTTAGTGAACTACGCCGACCCCAAAATGAATTCTTGCAGCAATCTTCATCATTCCTAAGGTAAAATTGAAGGAGAATAGTTCTCATTATCTTTGAACTTTTATTTCAGACAATGAGAAGCGCAATTTACAACGTCAAGAACAATGCAAATTGAAAGAGAGAGAGAATATGAAAGAGAGAGAGAGAATATGAAAGAGAGAGAGAGAGAGAATGAAAGAGAGAGAGAGAGAATGAAAGAGAGAGAGAGAAATAATGAAAGAGAGAGAGAGAAAGAATGAGAGAGAGAGAGAATGAAAAAATGAGAGAGAGAGAGAAAGAGAGAATGAAAAAATGAGAGAGAGAGAGAATGAAAAAATGAGAGAGAGAGAGAGAATGAAAAAATGAGAGAGAGAGAGAGAATGAAAAAATGAGAGAGAGAGAGAGAGAATGAAAAAATGAGAGAGAGAGAGAGAGAGAATAAAAAAATGAGAGAGAGAGAGAATGAAAAAATGAGAGAGAGAGAGAGAAAGAAAGAAGAAGTGAAGAATAACTTTGTTTTCGGCCCAGAAGCTGCAAGCTCTGAGGATGATCGCTACGCGATCGAAATGATCATTAGTTGAATTAAAATATTGATACCTGACAATATCTCTATTTATTTATCAAAATATAAACGGTATCTACTTCACCAACAATCCAATTAACAATATGGAACACATTAACAAATGCATTATACAGAAATTTAAATACTCTGCCATATTTGACTAAACGGCGCTGCTAATAACAGCCAGAAATAATACGATTTTCGCTACGGATATCTAGTATATTTCTGCGTTCATTTGCGATATGATATAGAATGAAATCTAATTGAAGAATATTTCTATACGAGATTTTTTTATTTTCACTCTTTCATTTCATTATTTTACTTGATTATTATTGGATTTTCATCTTATTCGTTCGCCACTTGGTTATTTTACACTTTGGACGATATAAGATGAGAAATTGTATTTCTTGGCAATTCAGCTCCGAATGGAGTAAGGAACTTTAATCAAGAGCAAGACTGGAAATGTTTCCGACGAATCAGAACCAACGCGATTGGCGACAGCGGAGAGACGGTCGGCTTCTGCAGCGGCCAACGGTTCCTTCGAGAGACAAGCGTCGCGAGTCGTTCCAGTTTCCATTTGAACTTAATTCATGGTCGCCAATGAAACTGGGGTGGAATGCAGTTGTCATTTCAAAATTAATAGATTTCTTACGAATACATTCAAATTATGTCATTCGAATCTATTAAATTTCGAAAGGAAATAATGAAACTTGACATGAGTCGTAACACGAAAGCGGATATTAATACTTGATTTATAATCATAAAATCCTTTTACATATAATTGTGTGGGGATTGAAGTTCATTTTTATGACCATATCTTGTTTAAATTATTTCAATGTATTAATATAATGTTCAACCAGAAAGCTAAGGATAAACAATTTTATTTGATATTTGTTTAATCGGAAAGCTCTTACATTGTGAAACCAAGTTATGATGACAGTGAATCTTTAACCAGGTAGAGGTTTATTTGCAAATGTCTATTTTATAGATTGGTAGGGTACATTCACATCAAGGTAACTTCCATTGAACCAATAGTTGTGTGAAAATTCTCTTTTTTCTAAGAGTGTACATTTATTTGAATTTTTTCCTTTTGTTTATAAAGTGTTTTTATTTGAATGTCATTTTTTTAGCGAAATATCAAAAAGGTGCATTTTCATGCAGTGTGAAATGTATTCCTGTTGTGAGTGTCTATGTAATGTATCTCAGAGAGAGTATTAATAACGTTATGAAGAATTGTTAAAACCAAATGTTTAACCTATTCAGAACAGTTTACCTCATGATAAATGTAACTTTCTAAAAGAATATATCAAAGTCTATTTTTTTACAGAAATTACTGTTTTTTAGTTTATTTCGAAATTTAAGTTTATTAGTATTCATTAAAAGACGTACCCACTCCTGGTTAGGATAGTGAACTTTCTTTCAACTATTCCTAAATTATACATGACGTTTTCTTTACACGTCACAAATTCGAGTAACATTGAGGGATTACTCAAGTCATTCGACCTGCTCTTATAAATTCGAAGGAAGATATGGTATGATTAAAAGAAGTTGGTGAGTGACAGTTGCGAGTGAAGAGAAACACGTTGACTGGTTGCATGCCTCTGAGTACGTGTTTCCGAGACAAGAAAACATACACTTGAAATAAATACGTTACTTTTGTAACGAAATTGTATACTCATATTGTATGAAGCAACAGCTTTTGACGCGCAAGTGTCAATCGCCAACGTATTTTAATTGGACCATAGTATATTTTTTGTACTTAATATTATTTTTATTACTATTAATTAATATTTGGAATAAAAATATTTTATCGTGAAAATGTTAAAAGGCGGGTTCATACGTCTATCTAATAACAATGTGTATTTGATGTTACTGATGTGTTGAACGTTTATAATATGAAAATTTCATTTTTGTTGAAGTATTTTACTTACTAAACATCTAATTAAATTCATTAATTCAGTTGGTGGGCTGAAATAAATTAAAATATATTGATGCTCTTGCGAGATGATAAAAAGTAACACTTTTGTGTACATAAAAATATTCTTATGAATGATATTGTGAAGGCTGATGAATACTACTTTTCTCCACGTCACGTACAGTGAGGTATCAATTCAAATTCAAATACGTTTTAACTTAATGATCAGAACATGTCGTAATTGTTAAGAAACGAATATCATTGAGACGCTACAATTAGATGCTAGAGGGTAAATTAGGTTCTCTTACTAACCTTGTTCTGGGAAAGAACGTTAACGGCACGGCGCAAGACTTCTCACATACAGCAGGAAGCCCCGACTTCACTTACGCTCGACATTGTCGTAACGCTAATTTGATGAAACCGGTTTAAATGCATGGTTTCCGAACTGTACGGTAACCATTGAGATAATAGAAGTACAATTTTAGTATTCCTATCCTTAGAGCACGTACAGTAAAACCTGTTGAAACCCAGTTCCTTCTAAATATTTCCGCCTTGGCAGGTTTCAGACTTATAGAGAGGTGCTAAAGATTCACTATACACTAATTTTAGTAGAGTGTTTTTTATATAATTTTGTTAGTAAAATAAATTAATGAAAATAAATAATTATCAATAAAATTACGCACAAAATATGAAATCAACAGCAAAACTCATTGAAAAATAAGATAAGCATATATTTCGAATTGTACAAACAAATTTAGCATCTATAATATGCTGCAATAAAAAGTGACAAGACAGAATATCCGGAATTCCAATATCGGCTGAAAGAAACGTGTTGACGCTTTTGAGAATTGAACGAAGTCTAGAGAAAGAAAGTTGGAGAGATTTCCAAAAATTTCACGATAGCAGGTTTAAGAGGTAAAACTCGTCATTTAATCTATTGTCTAAGGACGTGAATATTCTCACCATACCATTCAAAGGTAATGCGGGTAAATGAAAAATAAATTACCTTCGTAATCGGTTAATAATCACTCTACGTTCTTTAAAAACCATTCGTTTCCGCATTATGTTTCCGACAAATGGGGTCATTTTTACATATAAAATCATTCCGTTCTGAATTTTTTTGTCCGGGAGGGCAGGTTTTCATTTTATAAAGGTCCTTCCTTAGACAGGTTTAACTTCCTACGAAAGAAGCTTCAGCATCAGGAAGTAAGTAAATGCCGTGCAACCTAAGTCCCACTATAATTACTGTTATTAATGTTTCACACTAATAATGTTTAGGCAAATCGGAATGTCTATGGAACTAGATATGAAGTGCATTTTTGCTGTGACTTTTTGTCTGATGTCTGGTATGGTACTTCATTGTTTAATTTGTTGTTTTAAAGTTTCTTTTTATGCAAACTTTGTCCCTTTGATCCCCGTTCTAAAATTTGTATTTTAGTTGGTATATTCTGAAAACACACAACTTGAAATGAATATTGTATTTGATAGATAAAATAATCTTCAGTTTTAGTGAGAGAAATTCTATATTTGTGGAATCATTGAACGGTTTTCAGTAAGAGATTGATACAGGCTCTGTTGTTACGAAATGAAATTGGAGAAACGTTATGTTCCTTAGAATATGCTTCCTTGAATGTAATGAACTATCAAGGAGGCTGCAATATCTAGGAAAGTAGATCATTCTGTTCCATAACCCTGGCTGAAAGTCGCAAACGGTGCGCCTGAGTTTCTAGTTATGACTCGGTGAGCCTCATCACGTTTCACGTTACAATTGAACTCTGTAGCGTAGTGCTGTGCCATAATTAAAGACATTTAACATTAGTGGCAATGAACCGAGAAAATACACCCCCATGATGTGTGTGCCGTTGGGAGTAATCGCGCCCTAGGCCGGAGTTACCGCGCCCTTGGGGGCGAAGGGCTGGGTGGGCGTGGCGCGGCGGAGGGTAATGGGCCAAAACGCTCATTGAAAGCTCTGAACAGGGCACAGGCTATACGCACACATGCTGAGTCGAAAAAGAGCGAAAAAGAGCGATATAAAGAGTGGTATTTTTTCGGAAATTATTGGATTGATTGTTAGCGGTTCCGGGCACTTCAATTACTAGGGTCAATAGCCCCGTAATTATAGTGTTAGTATTATTCGGGAGTGTGCGTCGATCTTCCCAAACTGGGTGGTGAGACCCGACACCAACCTAGCGTCGGCTAGCGGTTTTTCCTAACCAGGTATCTCGCACTAGCAAGGCACCGCCCCAACCGGGACAAGCTCTAAGCTCCCGTAATGTGTGGTAGTGTAGTGCATGAAAGTAAGTGTGTGTAAATAAGAGGTGAAGATAGGACAAGGAAGAGGAAGGAAAGATCGCGCGCGGTCCGTGGCCGGTTTGATCGGGTACTCCTTCGACATTCGCCTGGTAATGATTGGAGAAAGCAGGAAAACTACCGGTCAGAGCAGCCGGCCGCTAGTTCTCGTATTATCCTCCAGGCTGTAACGGAACGACGTCTTAGCTGACAAGCTAGTCGAAAATTCTGCCACCGTCGTTATAAGGTCCAATATATTCCTGCCACCTTAGAAAAATTGATTACACAAGGCAGAAATTGAAAGTAAAATAAATAAGAAATAATGTAATACGTACCTGTGTTTAATAACATATGTCAGATCTCTATTATCTGATAGACTCCTTCCAGTGTACACGTTTTCGAAGGAAGCAACTCTTCGACCTAAGATTTCTAGCGCCCTTTGCGCTTACTACGTTGTCCATCTGCGCGTGAAGACCCTTCCTGAATTAGGAAGGGCAATGAGAGAGAATTTCTTTAATCATTGTTCAACCAAAACTTGTTTTTTAGGGCTATGAACAATTACAATAACTTGATCGCATGTGAGAAACTTAAAAAGTAACCTCTAAACATGCAACTGTCACATATAAGTAGTATTTTAGTTTAATTTAAGGGAGATATCGTGATCTTTAAATCTATACAACAGTAATAAATGAAAATAGATAATACATAAAAATGTATGCTGCAAATAACAATATGTAGAGAGAGAGAGAGAATATAAGTATGAAGGATGTAAGAAATATTTTGAGTTACGTAGTACCGGTTGGAATTTGGAGCTTGACTTGGCTCGGGCGGTGCCCCGCTCACAGTCGGCGCCGGATCTCACAGTCCAACGGGGGAAAATGACCGCCGCCTCCCTTTACAAACATGCACTACACTTACGTCACCTTAGTAGACGTGCCCGGGACCACTGAATCAATAAAAAAATCGATGCTTACGATAGGTGGATTAACCGGTGGAACGGAAATACACATCACTGCTTTTGAGATATGTAGGTTGTTATGACACTGCCTCTTAACAATACGTACTTTCTCGCCCGTATTTTCATTGAAATTTACGATAAAAGTTCTCAAATTTTGAAACATTGTACATGAGTTTATTTAAAAAATATCTTTAAGAAACTGATGTAATTTACGGAAAAATCTGTCTTTAATATTTTAGTTGTAAGAGAACTCCGAAAAAATTGCAATTTTCGCAATTTTCTAAAAATTAGGGTTTTTAACTAATACGAGACTTGCATCACTCTTTTAAACGTCCTTCATACTATCCAACAAAACAATTTAATTATCAACGAAGGAGCCATTCTTTTTAAAATTTCGAAAACGTCCCAGGGTCTTCGTGTAAAATACTGTTACCAAAATTAAAATATCGCTTTCATATTCAAGAGGCTGCAACACTAGTCAGATTGACTAGGCATATAAATTTTGGAGAAAGCGGCTGAACGCATTAACCACTAGCCTTTTTCACGGACGGGAGATGGACGGACGTTTTGACGTCACTCGATTTTTCGGCGTCAATAACCCACAAAACATGCATTCTGGCTACACCACGTGTTAGAAGATTTGTTTTTTAATTGTAGCAACTAAATTTATCCACTGTTTTGTTGCCAGGGACCTGTTTCCCTGTCAAAAATTCCTGTTTTTCCGCGCAGTAAGAGTATTACATCAGTTCCCCTCTACTCCAAAGCGGGAAAGAAAAATGAATAAGTATGAATCTCATTTATTTTATGAATTTTATTAATAAAATGTATTATACGTTTGCCAAGCAGTGTTTAATTTCCTTCCGTTTACCATTTTACCCAACGCATCCACTTTCTTTTAATATTTTCCACGACCTCCCATGAAGGAACTAATCAATATCTTAGACGCAGTGTTGAGTGACTAACAAGTATAGTGAATGAACCTAAAATTATTTTCAAAACGTTTTTCCGTATATCATACTACTAGATAAATAAAAGTGTATGTTTTGCATGCCTGAAAACATTTAACAAATTTAAATTACATTTTCTTGCTTGAAATGATATGTTAATACAATTAGCTGTAGAAATGAAATGTTAAAATATGGTGACCAAAGACCGTCAACATTTTTTTTGTATGTATTTACATATTTTGACTTCCGCTATGAAAAGAAAATCTGAAATACTATTATTCCGAGAATATCTCCAGTTTTCTACGTAGTTTCAAAGTTTAATTTAATCTTCTTGTCTATTCGTATAAATGTTTCAGGACTTAATAAAATTTCGGATTTGATAATTTACCCATTCTTCTTTATAAACGTCATTTTTGTCTCTGAATTTACTTTCTTTAAGAATTTCTAATAAACTATAACTGAAGAAACAGACGAATTGGAACAATAAATGTGTTATTAAATTGTAATGTTAATAAGTGAAATACCGCAACGTGGCTTTATTATGAGAAAACATTGAGAAACCATTATAAACTCAGGAAGAAATTAAACATACAAAATAAAATAACTTGTAATTTCGCTCGGCTGAAAATGATATTTTCAAAAATTATGTTACGAGAAAGCAGTTATTAATATTCCTTCTCAATGTTGTCGAAATTGGTACTATTGGAAATTCAACATCCAGAAAATCGAGATTAGATGTCGCCATTATTTGAAGAGTGTTTGTTAAATAAACGAATTTTTATGTAATTATATCAGTCGCAATTTAGTTTTGGGAAAGTGAAATCTCTCTTTAGCTACAGTTTGTGAAACAAAGTTGTAATAGAACTATGTTGGTGCTTTACTGTGTGAAGTTGTTACTCCACCAAACTCTGTCTGAAGACCGCTTGGAAAGTTGAAGAAAAATAGCTATCTCGACCTTCTAAACTAATACTACTTAGACTAATTACGCAACATTTGCGTCTCTGTCTGTCGTTAATCGTAATCTGCGGAGATGCTGCTCTCTGGGAGTTGGTCGTAGAACTATCGCGGTCGCGACAATTTTGTGGCAGCAGATGCCACTCTCCCGGAGGAAGGAGGCGCAGTTGGGGCGAGTGGGGGGGGGAGGCAACAGAGAGGGGGACGAAAAGGGAGCGGACAGCACAGGAACAAGACCCTTGCGTTTGCATCGCACGAAGGGTTACTCTAGAAAAGTAAATATATGCATCATACGGAAAATTAAAGAAGAAAACGATTGGTTGACATTTACGAACACGTCAACTGCTGTGGTAATTACTCCCGTTAGTGTAGTAAATGTTTTCTCACGAGAGGTGGCGGTGTTCCTCCCCCCCTCGTGAAATCCGGCGTCGACGTACACATCGATTGATTTGTGATTCTGGGCGCGTCGACTGCCAAGGTCATTAGACTCGCGTGTGTAGTGCATATGTTTTCCTCGGGAGGGGGCGGTTATTTTTCTCGATAGATCTCGAAGGATAGATCGCGCGCGGATCAAAGCCCGTTTCTTAGGGTACTGCATCTGCATTCACATGGTGTTGATCCAGAAAAGCTCGGAAAATCACCGATGAGAACAGTTGGCCGCTAGAATTCTCCTCCGCTTCACAGCATATTGCAAGGGAACGCCCCCTCATATATCTCCCTTTTTCTGAGAGAATGAAATTGAAATATTTTTTATTTACGAAAATTCGTTCAAGTGATGAGAACATAGAAGGAAATTATGCTATCCATCTTAACTTTAAAACGTAATGAATCACTTTTAATACTTGTATAATCATTTAATTTATTTTGTTAAGATCATTGATAGATATTCCGCTTTTATATTTAGTGTTTGTTCAGGGCTCACTATCGTCGCTTCGAAAACTAAAACAGCACACTAAAGTGTTAATTTTCAATAGTCGACGAAAAATCTACTTTTTTTGGGTAGATCGATGGAAACTTGCTCAAAAAACGACCTAAGGGAAAAAATCTGCAGAAAATCATTTTTTGTATTAATTTTAAGATACTATTAAAATTATACTCACGTCTACTAAAGACTGTTAAGTGATAAAACTCCTAGCAGGTGATAAAATATCTAGAGTCCACTATGTTTTATAGGAAGAAAAATTTAGTAAATTTGGTTCAGTAAAAATCTTGAATTTATTTTTAAAATAAAAACATAAATATCGGCCATAATAAGCGACGAAACAGTCGCAGTACTAAAGTTTAAATGTTAATTAATTTTGTTGATAAAACTTTGCATACTGTATTTCATTTTTGTTCATACAGTCATTACCATAATGCTCAAACTATATTGTTTGGTTTTTCGATCATTAGGATCCATTCATAGAACAAAAGAAAATTTCAAAAAGCTTATTAACTTTTGGTAATATTGTATTATTGTGTCTACTGAAGGCAATCAAAGTAACCAAACGCCAATTTTCACAGTTGGGGTCCCTCAAAGCTTTAAGAGTGACTTTTCTTGTGAGAAGAATGAAAAAATAATGTGTAGGTAGAGATACCGGATCAGTATTTCTACTCCAAGGCATGGTATTTTTTTTCTTTTTACTTTTCTCTTAAGAAAGTGATATTACGAAATATGCTAAATGATACACGACTAATGTCACAAACGATTGAATTAATTATAAACCTTAACGAACCCTCAATTTACAAACTTCAACTGCGTCAGAAATTTATTCTGTGTCTGCCTTAATACGTTAATCCTATCCTATATTATTTCAGGAGAGTGAATGACTTTTGCGGCTCTCACACGCACCAATATTTACAAATGAGGTCTCCAGTGAAGGAGAATTTCAAGTACAGTCGACCAATTGCACGTTAACTTTAAAAATATAAAGGCGTTTTCTGAAAAATCTTATCAAAATACTCATATCCAACGCAACCCGCAACACGCGAACAGCATTGTTGAAATATATTATCCCTATACACTATTTGAGCAACTCCGCGTGTGCGTATGTGCACATGTGTGGATCCGTCACTCACTGCTAGATATGCCACTCACGTCACTACACCAATCGAGACATGCTATGAAGTGTCATTCGACGGGGCTCGGTCTCCTGATGGGGAACTGATAATGTTTTCGAATCAAGTCATATGATTCAAAGAAATGTACAGGAACTTGTTTTTTTTTGTGTTTTGGATCTGTCATCGTAGTGATAATGCTAGGAATAGAACCAACGCCTCCTAAAAAGATCTATGTAGGTGGCGTTGATTAACTCCAGTATCCAAAGGCATTTTTTGCTCAATACACCATAACATTCTTTCAATACGATGGCAATACTGATGCTGACATCTGTAAGAAAAAATTGAATTACCAAGTGAACCGCGCTGCAGATTTCATTTCAATTTTCTTTCGAATTATGGTATTAAAAAATTGTAAAAACCTTCGAACAGTATTGACTCGGAACTTATTAAACTTTAAGAATTTCAAGTGAATGTAGAGAAAACAAACTATGAGTAATGCCGGAAAATAAATGAACGTTCTTATGTTCGACTTCTCAATTTAAATACTTCCATAAGTGATTTTCAAATGAATGTGACCCACAACTTATTCTTATTAAATTTAACTAACACCTTATTCACGTATACGTACATAAATAGTCGCCTCTTAATGTTTATATAGATTTGCATACATAACAATTAATAGAGAAATTGCAGAAGTAGAAGTAAACACAAATTAGACTGAGTTTTTGAAGTTTTAATCTCTTCAAAATTAGGAGAAAAATATTGAAGTGTAAAGGAAATACGGGGAAGAATCAAATATAGTTGTAAAAGAGGTTAAGACAGAATTTCGGGAACTAATTAGTAATAATCTGTATTTTTGCATTTAGCGTTTGTTCTAATGCAAATGTGATATGAGCATTTTGGTGGATATTGACAACGAATGGTAAAAAATGTATCTGTACTAAAAATTTAACTAGTATTAGCATCATCAAAACCTGCAGGTATTTTTTACGGCGGTTATAATTTTGAAATTGCAATCAGATTAGGTCATATATCAAATAGAAGTAACTTACAAAGCCATTGGATGCTGGGAACTTTTGAAAAAATGGAAAATTGGAAAATAAAATTATCAGCTACTACGGTAAGTCCAATGCGAGATACTGAACATATTTGAACAAAGCTGGGCATGAAAGAAATGAATATTGAAATAAATTTTCAACCCATGAAACTATTTATAAAACCGTTGATAGCGTCGACGAATCCATATTTTGCCAGTATGTAGTATGACGTAGCGTATATGCTCCCATCATAAGTGGAAATGTTACAGCGTTCCTTGAAAACTTTATCATCGCGCGATTTGGTTGACGTGGTGACAGAGAGATGGCGTGGCGCTTCGAGCAATCGATCAGATAAGTTCAGCGGAAGTAGTGAAGACGATCGGAACTAAGGCAGTTGGTCGTTAATTTTCGAAAACTATGGACGTGTTACTTGAATTAGGAAAAGTTCGTGTTGAAACTTGTAAGATTCGTGATATTTGTGCGGATTTTCGAGTGATTGTAAATTACACGTGAGTAACAAACAATGAATTATTTCAATGTGCGTTATGTGATCCCGTAATGGAAGAATAACCACTTTGTTAATCTTAGAACTGTATGTGGGGAGCAAACTGTAAGGAAGTCAGCTGATTGGGCATGTTATTGTACCACTTATAGTGAAAATTGTAGACAACGTAGTGTACGTGCTAACGTGAGCACAGTAAGGGTGGCCGAATTGAAAAATTCTGTGTTAGGAACCACAAATTGCATGAAATTAAGTGTTAGCTAGTGAATGATATAATATCGCGAGAATAAAAGTTTTCTCCGGAGGAGTGTTCATAAGGACGGTAGAAAACACAGATACCGGCTATAGGATCACGAGAAAGACTTTGTTATTACTGAGGGAATCCATGTGGTGTAAGATCCCGACGGCTAGTCGCAGCGATCGGCGACTTCATCAGCCTGGTGCAACGGCCCCAGACAGCTTCGGGTGACGCCGGAAAGAGCCGACAGCTCTTCGTGGGGCGAGGGAGCGACCGGCCCTGAGGCGAGCAAGTGGCACCAAGGCATCGGAACTGCAGCGGAACAGGCAAACTCCAGATGCGGTTCTGTAACGTATGAGAAATATTGTTTTTCTTGAATAGGAACGAACAATGATATAATCTTCAAACTATTATGTAGTCTACTCCAACCTTCCACACTTGAATTCAAAAGGATGTAATTATTCACAGTTATTACGACGTATTTATTTTGTGTTTTTATATTGTGTTAGGTTTGATTGGCCTATTAGTATTATAGTGCAGGATATTTTGATGTTATTTGAAGTTACACAAAAGTAACGCGAATCCTCGGGTGAACCAGGGAGTGAAAAGGGGACTTTTCAATTACTACAAAACGTAGCACAGAAAGCTGAGGTTAAATCATAAATGATTTATGATTTATCACAATAGAAAGTTCTCGTCTGTAATATATTCATCTATTTTGTACAAGATAGTTAGACTCTATTAAATTTGTTGAGTTGCTACTTGACGGGTCTTTCTTGAATTAAAGTGAGCCAAACACTAAAAAAACTTCTGACATACCTCCATCTCTATCTTATTTAGGAATATAAAAATATTTTTGCATCTTCGTTGCCATCTTGTTTGCGTGTGGCGCGACTCCATCTCCACGCGTGCAAGTGCCTGAAGACAGATCCAGAGCAGATGATTGGTACGTCAAAATAGTTGTAGAACTAGAAATTATGGGAATGTGATGCCCAAGTCCTCAATAAAACGTTCTTCACGTCGTAATGTGTATTTTTGTTCGGTAATAATAGTTTGTATTGAGAAGGGCGTAGGGAAGTGGTTTAACGAGCTAGAGTAAGAGACGAGTAAGAAAAGGGGTTTAACATGCCAGAGTTCTCGCACGAGTAAGCTAGTCAGTAAATAAATCACATAGATTTCTATAGAAGTCGCGATTTACGTATGACTAGAGTGAGAATCACACTGCAGTCGAAGTGTGGAATGATTACGATGACTACTTCACTCGTGAAATTAAAACCAATTGTGTTTAACTATACATTCAAAATGCCCCAATCGCGGCGGTGTATCTAAAAAAAAGTTTTTGATTTTTCTATCCGATTTTTCGTGCAGCTTCTACTTACTGGCCAATCATAAACTGTCACTCATTTCTCATCTGTAATTTTGAAAGCTTTTTTGGCTGATTTCATCAATTTGAATATCGTTTTAATGGTACTTGCTACAAATAATATTTACGAGATGCAACAAATGCTGTAAACAGAATTCCTGAGTAGCGTATTCGATTTATTCGTTCAGAAATTGTAATGTCAGCTGTTGTAAGAATGTAATATAAGGTTCCTGTGATGTCTGTTAGCGCCTTTATTGGGTCAGCCAGTTTCAAGTTAATTAAAAGAGATATTTTCTGGTAAAGAGCAGTCCAATCCTAAAGTTTGAAAACTGTAATTACTTGAAAGAAAAGGAATATGCCTGATTGATCAATAACGTATCCGACAGCTTCAGTTGTTCATCGAAACTGGTTTTAATCAATTTTTGTACGTAATATTTCTTTGCTTTTGGGACATTTTAAGAGAATTTTATTCATAATTTTTGCTGAAGTTGTAGCTCATCAAAATACGCCCCTTAGAGATGATTAATGATCTTGATGATTAGTTGGATTAAGAATTGAATAGACGGGAAATGGAGACCGCCCCAAACTGGCTTTATCTCTTACAAACCTTCACAAGAAGCCCGGAGCCGAACAACACTACGACTAGCCCGCTGGCCGCTGCACGCCTGGCAAGATGGGATGAGTTTAACCGAAAAAGTTCCGAGGCCCAGGACGCGGAATGGGTTAAATCAAGCAGGGCGGCTGCGGCACAGATAGTTGAGCAACATGGCGAGAGTTGGATCGAGATGGGAGGACGGGAACCCAAAGGGTTCGGGTCGCCGTTATCGCGCGGATACGGGGACAGAATTAAAGACGTGCGCGATGAGTTAACTGCCTCCAATAAAACATTCGGCCCCGCGGGAAATGGGCGGCGGTGGCGCCTGGTTGGGGGGCTGAGGGTTGGGAGGGGAATGGGAGATGTGAAACTCGCCCCTAACTTGCCTGCGGGCGTGTGACCTTTGCTTAACGAGCAACGCAATGGGGCGAGGTTGCAACTGTCGGACTTTGTTCAAGTTCACTGCTCCACTGATTCTGTTCAGTCCGCCTCCCGGAAAACATTGTTCATGGCTAGCTTGTTAGTCGTTTGGTTTAGGCTCACGGCAGCGGAGTATTTATCTTTATTACGCTCCTGCAGAGAATGTGGATTCTTAGAATAAGCTTGAAATTTTCATGCAAGTTTCAAGAAGTTTGTATAGGGCATCAGATCAAAATAAATACCAAATGAAATATGTAAATTACTCGATTTACTTTTATTTTCAAAGAGCGTTGACATTAAAAATAAGAGTAAAATGTAAAACAAGTTTAACACGAACTTTGATGTCTGAACTTTCCTCTCTACCGCCAACGCGTTCTGTGCAAACTACTCGTAGTTTGAAACTTGTATCATGGCACTTCAACAATTTTTGAAAATTGAAACACACAAACACTTCTTTACACATACAATAACATACGTGTATTACTATGTATCAAATCGCTGGCAAAAATGATTCGGTGTCGGTTAATGAAATAAATATAGTTTCGGATATGATTCCGGATATTCATAACGAAAATTTTCAGTTTTCAAACGGTTCCACACTTTTTCAATGTTTTTATTAAAATATGATTGAACTAATTTAGCCTGCGATCTAAGCCTCTTGTATATGCGTAACCTTACAGCCGCTGACCATGCAAATCCTCCCTGTCTGAATGGGAGGCTAGAACCATCGTATTCTTTCATTTGTGGATCAAGTAATTGAAAATAATTTTACTTTTGCGACAAGTTTCCAGTGGACACTCAATATCAGTAACTTGTAACTAATTTGAAATTAATATTACGATAGTTCTTTGCCGAAATACATGGGGTATCATTTTGAAGAGTTAAATTGCACCCTTTGACTCAGAAATCCGATGCAACAAAATATAATATATTTACTACAAGAGGTACTTGAGGAATGCCCGAAAACGTGTATACACTAGAATTCATTTCCTGGGACGAAAATCTAGCATAATAAATTCCAAAAAGTATGAAAAAGAACAAAATAAAAATCAATATAGTAGGATACAGTTCCAGTAATGAAAAAGGCAATGAAAAAGTAACGTATTCACTATTAGTCCTGCTGTTTGACCATGTTTTAACGGTTTCGGTCCCGTGTAGGCGTGATCCTTTGTTGTCCCAAATCGCATAGCTAGTGATGCCACACTAGCACATACGTACATTCTCGTACTAGAAAAGAGTTCGTAAAATTAGAATGCCGCCATTTCTGTTCATATTAACACATCTCAGCCAGCATTAAAAAAACTCGATACCTATCGTAGCGAATTAGGCGCGAACATTTTATCATTTAAAACTAATTCATAGATGCAAATTCGACCAACCAAAATCTGCATTCCATATAAATAGAAACTCCGCACCACAATGAGAAATTAATCTAACAATATCAAACTGCCGAGTTGGGGCGTTACCTCTGTCTTTCCGCAACCCAATAATTACTGATACATTCTAGAAAAGAAGAGCAAGTAAAACGATTTTTCAATTTCAAAATGTTCACAAAATGACGCGAATCTATTCTTTTTTCAAAAATTCTCATGACTTCCCCTAAAGATCTAATTTTGAAGAACACATGTCATTAAACTTTGGGCGCTCGCGCGATTTAGTGTCACGGTATTTTTACCGCCGATGAACATACTGTCCTTTTCTCAATATTACAGCTTCTCTTGATCGTCAGCAGTGAGAAATTTATTAAATAATATCAACTTGGCATTGTAGTAGTTAAAAAATTTATTGAAACAATTACAATTATTTTACAGAATAGAAATTTGTGAAGGAGATAAACAGCAAAATCAGTCTGTTACTTTGTCTTCACGAAAAACTGGCGACAGATACATATAATAAAGTCGTAATAAAATTCTAAATTGAAATGTAATTAAGTAGGAAGGTAAACATTTAATAAGATGAAAGTGGTGAAGAGTGAGAGAGAATGTGTAGGTAGATAAACATGTTATAATGCAAAGAGAATGGTAAGTAGTAGCAATCTAGATTACTGAAATAACTTACAAATTACACGCAATGAATAACTAATTTATTTAATTTGCACAATAATAAGCATAAGTGAATTATGACATTTTATTACAAAAATATATGAAAAATATGCTTACATATTCATCATATTCATGAGAAAAATCCTGGAACTTGCGCAATCGCGTGGTGGTGTTTAGGCCGCGTAGAGCAAAGATTGGTCATTTTGGCGCGAATTTGTCGTAAATGTGAGTGGGTCTTCGAGAATTCATTTTCGCTATCTTTTGAATCAATAGATTGTTAGAAAATGCCTGGGTTCCCGGAACGCCGATTTCAAACATCAAAGCTCAGCGCCCTTTTGTTTTCAAATCGCTCGGAGGTTAAGTAAAATGTCTCTATCATCAATATGTCTTGCAGCTTTCGAAAATACAAAGGGTTCACCGAAAATATGACGTACGCTATTTTTATCAGCTGATGACATGGAAACGCCCTGAGAGTCGCTAGGGTTCGAGTCCCGGCGGTTGCAGGATTTTCTACACCAGACACATAGCTAGGGCGACATCAGTCGCTGTCTGGAGGAGAATTGCAGTGGCCGGCTGCCCTCATCGGTAGTTTTCAGTGCTTTCTCCAATCAACACATAGTGAATTTTGTAGTGGAAACCTAACAAACGGGACACGGACCGCGCGCGATCTTTCCTTCCTCCTCTACGTCCGATCCTCACCCTTTACTCATGAACGGCACCATACATGCCGGAAGACCAGTCGGCAACCTCATCCTGTTGGGGTGTGAACCCCCTCAAGCAGACGGGTAGGTCGTTGCCGTATCTCACCATCCAACGGGGGAAGGCCACCGCCAGTTCCAAATCAAAAAACGTGCACTCTACTTCCGGAGTAATGACCTTAGCTGTTGGCGTTCCCGCAATTATCAGTGAAACAATCAATCAACCGCAGCGGGCGTGGCTCACTCGCGCCGTAGGCAGTTTCCGCGCTTCTGGTTGGGCGCCAAGTGGGAGCCGAGAGCTGATGCCCTCTGCCTTCGGCCCTGGGGAGCCCCGCAGCCATTGCATAATGCAGGCCGGTACCACAGAGAGCTTCTTTATCGCCCGTGCTTCGGACTCGCCGTCTTCATACAGCGTTTAAGTAGGCGCTGAATCATTTATAGTTGTTGTCTCGAGATGCTCTCCAATGAAATAAACATCTGCTCTTGCAACGCATTGTAAATGGATTTCCTGCTCATTGTTTTACAAATCATTTGCTCTTTCATGTAGCAGATCTATTCTACAAAAATTGAATTTTACTCGTATTACTCGTAAGCAATGGGAATATATGTGCTTGCTAAACAAGCTAAACCACAGGGCCCTATTCTCTCAATAGCTCAAAAATAATTAAAGGGAAAAAACAATTGGAATCACATTTCTTTATCATCAGACAACTAATATTTGAAATGAAACTACATTAATATCTTATCGTATATCAACCTATGAAATTAATCCAACATAACACATTCTAGTGTTGCTGTAATCATATTTTGCCGACTTCTTTGATGTAAGCAATATGATTCCTCGGGATTCTTAACATATATGATTATAAATATATCCTATAATATTAGAACTTAATTATTTCATTACTAATATACTTCTGAATATTGTGTTTTAGTTCAGCAATTATTTCGATAACATTTCTGTTTTTCTAGTGGAAATTGTTTTAGATACATATTAAATCCATAAATTATCACCTATCGTATTCAACACAAAAATTCTCATGATAATTTGTCACGAAGTTCAGGTGATTGTATTTTCTGTAGAATTAGTTTATTACATCATCAGATTTAAATCATATACGGCATTTTTAACATAAGTAATACTTGTTTAGGAAGACAAAAAACTTAAAATTATCTTACATGGAATTCGGGGTTCATTAGATAGAAATGATTAATGTTTTACCAACATGTAAAATTAGTCTATTATCTCTAACTATATTTAAAAAATAATAAATCCTACCTAGTCTGAGTAATTAAAACTTTAAGTACGTTATTAACGTCCCAAAGTTAAGTTTTTAATTCTTTGTTTAATATAAAGATGATTCGCATCTTTCAAATGCTAGGCGTATCCGTGCGAACGTTTAGCACTTTCTAATTCATCTCTTCTCGAAAGTAAAAAAAAGCATAATGGAACCAGACATTCTACGATTCTGACAGTACTGAAATTCCATGCTATGAAATGCTGATACTATAAAATAGTAGAAAATGTCCAAAAAGATCTCATGGTATAGATTAGGGCGTAAGAAACACGTGGCCCTCAAGGGGCAAATGAAACGATTGAAACGCGTACATTCTGGGTTACGCACTATGGTAAAATGGATTGCAGCGTAACGTATATTACGGGGTGCATGTGTGCCTACTTTTCATCATCATAATCTGCGAACCTAATTTCTTTTGTCATAAAAATGAATGGTAAAGGACGGGGGTTAAATTACCTATCTAGTCGTTGCACATCATAAGGTTTTGTGAGAATATTTTTTATTTTCTCGCTACAGAGTAGAAAGTTATGTAATGCGCGAAAAAAAACGGTGAATTTTCAGAAGAAAAACTCTTATTGCGGGGCCCTGAAAACAAAAAAGTGGATACAACCAGATGCTAAATTTAGGGGGGGGAGCCTCAATCGCGTGGTGTTGCCAGAATCCATGTTTTGTGGGTCCTTGTTACCGCAAAATCAAATGAATGCAAAACAAAAGATTTTGAAATAAGATTACTTACAATTTTTCGAAACTTTGACTACTTTCAGCGTGGATTGTGCGTGAAAATAGGGCGAGAAAGTACGTGCAGTTTTAGCACCACTAGTTCATAAATGATGCAAGTCATAATTTTTATTTAGCTTTTTAGATGTAGAGAAGAGGTAATGTTTTCGTAAAAAATGCAATCAGATTAATGAAAGAACAATTTATTGTAGTAAGTTGAAAATTTTTATTACGTAAACGTATAATCTATGAAGGAAAATACGCATATTCTTGTAATAATGCAAGAATTACCCAGATAAAACAGTCAGTCTAATATCTCAAATTGTGTACAATCTCAAATATAGTAATGGAATGGGTTCTGCAGGTTTTTCTCTTTTATTGCAAAGTCTATTGAAAGTAATTATGAGAAACGGTGCATGGAAAAATTTTCTATTTTTAATCAAATGAATGGAATTTGAAGATAAAAAATGATTAAAATCGAATGTACATATTATTATGTTATGTATATAATACTTATCAGTGCATTAAAACCATTTTCTTGTGTAATTAACAAAAACTATTACCCTTATCGCCCTGCTCTAGTTAATCCATCTCCGAAGAAACTTCTACTCTGAGAGCTAGGCAGTTTGCCTTGTCCCTTGCCTCGTGGTGTCTCCACAAGACCGAACCATTTATTACCGTTTTTCTCAACCGTTTTTCTTGCTTTACTTTGCCTTCCTCCTGCCAAGTTTCGTTGCTCTGAGAACTCGCCCAGCAAGGCCTCATTGTGCCTATATCCCACATCCCTTCTATCGCCCCTCCCCTCCCACTCCGCAGCGGCTCCGTAGACTGCAGACTAAGCTCTCTTCTCCTCTCCTCGTCCCGCACGATCGCTGATCTGTTGCACGCAGACTCCGGACACGCCTTCGCGACTTGCGCCCCTCCTTCCGCCACTTCTCATCCTCCTACCCCGTTTCCCACTGCCTCCACTTCATTCTCGCCAGATTCTTGCAGCCCCCATTTCTTCCTGCCTCTGCCTCTCACTGCTCCTTCTTCCTCTACCATTGAATGTTTCTGCCAGAGTTTCTCTCAGATTACGATTATCACCATCCCAATTCTCCCAGTCCTGCTTCTCCATATTCTCGCTTGAAATGTACCCACTACTCTCTGCTCTAATTTTCTTCTAGCACTCATTTTTTCTCTTGTTGTATTATTGCTGCGGAGGATTCGTACTGCATTCGCTTCTCTATCTCATTTTCTTACCTTGTCAGGCATCTCTCCGACCCTTCCCCACTCCCCTCCCCCGATCGATTTGTTCCCCTCTCTTTTCGCCATTTTTTCTTTCCTGCTTTCCCCCGCTTCCGCTACTTCTCTCCACTTTTTCTCTCCTCTCGTGCCTTTTAGCCTTCTCTCTACGCCACCCACTCGTTTCTCCGCCCTCTCTTCCCCCCGAATCTCGACATTGCGAATCCCCCGTTCTCGTTTTCCCCGTTCCGACTTCACTTGTTCTGGCTTCCCACACTCCGTTTTCCCAGTTCTCGCCTCGCTTCTCCCTTCTCACTTCACACGACCCAATTTTCCCTACCCTACTCTCAATAAGTTCCTGCCCGCTTCACCGCCGCGTGTCACCTTATCACGCCCGCCCTGCTCTATCCACGGCCTGCCTCGTCTCCGCGCTCAGCACTCCCCACTCTCGTCTCGCCCCC
>BOPP01000028.1:8454318-8489098 GCA_017312745.1 Gryllus bimaculatus
ATATATCGTTGTACTAATTGAAAAAAATAAAAATATAAATATATTTTAATAATTAACTGTCTTTACATTTAATGGCAGATATGAAAAGAAAATCTGAGGACAGAATGTCATGGCGGCAGCGACAAGGCACTTTTCGCCTCTAGGATGATGTTGACTATACAATTTAATGGAATATTTTAATATGAATATAGTTACTACTAACAATGAAATTAATTTACGTTGAAACAAGCTGTCCCTTAAGTAGGGCGATCCCAATAGCTCATTTCATCGCCCTGAATTTCGCACGACAAAGAAGCTGCTTAACGCAAATGCCCGAATCGTACAAGCGCATTCACAGGGCGCCGAGCGCACGCAGAGAACAAAACGCGGCGCGGAGAAGCAGGAGTGCGAACAACCCTCGGACAGAAAAAGGGCTGGCGGCGCAGACCACAAAGCTTTGGGGGGGGGGAGGAGAATGAGAAGTTGGAACCCTGGCCAGAGAGCGTGCGAGGGAAGGGAGAAGGGTTCGAAACAGGGAAACGGAAAGTGTGGAACGGTGGGTGGGATGCGAGTAGTCCGGACGCGAGCGCTAATGCAAGACGCCAGTAGAGAAGCGGCAGCCCAGGGGGTGACGGAAAGAAGTCCCGTTGAGGACGTGGAGGAGAAACGTCGCCGACAGGGGTGGCAGAGAGTTTAAAGGAATATAAATTGATTATTTTTCTGGCGCGTGAATTGCTAAGGTTATTAGACCTGTAAGTGTAGTGCATGTTCCCATCGCAGGTGAATATGGTAATCTTTCCCTACTGGATAGGGAGATGCGGTACCGATGTGACGCCTCGCGGGGATTTTCCCTAAATAGGTATCTCCCACCAGGGAGGCACAGAGAAAAGCTGTAAACTCCGAACCTGGCATCCGGCATGCGTGGTACTGAAGTTCACCTGTGTGTGTAAGGGGGTGAGGATAGGACAAGGACGAGAAAGGAAAGGTTCGTGGCTTGTTTGTTAGTTTTCTGTTGCGGCATTCACCTGGTGTTGAGCGGAGAAACCTCGGAAAACTACCGACGAGAGCAGCCACCGACTAATTTTCTGTTTCTCCATGGAACCGGATGAATCGCCCTTCGTGGCTAGTTACCTAGCGTCGACAATCCTACGATGCCCTGAGCCAACTAAACCGGTAAGAATGCGCAGGAATAGGCAGTGTGAAAAGAGGGAGGGATGCGCGCCCCAAGAGGAGGCTAGCTCCGTAGTGTTTTCTCCAGAGTGGATGACATTGACCCCCTCTCTTCTCATCTGGCTACCTTGAAGGGACAGTGTTTTAATCGGAGTGTCCGCTGTGAGCAGGGCTGCTGCAGCGCCGCAGCACGTGGGACGAAGGCGTGGGCGGGGGGCGCGGGGCGCGGAGCGGGGAGGTCGAGTGGCGGGGCGCCGCTAAGTGGGTCTGCAGGTGCGCGCACCGGTGCACCTAATTCGCTCGCACGCGCTCTCCCTTTCCCCTCCCCCTCTTGCCCCTCCTCCGCCTTCCCCTCCTCCACCTTTCCAGCCAGGCGATGCCGAGCGTGAAACAACCAGCGCCAGCGGAGCGGGCGAGCAGGTGCTGCTAAAAATGGAAATAAAATTCCTACCGACTATGGGTTCATAAACAAAGTCAAACTAAGAACAATGTAGGGGGAGGGTTGGAAAACACGAAGTTACTGATAGAGCTGGTTGCGAGGAATAAACGGTATTGATTTGAATCTTGAAAAGATCTATATTGCTTTTCTTCGCCGTATAACCAAAAATAATGTTTACCGAGTGACTTAGTGAGCCCCATTTCCCCTTTATTTATTCTGATGAGTCATGATCAAGAACCTGAATACTCATCCCCCATACGTTTGCTATCCTAATGGGAAAGCGAGTTATGGCAAATGAAATGGAAGTGACTATTGTAAACCTTTTTTGATGCAGAACTGAGAAAATTTGTGAATGTGCACTATTTGTGCATTGATAGAAATTAAATATTGCAGTGTGAACTTTCGATGCCACTCAAGTATACGCAAATAAACTGAAAAAAAAGTAAGCAGTATCGCGAATAATTATTAAAATAAATTTCTTCTATTGAAACTATTTTCATTATTATACTGTAAACATGTGATATGATACCTTTTTTTAATTTTGTTACCCGTTCGCCCTTTGGCATTTCGGGGGCTATTATTTACAAAATATACATTACATAAAGAACATAATAAGTCTCTTTCAGTTACATCAGGGCCTAACTACACTTACTAGAGCGTATGTTTCAATCTACATACAGTTTCTGTGTCCATTTAATACAAAAATATACATTGAGTAAAAATACCATGTTTGTGAATAAAACATATGTACAATTATTACAATCGCATATAATGTTTATAGCCTTATTTCAGCAATTCATGATGGCTTTAAGGTTTTGTTTTTTTGAAAGCGTGACAATATCCTAGATGGTGCATAAGCTGTACGGCCAAAGTTGAAAGTTCTTTTGCTCGGACAAGCATCAGGTTTTAAATAAAATTATTTCAATAGTTTATTTATGTACACTTTAAAGCAACTAATGTTTTATTTCTCTTTTGATTTGTGCAATATAAATAAAACAGGGAGCTTTGGTAATCAGTCTTAGAATTTTTTTTGGATTATATCCACTTTATTAATATGCGTGTTTGCAGCGCCTCCTCATACTAAGCACACATAAGTGAGCGACTGGCGAATTATAGATTTATAAATTGTTACTCCGTTTTCTATTCTTAGAGTTTTTATTTATTAATGGGTATTGTTTGACCATTTTTGCGTACTCCTCATTCTTTCCTTCCTTCAGTCCTTGCTTTTCCTGTTTAGAAGTGTTTTTCCCAGGTGTGATTTAATTTTGTTTGTCTTTCAATAAGCACATTTGCACTTTCTAATAGCACCCACGAGTATAAAATGAGTCGCTTATTTACTAGTCATTAAGGTTAATAAGTGTAGGCACGTATTGAAATATATAGAAGAACCTACTTTTTTATGGTAGATTGAAATTCATCACTGTTAACATCAATTACACACTTCGAAATTGTCCTTTTGAAATAGCTTCCAGAGTTCGATCTTTGGATTGAATGTGGTAGTTCAATGTAATCAAGCAGCTCAGTAGCGTCAATTTTACAGTGATGGGCGATACTCCACAGATCTTGCATTGAGAACCTGTAATTTCTCCCGTGAAATCTTACAATTGAATGCCATAGGTCCCAACAGATTTAGTATACGTTTTCTTAATAGTATATTATGGTACACAGACAGACATAATGTATCAAGAAATTCCTTAACTACAGGCTGGGAGACAGCAACGAATTTTGAACGTTATATTTCAATCATTTCCAGCTGTGTGGCGATATTGTCGTTCTCTCTACCTTTATTTCTCATCGCTTCTAACTAGTCCCAAAAATCAGTTTCCTGTTTGAATTCAACTGAAGAGGTTCGTGACATTCGAAATGTTTCCAACGGCCCCGTAGATTCCAAGCCTCTGTGAATGGTCTCAATTAGCCCTATATTAAACACATATGTTTTTACAAACATTTTTGTTTTTCGATAATTTTATTTTTCAATACTTGTGGTCTATTTAACTATATAAAAGTATTTTAGTTAGAATTGAAAGAAGAGTAAGATAATGTATTGTAACAACGTTGAAACTGCACTTGTTTAAATTTGAGTCCTTTTTACAGCATTTAATTGTTTGGGTTTTGAAAATAATTAGTTGATGTACAGCGAAGTCTGTTTGAACGCATGGCTGCATTAGTGTAAGAAAATTCCATGCCTGTAGTTACGGGTTAATCTTTTTTGCGTGCACATCACCGGATTCGCAAAGGTCTCCGAGCCCCGGCGCGCGGCCAGGAGGAGCGCTGCGGTCGCGTTTGACATGCTAACGACGTAAATTGGAGCCGCGGGCTCTGTTTGTTGCGGGCGTTCTCTATTTGGGCGCTCGGCGGCGGTTCCTTTGTGGGCGAGACGCGTGAAGACGTTCTCTGCCGGCAGGGGAGCAGCGGTCGCCCCGCGCAGTTGTGCTGTGCTGCTTGTCTAGCGCGTGCGCTGTTCTACGGGACGCTGGGTTTGCTTGATTGGTTGTTAGTGGTTCCGGGCGCGTCTACCGCCGAGGTCATTAGTCCCGTACGTGAAGTGCAGGTTTTTCCCTCGTTAGGTGGTTGTGGTGTACTTCCCCCCCTAGATGGCGAGATACGGCGCTGACGTACCGTCAGCTCCAACCAGGTATCTCTCTCCAACAGGGAACCGCCTCAACGGGGACGAGTTCTACACTCCCGACCGCTCTACCGGCATGTGTGGCAGTGTAGTGCATGCCTAGCATGTAAGTGTGTGCAAGGGGAGAGGATAGAACAAGGGAGAAGTAGGAACAATCGCGCGCGGTCCGTGTTCTGTTTGTTAGGATACTGCTCCGGCATTCCCCTGGCGTAGATCGGAGAAATCACTCAAAACTACCGCTCAGAGCAGCCGGCCTCTAGAATTCTCCTCCACACAACGGCTCAATTCTACCTAGCTGACAAGCTAGTATCGAAAATCCTGCCTCCATCGGGACTCGCATACAGGACGCTGTGTGATACTTCCAGGTTGAAATTTTATGGTCCAAATCTCCTCCATAACTCGCGCGCGGAGATGGTGTAACGATTAGCGTAACGGACTGTTGTACCCAAGTTGGCGGGTTCAAACCCGATCGAAGACGTGGATTTTTAAGGGCGAAAAAATCCTTCGTACGCCTTCCTTCGGAGGGGAAGTAAAGCCGGCTGTCCCATGTTAGTAGATTTCCTAGCATGTAAAAGATCCTCAAGCCTAAATGACGCCTCTGATCTAAATTCAAATCGCTTGTTTCTTACCCATAAATACCTCCTTTCTCTACTAGTTGATGGAAGGAGCGTGCGTGGTCAGACGGAAGAGCAGGCCTCATGGCCTGAGTCTCGTCACGTAAAATAAGACATTAATTCAATTCAATAACTGATGATAAATCTAACATTAAAATTAGCTTCTATAGTTTTATAAACGATAGCACTTATCTAATATGATATTACTAACAATTTAATTAAGTTGAAAATGTGATTCGCATTCATAAATGTAATAATACAGTTATTTCTCTTGTAGCATCTTTTCATTTTGTCTCACGAAAGAGTGTTGATCCTTTGTACGTTTTATGTTATTATAGTACAGCGAATTTGGAAAGATTATACTCGATAATCGTAACAAAGTTCGCATAAAACTTCCAGGCACTTCCGGTATTGAGTGTTTATGATCTTGTATCTGCGAGAGTACGACGATACCTGACATCAACGCGAGATTGTGAACGATATAAAAGAGTTATAGCCCAGCAATAATAAGGCAAACTCTTTAATATCTTCATTCACCCAGAAAATATTTAAAGTGTCCTAAAAAGGCTGCCCTTTAAACCAGTTACTGTTCTGGTAATACCAGTAGAGATGAAATCTCGGAGATATAGTACGACTTTATGCACAATAAAGAAGTTCACATTGTGACAACGTTGCAAAATCGCACCAAAATGCGTCCAGTCTGAAATGCTAAAGTTGAACGAGGATGGTGTAAATGGGATGCTAGCGGTTTGATCTTGAAAACATCTGAAGAGAAATAGTACCCACAGTAAAGCCTGATTAAACGGTCACCTTAATTCAGCGGTCAACTCAACTACTGGTCATTTTTCTTGGAATCGATATGGAACCGACCCGTAAGCCATGTGCAAATATACCTTCTTTTAAGCGACCTAGCGCATTTAATAATTTATCCTTAACTAAGTTACCTCATGCTATTTTCAGCTCTGTTATAAAAAGAAGCTTAAAGTAGTGGTATTATGCCTGATTTAATATCTTTCTCCGTCAGGACGCAGTGTCAGATTACTTTGAATAATAAAATTTAGAGCCGCTTGTGTATACAATAATCATATAATTCCATTTTGCATCGTTGCTTCCATCCGTTGATTTGCTCTCCTCAATTCCCCGCGTAATGTAAAGAAATGAGGCCTCAACCCACCTTACTCACGACGACTAAATACCATGATGTTGGGAAATGGAAATATTTTTGACCTATTTTGCACATAGATTGAGATTATCGTAATCCGGAGCATTTCAGTTGCTCCCCTGCATGGACGTTCTGCTCGCAAGCATTCGCCTTTGATTGGTTCACAAGGGTCCTGATTAAGTAACAGCATGTGGTAGGGCAATGCCAGTTTAGCAGTGTCAGAGTAGGCGAACAAGGAGATAACATCGCTGTGCGTGGCAGTGGGAATTATCGTTGGCGTTGATGTAATGTCGTAACTCGTATCAACGTTTTCCAACTGTAAAGTTCTTTTCTAGAAGGTGCCATGATATATTGTGACTTGATAACGAACATGAACACTTATAATGTATTGATTTTGTGAATATTATAGTATGGGAGTATAACTTATAATTTGGATTATAGTGCACATTTATGCATTTGCATTCTTCATATTTCCCTTTGAATTTATTTCAGTAATGACGGTTTTTATAAATTTAAAACAAGTGTGTTTTGTATACAATAATGTACAATTTAAAATATGTACACAATATAAATATTGAGAATAGCAAATTCATCTTATTCCGAATTTGAGGAGATATTTCTAAAATATTCAAAGAACCAGGCAGGAGAGTAGATTGACACGAGCATTATCCGGAGAAAAACAGAAAACTAGATTAACGACGGTATAGAAATTAAAAAATATATAATGAAAGGACTTGAATATATTATAAGAAATATGTTGTCCTAATTTAGAGTGAAAACATAAATTGAATGTTTCATGTGAACATGAAAAAAAAACAATGAAAAGCAGGAGAAAAAAGGAGTGGGGGAAGTGGGTGACAAAGGAATAAGTTACTGTCAAACGATACAGGGGAAAGGTATTACAATCTTCGTAGCACCACGTGATAAAATAGTGGACGTTTGAGTTTGGGTTTGAGTTATTATTACATTTCTAATATACAAAAACAGCAGGAGAAGCGATGTGGATGACGGAGTTAGGATGAGTTCCGGGCTATGTCAATTTTCCTATTTTACTAGCTTCCGCTTCCGCAGTAGAGAGAAAGTCGTGTCATTCTGCGCAAAAGAACGGTGAAGTTTTGATAGAAAAACTCTTACTGCATTACTCATGCTAATGGAAAAGCAGAGATACCTGGATGCTACATTTAGGCAAACGAATCCTCTAACATGAGTGTCCATCATACCAAAAGAAAGCAAAACGTCTGTCTGCCCGCCCAACCGTCCGTGAACAATGCTAGCGGCTAAACCTTTCAACCGATTTTCTTCAAACGTGATATTCCCCAATTGATCTGTCTGATGTCGCGGCATCTTGAATTTGAAACCTATATTTTAATTTTCGAAGGTTCTTTACATGAAACCTCTGGGACATTTTCCGAATACTTTCTTAAAAAAGCTCTAACGTTTTGGAATGCATTTTGTTGTTGCTTTGTAAGAAGGACGTTTAAGACAATGGTGTAGATTTCATGTTCATTGAAAACCTTGATTTTTCGATAATTGAAAATATTCAAAGTTTTTTGGGCATCTTCCTACAGCCAATATTATGAAAATAGACATTTTTCTTTTAATGAAATCTGTTCCTTAAAGATATATTTTGAAATAAGGTCATATAAAACTTCTCGAAAATTTGAATACTTTTTGCGTAATTTTGCGCGATAGTCAGCGGGCTGGGGAGTAGGTGCTGTGTTAGCACGAGTGGTTCAGTAAAACGGTCGCCACGTCAGTCGCTTTGGTGGTTGCGAAGGCGGCGTCTGGGGCGGCGGAGGGGAAGGGCGGCTGGAGCCTCGCCGGCCTCCAGCAGCTGTTTGCCCCGCGCCGCTACTTGTGCTGCTTCCTGGCGGCGTTCTTCCCTGCCGTGCTTCGTTTGACTCGGCGGCAGCAGCGCAACGTCAACAAAATGAGCGCTGCCAGTCTCTGCTGCCAGTCGACGGGCGCGCCGCTGCAAAGAGTAAATACACATCAGAGAATTCTTCCTTTCACTGGGTTCATGTGCGCAAGCAACGTTACAGCGTGCGAAGTTAAAGGCAATGTTTCTTCATGTACAATTCTCCCAATCTCGTTAACGGCGAGAGGATGAATTCACATTGACATATCTCTAATTATTTTATGATGTATTATTTTTATATCATTGGCCTATGTAAAATTATTCCTGTTTTCCGTCTGTAAACCTTTCTATGTCTACAACTCAACTACTTGCTTATTCCAAGGACAGCCACCTTAGAGCTTGTCCTGAAGCATTGAGTAGGAAGATATATAAATTTGTGGAACAAAGAATGTACTGATAAGAGAAAAAAATTAACTTCAGGAACTTGAAATGAAAACAGGATATATCTAAATAGTTGAAAACAGACTTTATTGACTTAAAAAGATGGAAAGGTAGGATATAGATTGCAAGCAATTTTAAGTAGCATTGCTAGAAAAAAATGCATGAGCAATTTTAAGAAGAAAAATGAATGGAGGGACAAAGACAATTATTGGAAAATATGTAAAGATTAAAGAATGGTGGAAACAAGGCGCGTATGATTGAACGGAAAACAGGAAAGGGTGAGTGGGGAATATGCAACACTAATAATTTACGGTAATGATAAATAGAAATGAAATAAAGTATTCTGGTTGAAAAAGAATAAATCAACCGATACTGATAAAATTTGGGAGGCATTTTATGATTTTGGATGGGAATCGATTAGTCTACCCTCTCGGCCACTCCATTCCTATGGGTTTCTGCCCCGATTTCTTCAGCGCACTCTGAGTTTAGTCCCAAGGAGCTGCTGCGGACTGTGCAGTGACTATGGCCCGAAATCTTACGTTTCTAGTCCCACCGATGTCGCAGTTTCGGCCCTTCCTAGGTCGCATTCATCCGCTGTCTGGAGGAGAATTCTTACGGCTAGCTGCTCTGATTGGTAGTTTTCCGTGTTTTTTTCCGATCACAACCAGACGAATACCGGAGCAATACCCTATAAAGTGGGCCACGGACCGCGGGCGTTCTTACCTGTCTTTTTCTAGTCCTACACACACACACACACAATCACACACACACACTAACATGCACTACACTACCACACATGCCAGAAGACCGGTCGAGAGCGTAACGCTTTTCCCGGCAGAGGGTGTTTCGTCGGAGAGGAAAGTTCCCCATGTAACGTAACTTGTTATCGTTGTTCAGTCCTTTGTCTCTGCGTAGCACCGGGGTGTTTTAGAAGACTGTGTAAATAGGGATAGTGCTTCGTGAAGGTGTGAAGAAATTATGGAGAGCTTCTCAGCTCCACGGATTTTGTATTTTTCGCAGTTTTATTCATTTGGCACATTAGCAGTGAAAGAGTCATCTCTCAAAATAAGCGCTCGACGAAAAGTCGATGATTCACCTGTGACGCTGTCGACCGTTGCGCGAGCAAGCCGACGTGGGCCTAGGTGGGCGCTGGATCTCGCCATCCAGCGGGTGGAACACCACCACCCCTCCGGGCATCGCATCATTCGCTACGCCCGTTCGCTACGCCCGTTCGCTACGCTCGTTCGCTACGCTCGTTCGCTACGCTCGTTCGCTACGCTCGTTCGCTACGCCCACGGCGGTCGGCGTGTGTGCGCAGGGGCGACCTGACGACGGCGCGTGGCCTTGTCGTGTGTGCTCAGCCGCGCCGGGCGCTGGTGGCGCCCGATGGGAGCGCCGCTGGGAAGGGGCCAGCGAGAGCCATGGAGATGGGTGACACCCACCTGGCGCTCCAGACGGCCTAAGGCGGCGGTCAAGGCGCATTGTAGCTTCGGTGGTGTATTGGTTAACATATCAGACTGTTTTACCTAAGTTTCAGAGTTCAAACCCGATGGAAGCTGTGAATTTTTAAGGGAGAAAAATATTTCGTACGACTTCCTTTCGAGGAGAAGTAAAGGTGGCTGTCCCATGTTGTATGAGGAGATAGTATGGTCATGGAGGAATAAGAAAAATCGCGTGTCGTCCGCTGCCCATTGGTTAGGGTATTGCTTGAGCATTCGCCTGGTTTTGATCGTAGAAAAAAACATTGGAACCGTCGACGTTAGAATACCCCACCAAACAGAGGTTGAATTCAAACTATCGAACAAGAAGAAAACTCCACCCCCGTCGGGACTCTGAATTGAACACCACCTGCTCAGAGCCATAGCGGCCTCGTCGTTACCAACATTCCCATCTTCGACAAATTTGCATAAATGGAAAATGTTGGTAAAATGACAAGTAAAAATATCGCCAAAAGGGAACTCATCACATCGCCATGTGAAAAAAATCAATTTTTGTGCGTGATGAAAATTTATTTACTATTGACTCGGCCATATATGCAAATATATCATCAGTTTTCTGCGCTCTTTAATTTATTATGACTTTTCTTTGTTTAAAGCTCCGAATGCTGCTTTCAACATAACTTTTCATAATAACGTAATGTTGCGATTGCCAAAGCTCGTCTGAATAACATCGATTCTCTCGTGATCAATAAAGTTTAAGGGTCTACCTTACACCTAGCGCTAAAACTCTCTTAATTGCAATTAAGCTACCCTCCCCAACTAGCACGAGAATGTGCGTTCGTGGGGAACAGCCAGTCTCAAAACTGTTATGGCTATAGGTGGTAAAACAGCACAGGCCAAACACGGACAGGTAATACTGGGATGGAGTTAAAAGTAGTGTTGCTCAAAGAGCGCGTCCTTTCTCGTATTTTCACGCGCATTTACATAAAAACTACTCAAATTTTTTAAAAATTGTACACAACGTTATTTTGAAATCTAATATTAAGGAACAGGTTTTATTAAGGGAAAAATCTGTATATTTAATGTTTTAGTTGAAGGAAGACTACAAAAATAATTGAACTTTTGCAATTTTCGAACCTTGATACCTGCACCGTACTCTTAAACAATGGAACCATTGTTTTTAAAAATTTAGTAAATGTCCCAGAGACTTCATGATAAGTACTCCCCAAAATTGAAATATCGGTTTCGAACTAAACGGTTTAGCCGCCACCGTTGTTAATAGACGGACGGACGTTTTGCCGTCATTCGATTTTTCGGTACCAAGGATTCACAAAGCATGGATTTGGTTACATCCACGTGTTATAGGTTGTTTTCTAAATTTAGAATCAGGTTTTGTCCGCTTTTCCGTTACGAGGGTCTTTAATGAGACTTTTTCTGCCTAAAATTCGCCATTTTTACGCTCAGCATTACGTAACTTTCTCTGTACTCCGTAGCGAGGAAGTAAAACGGGAGGGTAAACTTGTTATGCGGTTAAACACGCCAGCGCCATGTGCGTGTGCGGGGGAGGGTAAGGGGGCAGGCGGCGAGCCCCGCCCCCCGCCTCCGCTGCCGCTGCCGCTGCCTGTGCGCTCGGAGCGCAAAGAGGCTTTGCGGTCGCGCCCTGCCCGACGCCGCGCCGCTGCGTTTGCAATTAAGAAGACGCGCGTGACAATAATTACTGCGCCGGGGCTAAGACGGTTTAGCGGCTGCTCTTTACTTTGCGCCACGCAGCGGAGGGCTCTCGGCGCTTTGGATCCTCGCGGCAGGCGCGATGTGGCGCCGCCTCCATTATCACCTTTGTCTCTTCGGGCGACGGATAAATATTTCGCTGCATGGTTTGGGACTTTGCTAATTTGGATTCTAACACAAACTCACATAAAAGAAAGAAAATACACCAGCTCTCGTTCATAAAAATAATATTGTTCAGTAATTCTGATGACTTATCAGATATTTGCGAAGAAAAAACAAACCGGCTTACTATGCGACTGATAAATATTTCACTAGTTTTGTTTTTCCACTAATTTCACTGCCAATATAAACACATCGAAAGAAAACTTAAAAAAAGAAAATGTACCAGCGTTCGTGTACAGAAATAATACTGTTTACATATTCCGATAATTTATCAGATATTTGAGAAGAAAAAACAAACCACAAAAAGAAATAATTTTCTCCATTTTAAAAATCTCGACATTTTCATGCAATAAAAAACCTTACATGTAAAATATGCATTTACTGTGTCACGTGTGATGTATTATACTATGTATTTAGTGTGTTACAATGTGAACTACAGTATCTTACACTAAATACGTAGATCGAAGGCATTTAAGCCGTTACCTTGAATGCCCATCCACAAATAGCGACAATGAAGTGTTGTGTTATATTGACTTAACACAATCAAAGGGAGGAAAAATAATAAAAGCCAATCTTAATGGCCGGCGCCTACTAAAGATTTCAACAGTCCACCGACCGTTAAAACAATCGAAACATATGTTAAAGACGGTGTACAAGAACGCCAGTGTCAAGAACAAATATTTCTTATTGCTATGAGTTTTTAAATGTAAGATGGCCGTTTGCGAAGTGTTGAAAGAGACCCTGCCAACATCGCAAATAATGTTACACAAAGTGATCCACAATTATATCCCTGTTTCTATTTTACTGCTAATTTATAATAAACGTTGTAATAATAATTATTATTGTGTTATATTATGCTCTATTCTATGTAATTACGTTGCATTATTCGTGTAGCGTATTTGTTGTTTCTGGGAGGTAAAACTATTCATTAAGTGAAAGATGACTTAGAAATTGAAATTGTGTACCGTGTTCGGATTCCAGCTAGGCAGTCGGCTGTAATGATGCAAAGATGAGGGTGAAGGGAGGGGGGAGGCACGCGACTCAGGGCGTGAAAATAACGCGTTCGGTTAGTCACCAAAAGGGTGCGGGACCCCCAAATAGAGTTGTCACTGAAGAGACTAAAATCAACGCTTCTGTGACGTTTGGGCGAAGTCCCTGAGACGATATCATAGGGAATCTGGTTTCTTGCATGACTCGGTTCAATGGATAATGGAGGAGAAACTCTAGAGACCGTCGAATTATTTTTAATTAATTTTTTAAATCTGGGATTAGTTTAAAAGCGTAGTTATTTAATGCATTAACCGAATACAGTAACGTAAACTTCCCAAAGGCATTTCTGAAGCGGTGCGTATCATGTTCTCACTTCCATAACTCGCGGTGAGTGACTCACCGAGGTCGGGGTCTGTTGTATCCTCGTAGCGCTTATCTCTCTAACAATTATTGTTATTACGCCGGCGGCAGCCCCGGCAGCTGCGCTCGACGGCTCGGCGGCTGCGTGGCGCCACGGGGCGCCGCCGCTTCACGCTGCCTCTGCGGGGGGCGGGGCCTTCGCGACAGCCCGCCTCGTGCAGCCTCCTTGGCAAAATTTGGGCTCTGCAGCGCCTTCGGGGAAGAGATGCCTTGGCTCGAGCACGTTCTTCATTTCATGATACAGTAGACTCCGGTAATAGTAAATTTGGATATAGTAAACTTTGTCATAGTGAACTTCACTGGTTCCGTTTCACTTACATTACAAATAAGCATTTCAAGATTCGGTTGTAGTGAACCTGAACCTCGACTATAATGAACGTAGAAAATAAGTCTTGGAAATTAATTGGATCTCCTATGTTATTGGGCGAGTGGTAGGAACTTCGAAGAGTGGGACGGTGTTCGAACAGTACAAGAAGCATTGAAGGGCGTGAAGTCTGCATTACGATATTTAGAGACAAGAGGACAACGCAGAAACGAGTACAGACTCTGAAAAGGATTTAGAGAAATTGCTAATTAAAGCTGTACGAAGCAAACTATTGAAAATAATAGTTTTTAAGGACAAATCAAGATATTCAAGTTTTAGACCGTGCTGTTAATGAATATTTCTCTATCTCTGAATTAATAAAATCAATCACTGTGGAGAAAACCTATTTATTTTGACATTGGATGTAGTGAAGCAAACATGTCAGTCCCCAGAAGTTCATTAGAAATGTAGTCGACTGTATCTCGTTCTTAAATCGTTATAACCAGGGCTCGAATTCTGATAACGTGCCATCTTTACATAGGTTCCTTCTAGACGTAGCTAACTTTGCAAATATTTTTTTATTTCGCCATATAGGTGGTAGAAATGTATAGTTATTGGGTAATTTTTTTTATTTTTTTCCATTTTTCCATTTTTTGATGCTTTTCACTACCTTTGCGCCATTTTTGTGAGTTTTACGCAGTTTTTGATTTTTTTGATTTTTGAAAGTGAAAGTTTCATGAATTTACAATGACACACTAAAACAAAGTTTTTATTGATCACTTCTTGACGAAATTCACAACTGGAGTGGACTCTGTTTTTTCAAAGTCTAGTAATTACACTAATCTTCGGTAACTTAGTCGACCTTTCAAACCTGTCGGTTGGAAGATCGGAGCCAAGGACATCATTTCCTTCTAAAGTGAAGACGATATATTAAATATAATTGTATATAAATACATTTTGTTTAAAAATGTAAAATTCATTGAATAACTAAACATTTTCATACAAATTTTGAATATCTTTTAAAAAGATTGGGTCATTTCCCCCTTATTTTAAAGTCATTTTATAGGTGATTTGCAAAGAATTTTTAGATCATCAGAATCCGAGTCGTGATTATAACGCGCTCAGAGGAAAAAATAGCCACTCTTAACTACCGCCGCCCATTCGAGCAAGCAAAAGACAGCGTATGGGTACTTCTATTCAATGTAAATGCAGTTTTTAATTTTAATTTTATATTTCCTTGGTGAGGTGGCACTTACGAATGGACACAAAACACAAATAGAGGATTCGAGGTGTTCTAAATCTCGTCTATTATTTCGCTTTATAAACTTAAAGCGCCACTCGCAAATGCTCCATATTAGCCTAATTATCTTAATACGTAAGTGAATATCTTTCGCTCAAACATGTGACAATAAATGTTTTGTGAAATGGAAAACTATGTGAGGACAGAAATTATGTTTAGGACATTTATAATATCCCTCTTTAGCACATCTTTGTTTATACATCGGTACTAGTAGCTCCTAAAAAACTCTCACTGATGCTCTAAATTGTCCAACAACTCGTAATAATGATGTGGATGAAAATCTTAAATTTTTCGTTGAAAAGAGGGCTGCTGGTACGGTTTCGATATTCACCCATTTCCGCATTTTATAATTAATAACTAAACGCTTATTTCGTACAATCTTGCAAGGTTATACCTCTTGATTTTTTATATATAAAGGAAACGGATTTTGATATTCCATAGTAACGTATGAAAAATTGCTTCCTACTTACTGTGGTTGTCACACGCCGTTGCGAATAGCACCTGCAAATTTTTCAGAATAATTTTAATCACACGTGACCATGGCCACAAATTGACCACAGATGAACGGTGTTCCTTGGGCCGAACTGCACCGCTTTGGACGGCTTGCTAAAATGATGTCTTACTTGCAAACAAAATTTCACATTGCTGTCTTTGGATAAATCGAAATATTTCCTGGGTAACGAAATTGAATCGATCATTTCAGAAAGCAGTCAAACGCTAAATTTGTCTTTCCGAGAAAACTGAGAAAAAGTCTCCCTATTAATTTCATCCAAAAATATTTTTATTCATTAAAACAGTTGATAATGAATATTTTTCATATAAATATGCACTAAACTATGAGTCTATCCTCTTGGAACAATAGTCCGGTTTTGGCGTTTGACGAGTTTTTGAAATAAACAATTTGCATCTTTGTTACTTAAGCGAGCCAATAACTAATAACATTTGAACCCTTCAAATATGAGTACAAGAGCATGTTATTATCATAATAATATACGAGTGTACTGTGACTTAATGTGACCGTACTGTGATTTATTTATAAAACAAGAGAACACTTTATTAATGACATTATCAAACCCATTGTTGTATAGGGACGGCGGGTGTGAGGTAGAGTTCAGTGTTCTTTGGAGTGACAATTTAGTAATTATTTAAAGTTGGACACGTGATTAAATACACAAACACAACATTTTGGTGGGTAATTCAAGTGGTTAGTGATAATTGTTGGAAAAGTTGTGAGTTAATTCAGTTGCTCACAACAAAAAAAGGAAAAAGTCCTGTCAATTACTTCAACTCTTCGCCTGTCATCGTAGGTGACATTTTCTATCTCAGCACATATTCGTCATCTCATTTTATACTGTTACCAGTGTTCTCAAGCAATGAGCAATCGTTATACAAAGTACAGAGAAAAATTGTACATCTCATTTGTTGATTTTGCAAAACATACTTTCAGTGCTTGTTGTATCATCATTGTGTGAATTTTCTTATTTAAGAACGTATTTGGAATACTGACAAGAAGTGTATACCCTAATTTTGTCACAGAATGTTGGAAGTACATGTACCGTTAACCAAACGTCAATGATCCAGCCATTATCTATACTATTTATCAGCACTTGGACATTGAAGCGGATATCTTCCTGTGTATGTTCAAAATAGCCTTTTGTATCTCGCACCAGAATCTTCAATTATATCACTTGATTTCATCACTGGATATCACGACCATTATATTCATGTAACTCCATTATTGCTGTCGAAATGCTGGGCCATCAACGTTATTCACCTCATCCTCAATCAAAGGTAGGATCGCGCTCTTGAAAATTGCGCTTGTCAACAAATGAGCTGTCGTGAGAACTAACTATAGAGTAGTTAGCTCAAGGCTATTTAGAAATAAAGAATGCGGATAATACAATATGATTCTGACTTAACAATATTATGGCATTTCCTTTCTTTATATAGGCACTTCGATGTGGCTCGCAGAAACTTTTTCTAGTTTAGCTTCACACCTAAGTCGAATGCAGCCCCTGCCTGGAGAAGAATTCTAGCGGCCGGCTGCTCTGATCGGTCGTTTTAAGTGGTTTTTTCGATCAACACCGGGCGAATGCCGGAGCAGTACCCTACCAAACGGGCCACGGACCGCGCGCGATCTTTTCTTCCTAGTTCTTGTTCTATCCTCACCCCTTATCTCTCTTTCACCAACATGCGTTTCACTACCACACATGGTGGGAGATCGGCGGGACGTTCAGAGCTAATGCCGGCTGGCGCGGTGCCCCGCTTGTGGGGAGGCCTCTCCTCGACGGCAGAATCTCACGATCCAGCGGGAGACCACCGCTATCGTCACCAGCGGAGGAAAACAACACTCACTACACTTACAGGACTAACGACCTCAGCAGTTGACTTTCATGGTCCGCCCGGAATCTCTAATGAAAGTAGTGGTGCTGCAAAATGGCACAGACTTTCTCGTATTTGTTTTCTAATTCCTTTGGTCGGAACTTGCTATTCGGATTTGTCACATACTCTTGCCAACTACCACAGACTCTTGCCACATACTATTGCCGACCAAGTACATTTTTAAAAACATTTTCTTAATTAATAGGTTTTACTGATAGTGTAACGGTAATATTATTTTAAGATTATTAAAGAACTGTAAAACCGCATCCTAAATGGCAATTTTCTTTGAACATTTTGGAGCTGTTGTTTGGAAAATGGCGCTTATGAGATTCTGTGAATTCGATATTTGAAGCTCTTTTTCACTTAAAATGTTTGAGTTTTTCCAAAATCTACAATTTAAGTCATTTAAAATATTTTAACTCATAAATACAGTAGTGTTTGCAAATTTCTAGAAATGCCCGTATTAACGGAGTGACAGATCTTAAAAAAAATACATTTGTGTAATTATTGATAAAATATAAGAATACACCAAAATGAACATTACGTCATATTTGATGGTGCAATTAGTACTATTCGTTCGATAAGTTGGAAAAACAGTTTGGTTCCATTTTTGAAATAAATAGCGGCTTTTCTTAAGACACATAGGCTCATAAATACAGTAATGTGAAGCAATTGCCGCTAATATAAATATTAACGACATGAGAGACAAGTCAGAATTTTTCTTTGAGAAAACAAAAGAATAGAACAATATGGCGTTTATGTTATCTTATGTAATGGATTTAGCACTATACCTGCCAAAGGTTAAAAGAAAAAATGTGGATCATTTTCGGGAAAATCTTGTTTTGTAATTTTTTTAAATAGCAAATATTTCATGCAAAGTTGCTCGAAAACTACTAAAAATAAAAAAAAATGTTCATGCCCTTTTTGAAAAAACTGATTACGAGTAACAAATTTTATTCAAGGGTAAAATCTCTTTCTTTAACTTTGTAGTTGTAGGATCACACGGAAATAATTCAAACTTTTGAAATTGGAATTTGCGAAAATTGAGAGTTAACCGTGAAAATCGGGCCAAGAGTACACTTTTAAACTTTACAAGTGTACTTTAATCTTACATGAAATTTAAATTTGCGGAAATGTTGAAAATGACCGGAAGGCTTATGATCGACAGGAGTTCTATTTGGAAGAACCCTACGCATGGTTTAGGCGCTAGTGTTCACAGGCCGGCAGGCGGATGACAGTAGGACCATTAAAAAAAATACTTTTCGGCATTAGGTTACCCCAAAACATGTATTTGCGTTGAATTCTCGAAATTGATTATCTGCAGCATTGCATTACTTTTCCTATACTAGGTATATTACTCCCTGTATACGTACGTAAACGAGAAAGTAGAAATGAAGGGGAAGGAAAGATCGCGCAGGGATTTTAATGATAGGATATGATTGTTATTACACGGCTAGTGCATTCGCCTGGTGTTGATAGGATAAACCACGGATCACTACGCGATATGTGCGGCCGACGCCGCTAGAAGTCCCCTTCAGGTAGCGGGCGCACTCGACCTGGTAGGTATGTCGTGTGTGGAAAATACTGCCACCGTCGGCATTCGAAAGGTAGGACCTCCCGGTCAGACGCCGTGAGATGCGTTGAGCCCTGAGCCTCTGTTGAGGGCTGCCGAGTGTGGCGGGGGGGGGGGGGCGCAGGCTAATGAAGAAACCGGCGTGGGTCGCCCAGGGCGGCGGGGCGGCGACATGGAACGCGTTAATTAACGTCGCTCCTCACGCGCCCGGCGGCGGCAGACGGCGGCGGGTGGGAGCAGGGTGGCCGTCGGCCGTGGATGATTGTGGCGTCGCGCTGGCAGCCGGAGTCGTGCGCAGGCCGACAGCGAGAGCGTCCCGGGCGGTAATTGGAAGCGATGACTGATGGCCATCGGCGGGGATTGTCAGTGATTCCGGGCACGTCAACTGCTAACGTCATTAGTCCAGTTACATAGTGCATGTTTTTGCTTGGGTGGTGACGGTGGTCTTCCCCGCTGGATGGAATCCGGCGCTCACTTTCCGTCGGCAGGTCGGGGTTTTCCCCAACCAGGTACCTCCCACGAGCGGGGTACCGCCCCAGTCGGGACAAGCTCTAAGCTCTCCCGGGATGGGTGGTAGTGTAGTGCATGTTAGTGTAAGTAAGAAGGTGAGAATAGTACAAGGAAGAGGAAGGAAAGATCGCGCACGGTCCGTGGCCCCATTTATAGGGTACTGTTTCGGTATTCGCCTGTTGTAGTTGAAAGATAAACGGAAAAATACCAATCATAGCAGCTGGCTGCTGGAATTCTCCTTCAGAGAGCGGCTGAACTAGCGTATAGGGAGAGTTGGGTGGCGGTGAAGGACGGCCGAAGGACCGCCGGGCGGGCGACTATTGAAGGCTTCAACTTCTGGCAGGGTTGTTGATAATTTTTGGTACATCGGAGAAGCCCTTTATGTACTGTGTGTGTGTGTGATACCTCCTTGATGTGATGTGATGTGATGTGATGTGATGCGATGCGATGCGATGCGATGCGATGCGATGCGATGCAATGCGATGCGATGCGATGTGATGCGATGTGGTGCGATGCGATATGATGTGGAGTATGTGAGGATATGGAGACAGCAGTTGAGAGCTATGGTGGAGGCGTTGGACATCCTTGTGTGATAAAAGTACCATCATTACGAAAACATTAAATAATTTTGAGGTATTCGTGAATTGGTCATTCATCAGGCCAAAGGTGACAAGGGTCAAACAAAAATAATTTTGAGGTTTCGACGGTTAATGCAGATTATATTATTTTTGGGCGGGTATTTCTCAGGACGTGTCGAGTCGAGTACTGCCGGAGGTTGCGGTGCCCGGCTGTGTCGCAAGAAACGCCGGCCGCGCCGGGCAGGGCAGGGGAGAAGGGCGAGGCGGGGCGGGGCGGGGCATTTGCGTGTTTGGGCCGCCGCGGAAGGCCTCAGCTCGCGGGATGGCGGTTCAGGAGATGGCGCGCCGCCGCCGCCGCCGCCGCCGCCGGATGCAGGAAGCCCTCGGAGATTGGAATTCAGCGGTGCTTGCGCCTGTGGCGGAGCGGCTGGCCACGGGGCGCCGCACCGGGTGAAACATGCTGAGCAGCCCCATGCACACAGAGCGCTGAGCGAAGAGGCGACGAGTCTAACGCAAGGACGTAGTAGAAAAGATATATTCTTAAAAAATGCATTTTTTTGGGGTTCGCGAATTGGCCAAAAAAGGGCCGTTTCCAGAAAAGGAAGCACACAAAAGTGCAACCCGCCGTGGCTCAGTCATATTTATCGAGGGAAGATACAAATGACGTTTTTGAGGGAGACCAGCGTTTTGATGTTGAATTAATTTTTTGCACCCAGAGTTATTGGCCCTGGGGGATGATGTCAAATGATGGTGATAAGGATGAAATGGGCAATCACAATCACACACACACAATCACATATGCAACCATGCCCCAGGCGGGATTGGAACTCTCGATCTTTCAGTCTGGGCCCCCCTTACCGATCTCGTTTACCCGAATCGACGTAAAATACATGCATTAATAATGTAGAATGTTTCATAACTTTATTATTTCCTATTTAATTATCTATTGTGTTAAACTGGAAGGACTGTCGTTTACACGCAAAGAAGCAGGTTCTACTTCCCCGAATGTGCTAGACATTTTAGCAAGGTGTTGTGGAGATGTTAGCATTTCTAGGATAAACTGAAAGCAGGAATAGTTGACTTTTTCTTATTAATATTACGGAGTCGCACGCTTTTCGGACGTTATAATTACTTTCTTCAAATGGTAGTATGTTTCAACCCTACTGGTTTTGTAGACTACTTTCTAAAAACAAAAATTTATATGAGCTCTTGTTTCGCATATCTCAATTGTTGGTGATTGATAATTAAGAACATTTTAGGAAGATCAGAAATGAAACATAATTTGACTAATTGCGTATTAAATTAGGCATTCTGCATGAAATTAACAAAAAATGTATTTCACTAACGTTAAAACATTTGTTCTTTACTTGACACTCTAATGGTCTCGAGGTTGCGGTACGCTACCCATTGCAGAAAATCGCTAGTGAGTCCTGCATTAAAGGGCACATTTTCCCTCTTCGTTCTTCTGACATCTCCATAGCCCTTCCCAACTCTTCGCGCCCTTTCCCCGCTGTGCAGCCCGCGATTGTCCTTCCAGCTGTAAACTTTTCCGCGTCCCTTACGTCCAAGTCTGCGCGCCGCGTTGTGTGAGTGGTTAGCGTCTGAACCCTCAGTTTACGGCTTCGATCGCGATTTTCGAAGGACGGAAAATCCACAGTAGCCATGCCACTCGTGTGGCATGTATAAGAACCCTGGCACATGCCGCGACATCCTGCGCTAACGATATATCAGTTTCTCCTAACCAGATAGCTTGGATATCATAAACAGCCCGACATCAGGCGGAGAAATTTGGTCACTCCTCAGGCGCACCAGGGGACCGCGTGCGAGTCGCGTCTGCTCGAGAAGGTCTCCAGGGTAGCGTGGAAGGTAGGTGCAAGGGCAGTCTCCCCTCGAGCGATCCAATACACCAAATAAATTACATGTACCTTTCATTTTCACTATCGAACCTGTGCCTCCTCACGGGGATTAACGACGTCAAGCAGAATGCCGGGTCGCGCCCAACCTATGTTCGTATTGATTGCTTGCTAGAGATTCAGGGTGCGTCAACATCTGAGTTTATTAGTCACATTCGAGTAGTGCATGTTTATTCCTCGTGAAGTGGCGGTGTTCTTCTCCCGCTGGATGGCGAGATCCGGCACCGACCTTTCGTCGACTAGCAGGGTTTATCCTAACCAGCGAGGCACCACGTCAGTAAAGTCAAGCTCTAAGCTCACGACCTGTCTCTTGGCACGTGTGGTAGTGTAGTGTAAGTGTGTGTAAGTAATATGAAGATAAGTTGAGAATAGGAGAAGGAAGGAAAGATTGCGCCTCGTCCGTGACCCGTTTGTTAGGATACTGCTCCGGCATTCACCTGGTATTCATCGGAGAAACCACCGAAAACTTCCGATCAGAGCAACCGCCGCTAGAATTCTCTTTCAGGCAGCGACTGTATTTGACCTAGCTGACAATATTGCGTCGAAAAATCCTGCCACCTAGGTCCTCCCACTCAGAGGCTCTGCAGTGACATAAGTTGATGCCCTGAGCCACCTCTCCCGGTCCCCATTTCCCGATCGCGAGGATATTTTAATGGACATCGGACAAGGAGAAGTTCTTCTCTTAGTTGTGAGAAAGCCCTGTCAATATTTGCTCATTCTTTTCCTTCCAGGGTTGCAAGAATTAGATCGCGTAAGGACACGGTCGAGTTGATGATCTTGGTGCTATCAAAACAATTCGTCGTTGAGTCTACTTTCGTTGAGATCGATTGCTGTGGAAGTAAACACAGTTTTGGAGACTAAGCACCTCCATGAATGAGATCTGTCAGTTAGAATAACTCAGGTAAGCGGAAAACCATTCCGAAAATTCCTAGTGTCCTTTAACGCTCTTGATTGTCACTACGTTACTTTGAAGATAAGAATACACGTGAAAGAAGATACATATTATTTCGACATTATATTTGAGACAAACACACAGACAATATTAATATTAGATAAGTAAAACACGAATGTGTCATAAAATACTTTTGAAATGCTCGTAGAAGTCTACTAACATGAATGACATTAGTACGCTACCACAGATATTTCGAGTCACTTTTGCCATGCAATGGTTGAAATAAACACTTAGTTGCTTATCTTAAAAATATTGGAAATTTAAAGTGTTAAATAAAATTTTAATTGTGTTAAATGACTTCACCTTACATCTTTCACACTGATATTTATTGTGTATTGTCTATAAAATAGTTTCTTATACACCACACATACATGGAGTGTATGAAGATATACATTAGAAATGCTTTTGTAATAAAGTACGTTTGCTGAGCCGTGAGTGATAACAAATCCTAAAACACTAATTAGTGATGACGGTTAAATTATTTACTTCTTGTAATGGATAGCCTTCGCATATTATGTCTTTCCAGTGAGTATGTAATTTAATGTCCAAGTTCCTGAAGACATAGCCGCAACTTGCCTATCCACGTGGGCGATTGGACTCTACGATAACGAGAGTTATGGGTAGACAAACAAACTAGTTATGATTGGGCGAGGGCCGGCAGCTATCTCATCCGCCGCTGCGTGTGTTATCAACCCTCCAATTAATCGCTTAATGGATCGTCGTGCTTGTGGCGATCGCATGAACATCCAACATAAACATGACTGTTTAGCCTTGATGCTTCCAGATGTACGTAAAATAGAGAATATTTTGTTTAAAAGTATTAGAATTTGGTGCCTTTGTAAGTTATTTAAAATATTCCATAGTTTGTCCCTTAGAAAAAATAATATAATTTAAAATATACACATAATAAGAATTCATAATATCCACCTTTATAATAAACAAAATAATATTCATCAATTTCTACACCGAAACAAAAAATTCATTATTTCTTTAATTGACAGTACAAGCTCTCTAATTTTGTAAAATACCGGCAGCACAATTTAAGGAATTTAGAAACAATTCAATTTTTAATTTATAGGTATTCTTAAAGATTATTAAACTAGATGGAGATTCCAATAGGAACTCTATTTACTCTTTCGAAAGGCTTAAGAAAGAATTTGTGCTTTCGAACGTGAATGAAGAATTAAATTACTAATGAAGAAGAACAAGAATGTGACGGTATTTTGTTTCTTTTCTATGTTGAGAGTATTGTCTGCAATTGGTCGCTGTCATCCTCCTGTATGATAGTTACCTGTGGCAGTTGAAAAACTGAATGTCTCGTTAGTTTAGTAGATAATTAACAGCTCTTTTAATATAATTCTCTCTCTCTCTTTCTCTCTCTCTCTCTCTCTCACTTTCTCTCTCTCACTTTCTCTCTCTCACTTTCTCTCTCTCTCTTTCTCTCTCTTTCTCTCTCTCTCTCTTTCTCTCTCTCTCTTTCTCTCTCTATATCATTATCTCTTTCTCCCTTTTTCTGTAATTTCTCTATTTTATATTCTCTCTCTTTCTCTATTTCCTATATATTGTCTCTTTCTTTCTGTCTTTCTTTATTTCTTTATTTCTTTCTGTCTCTCAAAAATTAGTGAAGAAATAGAAATGTTATATCTCGCAAAGCCATGTTACACCCAAGTGCTGCCGTCATTCCATTCCTCGCGCAGGTCTTCTCTGGCAGCTGAACCCGCTCTTCGCCCCTTTAGCGCTGCAGTGTGCCAGAGAGATTGATTGGTCGAGCGATATGATTGATCGTGGTTATTGGCCTGCGGAATTACACAAAACCCACCGACACCGATTCCTCATATTTTGAACATGATTCGGGGAATAGCCTGTACATGGTAACAATTCGAAAGTAAATTATTCGATTATCGGTTTGGCAACAGCGATCTTCTATCGCGCTGGAGTACGATGTTTTTAAATAGCAGTGTGTAAATTTATAGTCAATTAATGTACCCGAAGTCATTCATGATGTGTGAAGTTTGAGGAGATCCGAAAGGCCCTGTCCCTCCAATATAAGTTTGACGGATTTCGTATTTCCTTTTCTCAGACACTATTCGTAAAAACTACATTAATAATTATGTAAAACGTTAGGCATATGACCACATTATAACACAGCGATTTAAGAAAGTAATTTTTGTTTTCTTAGAAAAAAAATTTCAATTTATAAATCTTCATCTACGCAAGCTATTGCAAAATCTCTACGTTAAAACGTGGAAGGGGGTACATTTCAAAATCTGCAAAAAATTAATTCAATTATTTCAAGTAAATTTGGATTAAAAATCATTTAAAGAGTAGTCTGAGGGAAAACAACAATCAAAGTTTCTAGCGCATTCCAGCACCATAGCTGCGTCATTAGTGTATTCTTCTTAAGTTTCTGCTATATTAATTCTTACGTTTTTTTCTTCTCTCGCATGCCTTTGCTTATGTATTTCTTTCAGGCTTTATTTGAATCTTTCAATCTCTCTTTATCGAGCGTGTTTTTCCAGAACTACTAACCTTCGTGAAATTTTATTTGCTTCTCGGTGAACATAGAGTTGTAGCTAATTGAATTTCGGATTTCCTGACGTTTTTCTTCTTTTCCTTAAAAACACAATTCGTATTTAACAATATTGAAAGAGAGGTAGATCGCTAAAAGTAATTAAATTACACCTTTAAGTATGATGTAACTTCACTTTTCACTTCAAAAGAGAAACAAATGACTCACTAAGTGTAGAACAACACAATATAAATGAACACAGAAGCATGGATTACATGTAGACACTGTACAGACAACTTAAGATCGTAATCGTAACTTCAGGATTTGACATTTGGAATTCTAACGGGGTAATTCAAAGTAAGCAAAGCAAATCGCACATTGATATAGATGTCACCGCTGTCAGTTGTCCAAAGATGGTCACACCCCTTTTTTCCAAAGTTATTTCGAATACTACACAATCTGCGAACGACAATAATTTATAAATCAAATTGAAAAGATTTTTTGCCATATTAGAGCCGCTGTAGCTCAAAAGGGGGTTATGTTGTCTAATTCACAATTATACTGAGAAATGATTGGAGATTGTTTTAAGTCGCTTAAAGTAGTTTGGAAGAAAGTTGGAAGATATTAGACAAGGTTTGGCTGTAATAAAGAACTTAAATACTGTTTGTTCTGTCTGGAGATGATGTGTGGGGGGCTGTCTCACTGAAGTCTCGATTTCTAAATGTTTCAAGAAGAGGCAAGAACGCATTTCATTTTATCGTGAAAATAAAATTTCTGAGCTAGTAAAAAAAATTGAACAACTACCAGGTTATAATTTTCCTTTCCGACAATGGAAGGCGTGAATTCTCCTTTCAGATCTTTTGGTTTGTGTTGAGAAGCTATTCATATGACATCCACACCCACAAACAATTGCGTTAAATTTGATAAACTATTTCATCGCATATCTTACGTCGTGTATTCCCAGTAAAACATATTTAAAAGTATGCATCATGGAGATAATAAAACCATGTCTATTTTCTTCTAAACTGGGATACTTAAATGGTAAATTTATTTCCCTTCCTACTGCAAACAATTGTCTAGAAGACATTAATAACGAAATTAGAAGCAGCCAAAACAACATAAGTCACTTTCATTCAGAGAACGAAAACATCTTCAAACTGATCTTTAAAATTAAGTAAATGTGGCCTATTGCCTTTAACTTTTGAGGTAGAGACTTTCGTCGGTCTTTCACATTTTAAAATGTTTATAAGTTTGAAATGCGATACACACAAACTTGATGATTCTTCTCGTTTTATCACATAAAGACCCCAGAGTAGGTTTTGTTCCTCTGATAAAAACTAGATTTCATTTTTAGCTTTATGTGATCAAGAGTTTTTTTTCGATGCAAGAGGATAGCGAGGGAAAATTAACAGCCTCCGTTAAACCTTAGAGCAATATTTGTCTGCGAGAAATAATGAAACTCTATAAAAGGAAAACCATGAACCATAAGCTAGTGGAGACACTGAGAATGTGCGCGACTACGAAGAGTAAGGAGCAAAATGAAGAGAATTTGAAGTAAGTACCTCTCAGGGTAAAATGTCCGGTAGTAAATCTTTGATGAGGATCCCCTGAGGGCCCAGGAGATAACGTAGGAGCCAGATCGTTGCTCTTGTCCTTGGCTGAGGTAGAAGGGCCGTCTCTTTGGATAAACCAAAGTTATAATTACTGTATTTGTTGTTGGAGTGTATCTGACGACGATTGTTGCGGCCAGTGTTCATTGAAATACATTTTACGAAAACAGATGAAAATGTAATTTCACAGGGAGATGAAAATGTAATTTCAAAGATTTTCCAGACCTAGCCCCGTGAGAATCTTTGCGTAGCATTTCGATCGATTAGCACTCAGGAGGCTATTATGAAGACTATTGAAATGCTGTCGTGACGTTGATCTTGAGTTTCATTCCGCTAGCACGTCGCCATCGACTCAGTTTTTTCAACCCGGTGTAACAATTTCAAATGAAGTTGAGGTGTTTTTTTTCTCTCCGACGCCTGTTTTCCCAAATGATTGCGTCTTCACGTTTCTGACTTCAACAGCACAACTAAGAACAGCAGATCCAATAACCTGTACTTTAGAAAAACGTTTGTTCAATACTCTACTATAGAACCAGACATTCGTTACTTTTTACAAAATCAAAAAATTTATAAAATTCAGAGGGTTCAAAGAAAACAGGACCTGCATTATTTTTCTAACCATATTTCGCAATATCTAAGTAAAATTTGAAAAAAATAGAGCCGTTCTAAAAAAAATAATTGTTTTTTCACGTATACGCACGGAGAAATATATGAAGTGTAGCGAAAGTTATGTCCTGCTGTGACGAAATGTGCCGTGTTTTCCACAGAAAAACACATTTTGGGGCTTTCTAAAAGCGTAAAAAAAGGACTTTTCTAGCACATGCACTTAGTAAATTAGTTTTTAAAATATACAGTGTACTCGAAATTCAAAATTGGCAGTCCCTTAATAACAAAAAATTGTTTCTTTTTCAATATATCTGTTCGTCTGTGAACTTTAGCGCCTAAACTCTTCGTTTATTTTTTCCAAAAATAATATTTACCGACCAACCTGATTCGTCTTGAACCCTTGATAATTTTGAAATAATTCTGAAAATTGTGAGAGTAATTCACACCAAACCTCTGGAACATATTCAAAATATTCCCCAAATTAACTTTCTTTAATTTTTTTAAAAATTTGTTATAGAAATAGTGAAATACACATGTAATGATGTAATAGATCTGATGTTCACCGTTAACAATGAATTTTCGAAAATCCAAAAGATTGATACTTTCTGGCCCAGCAATTTCAACTATTTTATTTAAGGTAGAGATTTTTCTTGAAATTAATTATCTTGCAAATGTATGTATTAAAAGAATTTTCTAACAAATACTCTACTATAGCTTCTTTTAAAAATCCTCAATTATCCTTTAATATTTCTGAAAACATGCTGCTTTACTCCAAGTGACGAAGATTTTATCATCGGTGAAATTATTTGGATTCAACATGTTCTTTGGCAAAAACATTAGGCCGTCCTTGTCTTTTCTTTAGTACTCAAATTACAGGAATATTTCTAAATGACAAAATGACTAATACATAGTTAATATTTTGTGTGATGTACCTACGTGATGCTATATATCTACATTTAGTGATTGTTATAAGATACACTATCCTTTATTAAAATTACTGAAAGTGAATGTAAAATAATAATAAAAAATACAGAACACATATAATTAACAATGCTACATAAACATCAGCTGGATAATTGACACTGTACGCTTTGCATAAGAAAGAGACCTATAAACTCAGACGCGTAATCCAAAGCGCTGGCCTGCTCAATTGTGATGTGTGACGCGCGTGGGCGTGGCGTGCGCAGGTGGTGACCTGACACCGGATGGCGGACGAGGAGGAGTTCGGCGAGCTGGCCGAGATCGGCCTGGGCGCCTACGGCGGGCGCTGGGGCAGTGCGGGCGGCCTGGGCGCGCCCGTCGGCGGGGGCGGCGTGTGGGGGCGGGGCCCCAGCGCGCTCAGCAGCCCGCAGCACCACCTGCACCACCCGCACCACCCGCACCACCTGGCCGCCGCCACCACGCGCTTCTCGTCGTCGCCGTTCCGCGCTGGGGGCGGCGGCGGCGGGGGCGGCGCCCGGCGGGCGCATATGAGGCCGAGGTGGCCGCCGCGGCGGCGGAGGCGGCGGCGGCCGGGGCGGTACCTCGCCGCGCGCCGCCGCCGCCGCCGCGGCCGCCCGCCGCCGCCGCGGCAGCCGCCCGCCGCGCCGCGCAGCGTCCGGCGGCGCCGCCGGCCGCACCGCCCGCCCCGGCCTCTACTACTCGCCGCCCGGCACCTCCTACACCATGCGTCGAGCGGCCGCCGTCGTCGGCTGCCGGGGCCGCGCTGCGCCGCGTCCCGCCACCCCCGCGCCTCCTACCTCGGCTCCTCCGCCACCTTCGCGGGGCGGCGAGTGGCGGCCGGGAGCGGCGGCGGCAGCAAGGGACAGAGCCCGGGCGGCGGCTCCGCCAACGGAAAGAAGAGGCCCATCTCGCCCGAGCAGGTGGGCCACGCGCTTCAACCAGCGGCGCGAGGAAGAGAACAAGGGAAAAATTTACATAACATTTTTTAAATTTTTTATTTTTCATTTTGGAAAGTTATAAGAAGGCGAATTGTACTATAAAGAAAGAAATCACGTCATGACAGTGTTTAGGCTATCACAATGAATTTACATAGAAAAATTAGACAGGATAATATGAAATGTGTGAGTATTATTTAATGTTTCTTTGCTCCTGAAAAGTTGCTTGTTCCCTTTCTCGTCAGCCCGATTCAGTTTAGCGTTTCCTTACGTTATTGTCATAAGTAATATCTTCCAAATTCATAGCAATACATTTCATTGTTGGTTGATTTATATAAATGAAACTACTCAATGAAGTACATTAATAAAGTAATACAAGATAGATAATAGAATTTTTGGAGAGTTGAATCGAAAGTTTATAGAAATAGTTTAAATTTAAGGAAAGAAATAAAAATTCTGTCACTGAAAAAGAATGATGAACAACTTTATCACCTATAAAACACACAGCCATAAATGTTAGTGCCACGCCTAAGGTGGCGACGTAATTCATTAACGCTCACGTGACGGACCTTGAGGTAATAACGTCTTACCTTAGGCCTTAGATACGACCTTACACCATCAAAAATAGTGCAGTCCTATAGAAGTCTCTTCAGTAATACTACAAGCTGCAAGGTGACCGCCTAAAAAGGAAAGGTTGCATTTTTCCAAGTTTGATAAACCGATTCTCGTAAGTGAGGTAGTTACAATTATTCTTCCAACTCCACATCGCTGGCAAGGATTAACGGGGAACGGTGAGGCACCACTTCATCCTCACTCCTTACATCGCCTTTGCCATCATCCCACTCAAATTAGACAGACAAATCGAGTGAACAAAATGTGGGGCCTAGCCGTAAACAAAAACAAAAAAAATGTTCAAACCTGTAGCACCAAAATGGCTAATTTTGCAATGAAATATTCTAAAATCATTTTTGTATGAAATTTTATTCACTTCAATTTTCTAAAAAAAATAATTTTTCAAGGATTGATAGTGATGTAGATGTGTGAAAAAAACGTCGTAAAAATACTTACAAACGGCCGCCCCGGCTCCACCTCTTACCCACATTTCGGGATTATTAGTATGATATGCAGTAGGTACCAACAAACAATCATACCAAGTTTCAAAACTCCGGAATTGTTTCCCTTCGATGGCCATTTTGTCTAGTTTAATTGGACTATGTACATGTGTGTTAGACCTAGTGAAGGTGGGCGCCAAGAGCGATACCAACCTGCCTTCTGCGCCAGCGCTAGACATCTCAGGGAGTGCGTCGCTCTGGATGGGAATGATGCGCATGCTCGTAGCTTATTAATTAAATAAAGGCGCTTCCAATTGATTGTTTAAGCCTTGTCCGTCAGAATGGCATGCGCACCCTTCTAGAAGTAGCTGAGCGAACCAATAGCTGCGAAGGGCGACACGTATGTGACCAGAGAGGACGTTCGCAGAGGGATGGTAGCCTAGTGCTCTTCGGACCTTCTGGCTCTCGTCCGCAGAACGGAAAAATTTCAATTTAAGTTATTATTTTGCTTGATAACAGTTTTAAATAATTCACCACGACGGTTCCGGACATGATGGGATTCGGTGGAGCGAAAACTTTGTAGCTTTCAAGTTGCGATTTTAATCAGTCATAGATCTGGAAGTTTCTTGAAAAGAAATGCGGCTTTGCTCGATGGAAATCAAACCGGCCCTCTCGATGGATTTCGATCACCATCTTTTCTCGATGCATTTCCAACCGCCTCTCTTATATCTGCACTGTGCCACTATTTCTCTCTGTGTGTGCTCTTTGGTCATATGTGTTTCGCCCTACGCAGCTATTGGTTCGTTTAGCTACTTATAGAATATTCTATGAGTTTCTGGATGCCTATTGATAATCTTAGTTCCCACATTGATAACCTACATAATCAGGTTATTTCGATAGGTAGTCATTGTTTAGCTACTGTAGATGATGGGTGGCCGGGGGGACATCTGCTGGGTGCCAGTGCTCTGCGTGTAGAATTATAGCTATTTCTAAAGGAATGGCGAGGGGGCATTTGCGAAACAAAGAAAATCGCAGTTTTCACGGCAACGCGGTCGTCAAGTGTGCGAGGCGCGTTTTAGTGAAGGTGGAGTGGCTCCTTTGCTTTTTGGGGCGGATGTCTCTGAGGTGGGGTGTCTCAAGACTGTGTTGAAAGTGGGAGGATAGCTCTGAAAAAGAGACGTTGTCGCCTTTTGTCGATTTTTATAGCCCTTCGTGTCAGCAGGCAGCTGCGCGTTGCTAATGTGACTGGGGGGATAGGGGCGGGGAGAGCTTCGGGGCGCGTGGGCTTATGGCAATAGAACACGTGAGATGTGGATACATCTCACTACGAAGCTGGTGTCGCAATTCCTGCCGGTGTCGAGACTCAAACCCAATCGATGTCCTGAGCCGGTGTCTAGGTTCGAAACGTCTCCTCCGCTGCGGGCTGCGCTCCCTGAAGGATGGTCTCTGTCCGTTGCAGGTTTGGGCTTTGCGCTTGTTTCGGTCCTAGCGGCGGGCGTGGCGGCGGCGGCGGCAGGCAGGCGCGGGCGCCCCGCCCCGCCGCTGCGGCGCCGCCAGCCCCAGCCGCCGGGGCGGCGCGGCTTCGCCCGTGGGCGGCGGCGGTGCGGGCGGGGGCGCGGGCGCGGGCGCGGGCGTGGGCGGGGCCGCAGCGGCAGCAGCCGCCGCCGCCCACCTGTCGCACCAGAACATCCAGCAGGACCTGCTGGTGCGAACGGTCAACATGGTGCGCCCGCCCGACTCGGGCCACGGCTTCGGCATCTGCGTCAAGGGCGGAAAGGACTCAGGTGAGGCGCTTCGCCCCTTACAGTGCCCCGAGGAAGTCTCTCCGCACCCAGCCCAGTCAGGGTCTCCTATTGAAAAATGAATTTATGTTGGTACGGGTCACGGGGAAACAAATGACAGTAACACTTGCAGCATCTGTTAAGATTGTGGTGAATAAGCAACTTAAGTTTTGAAGCTGCATCTCGAGCTACCAACATAATTTCTGACGCAAACACACTCACCAGCAAGGTGACACTGCGGAGAGACTTTCTTGGCACGCTATATAATAGTGTCTTTTAGTATTGGTGCCTAAATGTAATTGTGTGTTCTTCAACCATTCTGCAACGAGCGTAGATTGATTGCTATTATTCTCGCGTTGATGTTTACAACCCAAGGGATGTAGGAGCGAGTGTCAGCATTTCTACGAGTGAATAATAGCCATTCTACGTGAGTAGAAGACTACTTTCTATACGACTTTGAAATTGACGTTTTAAAAATAGTAATAGACATTTGCGATCTGCAATCAAAAGAGATAAATCTCAAATAGTACATTATAAAACGATGATGTAATGATGAGTATTAATACACGAGTGTGATATTACACTACGAGCGAGGAACGATCGTAAACTTCACAAGAGTGTATTAATACTCATTACATCGAATTTATTAGGGTGCCTTTTGTACGACATTTGGTAACTTTTATAAGTTAAACGTTTACATTGAATCGTTTCGTGGCGGTTTACATGCAGGATTCAACCAAGGCTACATAACAAAGAGCTATTCTATTCTGCCGCAAATGGGTTTGGTTTTCCAGTCCACATGAGAGAGAGAGAGAGAGAGAGAGAGAGAGAGAGGAAAAGGAAGAGATAGAGAGAGAGAGGAAGAGGGAGAGATGGAGAGAGAGAGGAAGAGGGAGAGATGGAGAGAGAGAGAGTGAGTGTGTGTGTATACCAAAGTTACGGCAATGATTTCCAGGTCACCATTATCGCTTTTTATACTTATTTCTGGAGAGTCATATCAATCTCTGATTCACTAGACATTTTAAATTAAAGAATTGGCCGATTTTCTAGGGCAACCTCACGGCAGCAACATACTATATTAAATGATTTGCGTACATACTAGCGTAATACAATATGCACTTTCTACTTATTCATTAATACCATTTTTCGTCAATAATTCAATTTCTATCCGCAACGCGTTTTTCACTTGTATTTTGGAAAGGAATATTTGCAGTATAATGATTTCTCTTGGAAGGTTAATATTTCATAGACTTCACTAGACGTACTGTTGGTTCCATTCATTAATTGTCAAAAGTCACTTATCTCTTCAATCCCTCTTCTTTGCAAGTTTTAAATACATTTACTTCATTAATTCAGATGCGCGCAAGAAGATTAATCTTTGTTTACTCTGTGATCTTTTCATTCCACACGGTCAATTTATTCAAAAAGAACCATCTGATTAATGTACTTGTAACTTATTGGTATTAAAAATTGCAATCTCTGTCAACAGTCAAGGGAATAAATGAATAGAGCCTTTCACGGCAGGATGTGCTGATACAAATGCCTTTCGGGCTGGATAGCGGTGGTCTATCGACCATTCTGAGCCCAAAAGTTTCGTCTGCTACTGCACCAGACATCTTTAGTGTCAATGGGTACACGCAGTGTACTTTCAACCAGCTCACAGGGCCTGGAAAATATTTGTTCTTCGTTGATGTCGGCTGATGTCGGCTGATGACGTAGGAACGTTTGGGCTTCACCTGACGGAGAGCGGGTATCCATATCGAGTGGACTTTTATCCCTTCGTCTTTCACATTAAACTTAAAACGATGTTTATGAAGCTCAATGATCTCACGGTGTAGACGCGCATGGCAGTGTTCCATACAAGACAAAAAATCATCTTCAAATTTAATGTCGTGTTCATGACCGGCAAAAGCGCGTACGGCCACTACAGTCTTCTCAGTTGGGCCGAAACGACAGTTTTGCCAAAAGGATAAAACAAACTACACACCACTTACCCTGTCTTGGCATTCGAGCGAAATCGTCTTCAGCCAACGTGTAATTCGTATATATAGACATCTTCGAATTCAATGATCTTACTAGAAACATTTGATTTATCTTTTTTCGCGTATAGACCAATTTGGACCAGGCTTCAGCAGGTGCAGGTACCTTTCTGTGGGGATAAGCATTTTAGCTGAATCCCAATATTTATCCCCCAAGGTTGTTAGCCCTGAGTGTATGGATGATGAGATGATGATGGTGAGGGATGAAAGAACGGCACAATACATCAATGTCTATGGCGGGACTCGAACCCGCGGTGTTCTTGCCAGAGACCGCTACGGCACACTGCCTTCCCGATCTCGGCCATCTGACCGGCTTACCCTTATTTACGTTAATGGAAATTTCTGTTTTTACGAATGGAAAACAGGCAACTGACACAACTGTACAGGTGCTCAACTGCATCCACCCCACATTGCTCTTTCTTGACACGCACTGCCCGTGTTGGGGTTCACAAATACTACAATAATGGGAATAGCACAACAAAGAATTAAAATAATAATAATAAAAGTATAAATAATAATAATAATATAATAAAAATGGAAAGTACTGCCACGTCCCTACTTCCTCGTTTCTTTTTCTGGCGCCCTTTCCGCAGGTTTTATATAAGCCGTCGGAGAAACGTCTCTTGTTCACTGCTACGCTACACGCTTTCCGCCGCCATTTTGCTATTGTCTCTCTACTCGCCTCGCCCCGTTCCGCTCAGCCACCTCCACGCCCCAAGCACCCACATCTCCACTCTCTTCTTTGCCGCACTCAAGGCACCTCCAC
>BOPP01000028.1:8489650-8501879 GCA_017312745.1 Gryllus bimaculatus
TCCCCATCCCCTCCTCGCTCCCTACGCCCCGCTTTGCCCCTTATCCCATCCCCTTACCTTCCCCCACTCCCTGCCCCGCTCCATTACAATGCGAACCATTTCTCCATTAGGAGGCAACTAAGCCAAATTCACTTCTTCTGTCTGGCGCCACCCTCTTCGGAAAAAACTGAACCAGCTGCTTAATTAGAACTTTATTAAGGCAAAAAGTAAAGAGTAAACTCACCATTGGTAAATCTAATTACAAGTGATGTATTACAATACCTATAAGTAAATACCGGCAGGGGCAAAATTGTAACTGTGCGCTTTCTTTACAAATGCCTCAGTGCATATTGCTGTGTGACGATGAGAAAGCCCATCCTAAGTTTGAGAAGACCAGTATGCACTGTGAAAGGATGTATTCGTGCTAACCACACCAACCCCTTTTCCCACGGCGAAGAGGCTGGGCCACCGCTGGTCGTTAATGTTAATCGTCCCTCTTGAACCGCTGGTCGTGATGTTAATATTTCCCTCTTGAATTTACCCAGAAATTACCAATGGTGTTTTAGGTGACAGTATTTGCATTCCACTGAAGCAAGATAAATACGTACATTGCATTACATTCACATCCCTAAACCTAACGCCCATTGTGTCAATCGGGTTGGAAAACAAATGCAATCGCCCTTGTGTATTTTATGGTCATGTAAACGCGACGGATGAATCTTCACTCATGAAATGTTGGCAGAGCCATGTTGTTCTAAGAACATAATTTTATAATTAAATTGTTAATACCTATAGAAATGACATATTCGAATAGCTCATTCAGAAATTGTAATGTTTCACTACCCAAACGTCGCGCTACCGACCTCCAAAGCTATGAACGCGCATCTGATGAGTAGTCTTCCGTAGTTTCTCCAATCAACAGCAGGCGAATGCAGGAGCAGTACCCTATCAAACGGGCCACGGATCGCGCGCGATCCTTCTTTCCTCTTCTCACACCTTAATTATACACATTTATACTTCCATGCACTACACTACCAGACTTGCCGGGACACCGGTCGGGAGCTTAGTGCTTTCCATTGCTGGTGGGAGATACCTGCTTGGGGAGATCGTGTAAGTCGCGTACGTTCAATCCGGATCTTGCTATCCAAGATTAGAAAGACCACTTACAAATCCTGAGATACAATTGCACTGCACTTACGGGATGAACGACCTTAGCATGTTCGACGCCGGGAGTCAGTTTCGTCCGCGGAAGGTTGCCGGAGAGGCCGGCGCTTGCAAGGGTAGCTGCTACCTGCAAGGCACTGATGGCGATAATTAGGCCTTCTGATGGCACTGATGGCGATAACTAGGCGAATTATACTGAAATGTCTTTTTTTATTTTCACTTTAGAACAATGCCTTTTAGCGTAGATATTAATTTTAAGATATGACAAAAGGAAATGACACATTTTATATGACTTTTTTTGCATGTTTATTCGATTCTGACCAATAGGACATATTTCACATTTTCCTCTCATTTTTAAAGTATTTTTTGCAGATTTAATCGATTTTACTAACATTTTAGCGGTGCTTGCTTAAAATATTATTTACGAGATGCAGCAAATATGTTCTCCACAGAACCACTGAGTACACTATTCCATTTCGTCCCTCAGAATTTGTAATATCATCCGTTGTAAATAATGTGAAGTCCCTGGGACGTCTATCAGCACCATTGTATATTCAGCCGATTTTCCATTAAGTAAAGACAGAGAAAACCTGGTAAAGAATAGCCCTAACTATCTTTTTTCAAGCTGAGTTCATTTGAATGAAAGTAAGAAGCCTGGATAATATCAATAACGTATCCAAGAGCTTGAGTTGTTCATCCGAACTTGGTTTAATCCGAACTAGTTTTTATACATCATTTTTCATTTCTTTTAAGGAATTTTTAAAACATTTTAAGAGCATTTTGTTGATAATTTTTTTGTGATGTCATTAAAATCCTCGTCTAGTAATAACACATCGCACGAAGTTCTTCAAACAAGTTTTATAACTTCTAACATTATTGTTTACGAAGAGAAGAATTTAATTTCTAAGTGTTCTAAAGGAAAATTATAAAAATAATTTTAATAAAATAATAATAATAATAATAATAATAATAATAACAATAATAAAAACTCACAGACGCAGGATACCGTCTACAATCACACACTGTAACAGAAAAATACTCCAACATCGAAACTGATTTCCGCCAACGACGACTGAAATTCTATGGGCACATTATGAGACTAGATGACAACCGATTAACAAATAAAGCTTTGACGTACTTACAGAAATTGAAAACAACAGCAGTGTGGCTAAAACAGGTCCAAATTGGCCAAAAAAACGCCCACATCTCACCGAGGGACGAAGAAGAGATCGAAACATCTTCAGACACATGATATATATCTGTGAAATTGTAACAGAAGACAAACCAAACATACCAAGAGGAAAATGGATAGATGAACGTCGAGCTAAGCATAGCGACATGATGAAAAAAGTCTGGAAGAAAAAGAAAAATAACAGCAACAAGTTACGATTTGCTTTATGTGACACTCTAGGGGTCTAAACAATGTAAATAAATAAATATTAAAAATAATAAAGTAGTAATGACAATGATACTGATAACAAAACTGATCCTGACCGGTCAGGCAGTTCTGAAGGAGTCAGAAGATCTTCCCCAATTCACTGAAGAAATAGGAAGACCCTAAGCGTATAGAGAATTAAATGACCGCCTCTTGGAGTAAAAAGTCTAAGGAAAAACGAACAAAACACCATAGGAATCATTTTTCAGATGAGAAGGAGTCGGCTCGTTGAAAGTATTTCACACCGGTTCCACTTCTTTTGAACACACTGATATTGTCAGATCCTATTTCAATTTTAACTTTTATAAAATTGAGATTGTGAAACGGTTTCGTACACAAACAAAATACGGAAAACATGAAAATATCCAGCATGAAGCAAACTATGACAAAAACAATCGGCTGGAATAAATGTTTTATTATCGCATCCTTTTGGAGAGAGCAATGAACCGGCTCGGCTTGACGAGCGTTAATCTTGGTCAGGCTTAATAGCAGAACGCACTGGAATTGAACAAATTTTTCATCATTCAATGGCCACGCATTTTTAAGGGTCGCTTTTCAACAACTTGGTCATTCAGCGATCACTAATGTTGTTTACTCTCCCGTATACATACGTATATACGAGTCATACACGAGTACAAGAAAATATATCTTATGCTGCGAAAAATCAATTTCGAGATTTCAACTAAAATACAGCTTTTGGGTTCCCCTGACACCAACGTCTGGTCGTCTGGCCGTTTATCTGTCGTAAAGTAATTTTTTGAAAGATATCTCACGGTGGTAATATACAGATTTCCAGCAAAATTTAATTACTATAGTATTATTCAAACAACTTCAAATGAAGTATTTAGAAAGCTCAAAATGTTTGTGCTTCAAATTTTGAATTTACAGTAGCGCTTAAAGGCAATTTTCTTACAAACGGCTCCAAATTTTTAAAACAAATTTGACATGTAGGACGAGACTTCACTATTCTTTAATATTATTACAACCGTTTTTTCTTTCTACTATTAGGAAATCGAAAAATTAAGAAAATTTAAAGAAAGTTTCTTTGAGTGTCGATGAGCACAGGCAAGAAGACGTGGCAATTTCGAATAGCTAGCCTAACCAATGGTAATAAAAAACGAATACGGGAAAGTCTGTTCCATTCTGTAGTGCTTCTTGTTTTTCATTCTGTACAAGGAACTGCAGGGAGAACACGTAGGGACAACACAAACATCCAGGCGGGAATCGAACCCGTTACTCCTCGAACCGTGGCAGCTGCGGCCTCCAGTCTTAGCGACCGCCAGTCGTAGCGACCTCGGCTATCTAAGACGGTAATGGGGAAGTTTATTTTTCAGATTTAAGAAAGTATTTTAGCATCTTGTTCTGTTTACATCCACCAGTACATACTCTGAAAATAAAGAGAAATTCAAATTACGTATACTATGTTAAACGTTTTTATTCTAAATGCAAGCCATTATCACCCTTCGTTGTCTAAACCTTCGTGATCCCCCAGTCGAAAATAGCTAGACTTCGTGGAATGATCGACATCTCCTCCAAATGCAGAAGGTTGGAAATCACGAAATTTCCAGAGTATTCGTATACAATAGAGGGTTATAAAATGATGTATCATATTTAAAAAAAATATTCTTCAAACATTTTTAAAATATTAGATTCTTAACATAACGAGTAATGGACGTTCGTCTATCTTTCAAGTTCTTGCAATTTGGTATATATGTTCAATACCTCCTCCTTTCGTCATACGAATCACATCTGTGCGATAGTCTAACTCCTCCCCAACAGGATATGGCATTCTTTCAGAAACGGTCCTCACATCATCAACAATGCGATTATTTATATCCTCTTTTGCTCTTTGGAATGGGGGCACGTCAAAAATGTCTTGGGCATACCCCCCACGATAAATAGTTGTGCTCCAACAGTACATACTTTCTCAAAATATTACGCGTACAATACTATCATTCGCTAGTGCTGAGGAAAACCATCCTGTTGGGGTATGAGATTTTCTGAATCGATCTAAAGTTGTTGTAACCACCAGAAATTCCATATTTCAAACCGAAATGCACATTCGGCTGCACACTTGTCATTTTGGCGTAGTGCTTCTATCTGCCGAATCACAATGAGTCGAATGACGAACCGATTCGCAATGATGTGACAAAAAAAGTGGAGAGTTTGCAGTCATATTGATGTATCACTCATTGTTTTGTGTAATTGTTTCTGAAATATGTTTTTTTTAATCCGATAAATCATTTCTTATAAGACTGTACTATAAATGCAACCATAGAAGGAGAATTTCATATTTTAGATACTTTTTGACCGAAGAAAAATCTTGGAGAACTTGCTATTCTATTTATGTAACCTCATGAAGTAGAGTGTAATTATTTATGCAATATACAACATTTAAAAAAACGATCAATCAATTGTAATAACCCTCTATTATAAACCTTACCACAAAAAAAGAAAATTATATTTTAGATATTTTTTCATATTTACGAATTTAAATGACAACCATGTGGAATTTCGCGCCAAAAGTGGATATAAATTAAATGTGAACGTATAAAAATGTTTGATAGGATGCCACGCAGCACAAAAATACATTTAGGAATTTACGTCAAAATGAAAAGAATACTTATAGAACAACTATTAATAGCAATAGATGTGACAATAGCAAAATGTCATATATTACGTTAGTAGTTTCCAAGCGAACTAATTTATTATGACAAAATAACCTATTAACGTCTTCTTCAAAAGAACCGCTGCCCCCAACTGATCTTGCGACTTGTGTGGTGAAAGGATGAGGAAGGAAGTTTCGTGCGCGGCCCGTGGCCTGTTCAATAAAGAACAGCTGATTTTCGCCTAGTATTGATGAGAAACCGGTCAGAATAATTGGCCGCTGGAATTGTCCTCCCTAGGTATTTTTGCCCTTCACGCCCGATGGGACGCATATTCGACAGTACGCTAGTCACAACACACTTGCAGGCTTCTCTGATGTATGGTCATCCAGACGCCAGGCCCTCCACCTCCACGACAACACGTACATAAGAGATACAGGACAAACAACCAACCATGCGCAAGGCTGGACAGCGACACGCGACCCTTTGGGCCGAAGAGCTGTGTCGGTACACGCTCTTAGCCACCACGACTATCCAGGAAGGCAAGTTCTCCTCCATACTGCATTTAAATTCCTCCTAGCTGTATTGTTGGTGTCGAAAATCCGCTTCCGTCCGGACTGGAACCCTAGGACCTGCCGATGAGAGGCTTTGCAGCAGCAGCGGTCACGAGCAGTGACGAGGAGAGCTGCATGAGCGACTGCATGCCCCGCCTTGCCCACGCTCTGGGCTTCCAATTAGGGACATTTTGGCGGCATTGCCCCCGGGCTGGCCTAGCGGCGCTTCGCCTCGCCACTCGCAACGACGCGTGGTTTACCGTGCTCGTCGCCCCCCTCTCCGCCTGCCACCACCCACACCCTCGACCTCTCTCTGTTTGCCTTTTCCTTCACCCTCGCCCATCCCCAGTTCACGCCTTCGCCCTTTCCCTAGCCCTCTCGTCCCCATCCACGCCAACGCCCATTCTTGTGCTCACGCCCTTCTCCTTGCAGTGCCTGTGATCGGAATGTCCCAGTCTTCGGTTCCCGATGGTCGCGGTGGCAGGGTTTTCGACACTAGCTTGTCAGCTAGATCGAATTCAGTCGATGGCTAGAGGTGAATTCTTGCGGCCGGCTGCTCTGAACGGTAGTTTCCCGTGCTTTCTCCGATCAACGCCAGGCGAATGCCGGGGCAGTACCCAAATAAACGGGACACGGACGGCGCGCGAACTTTCCTATCCGTCCCTTGACCTATCATTCCCCTTATTGCACACGTCGTGCACTGCACTATTCTACATCTGAGGAGACTTCGGTGAAAGCTCGCTAGCCGACATGTAGCTCACCGGTGAATGTCGCCTGTCAGCAAGGGAAGATTTCCTTCCAAAATAAAAAGAATGTGCTACACTTACGTGACCAATGACCTTGGCCGTGGTTGCGCCCGGATTCAATAACCAGTCAATGAAACCCAAGCTCTTGCCCTCATCCTCGTTTTTGACCTCTCCTCGCCCTGTGATTCGCTCCGGCCGCCGCCCACGCCTGTGTTCACTCCACGCTCGCCGGCAGGTAGCGCGGTCGCTGCACGCGCCGCCCCGGGCGACCGACCTGACCCCGCACCCAGTGGGGTTCTCTGCAGTGGGCGCGCGAGCGAGCGGCGCCCAAAGAGGCGGCAAAACTGACCAAGTGGGCGAGCGCTTTCCGCTCCTTCTAGTGGGCGCTGCCGTCTGCGTGCTCCGCTGTCAAGAGCTGCTTCGCGCATGTTTGCTGCTCGGATAGTGGGGAACTTATTATGAAATTAGGGTTATAGCTTCCAACTTATCACAAAATTAGAAATTGTTGATATTGTGTGTTTTTGTTTACAAAATATATTATTTCTTCTTCAAAGTCTATTGATGAATTGAAAACTGTGGTTCAAAGTTTTAAGTTTTGTTTCTTATTTTAAGAAGTTATTTTTAATTTGTTTTTTTAAATATTTCCACTAAGAAAACATGGTTTAGTTTCCTATATCTTAAAGTTCAGTAATGAAATACCTTTTATGAGTAATACAAGGTATTCACACGCCAGAAAAATTAAATCTTCAGTTTCAGAACGATATTTAAATAAACTTTAAAACCTCAATTGCCAATTTCGGGACAATTTTACATGCAATATGTACTTTGACACGCATTATTTACTTTTATGAGACGGCTGAACTTTTGCGCACACAGAACTAAATAAAGTTCTGAAGTACTTTCTATCAAAAGTGTTCACTTCTTTCCCGAAGAGCTTTTTGCTTTTCAGTGAATTCATTCGCTCCCACGTTTACAAATCGTCAGAGTTTTTTTAAACCCGTCCGGGCAAGAGTATCTTCTTCGCCTCCGAGGTCTGAAGAAGAATTTCTCTGACGAAAAATATTTTTCTTACAGCCATGAAGTAAAGTGCACTTTCTGATGGATGCGGTTTAGCTCACTCGCTCTCGTGACGCCCAGAAAAGAGGCACAACATACTGGAAACAACGCATAAATTTGTTAATATTTCACACGAAAAGCTGATAGTTTATTGTGGTTGAACCAAATACAAATTTGAAAATAAAATAAACGTGTTCACCTAACAAAAAGATAATTTATAGTAATTTACTTAAAAATGTTAGTAAGCGATCGTAAGACTGAGAGAGATCAAGAATTTGTGATAAAATAAAGAAATGAAAACGCTTTGTATATTTCATGTAAAAAATGTGTAAGACATTGAATAAATGAGGAATAGGTTACCATCAACTCACACAATATATGTGTTGAAAAAATTGGAGCATTTGAAATCTAAATTACCTTGCCCGATTTTTTCCAATCTTACGCAAACATCTTCAAACAGTTCTGAATGTAGCAGCAGATATTTCGGATTTTCAGAAAAATCGATAATTTACAGTAGTAGTTTTATAAATCCATTTTAGACAATTTTAATGTAACGAGGTTGTAATGTAAAAACGTAAGCTTAGGAGAACGGAAGAAAAAACTAATCTAAAATTCTGATAATATTATACGTATTATCTTTAATTGATCGAAATATCATGGAAGAAAAGTAGTATTGCACTTATTTGTTGAACTCAATATTATTAACGATCACTATAAAACACTCTCCTCTCTTTCTTCTGTCCCAATAGAAGTAAAAAATTCCCTCTGATTTCCATGTTTCTTTTCCGTCTTCATATTTCTGGGAAATTTCTTGCAACATTTTATTATTCCCTCTCTGGGCGGGTTGCCCTAAATGCATATTAGCACATCGCCAGCCCCTGGCTGGCATTGGGCCGACGGGCAGGCGGGCGCCGGAGCGGGCTATTCGGGACTTTCCGAGAAGTTTTAATCGGGCGCGTGTGGCGGAGCAGGGCGCGGGGGGGGGCGAGGGCCACGAGGCGCATAATGCACTCTCAACCCCCACCCCTTCACCCACCCCTACCCACCTCCCTCCCTCCAGTCACTTGTTCCAACTCCATCCTCCACTTTCCACCCCTTCCTCCCGTTACTTTCACCTCCTTCCTATTATTTCGCCTCCGCCCACACATCCTTTCCTACACCCGTCTACTACTCGTCTCCACCTCTCCCCGTTCCCCACACCTTCGCCCCCCTCGCAGCCTCTCGTCAGCGCCGTCGCCGCCCCCGTCCCCGATGCTCGCAACCTAACGACGGGCTTGAGGTCTGAATCCGCGCTCGGCGCCGCGCGGCCCCTTAAATTCGCCTTCACGCTCCACTTCGGGGCCGAGAGCAGCTTTCTCCTTTCTTCCAATTTTTTCCCGTGCTTCTAGATCTTTTTTTGCTTCAACTTACCGAGCATTTCCTTCGTTTTTTTTCTATTAAGATCTGTATTTTCGCTAAACTTTTTTTACTCAGACTGAAATGCATTTATTCCAAATTTTATATTCTCTCCTTTTTTTCTAATTTAGAAAATTTTCCAGGATCAGTTTAATGTAAACAAATCAGCAAGTTAACTTACTGTAATAACTTGCATTAATTGAATAATTTGCAAACAATTGGTAAATAATTTGATCCCCTGGTAAGAATGCTGTTCCATTGCTTCTTTCGCCATTTCTCTCACTACTATGAAATGTAGTTACATGAGTGTATCACGATGACACATCACTGCTGTGCAATACACTTAATTTTCTTCATTCGACAAGGAGAACACGCCAGGCCAAATTGTAGGATTTTGGAAGTTTTCCCTGGCTTATCTGACCAATACCAGGTAAATGCCGATAAAACCCTATCAAGTGGACCACGGACCGCGCCCGATCATTCCTTCCCATTCCTTGTCCTATTATCACCCTTTACACACACACACACACACACACACACACACACTCGTGCACTACACTACCACACATGCCAGGATATATGGAACACAGCTTGATTGGGACCGTGCCCCGCACCTTTTTGGAGAAAAACCCCTCTATTCCGACGGTAGGTCGGCGCCGGATCTCGCCGTACAGCGGGGGAAGACGACCGCCACTTCCTGAGCAAAAACCTACTCCCTGCTCTCACGGGACTAATGACCTTAGCAGTTGACGCGCCCGCAATCACTAGTAATCAGTCAAATTGTAGGAGCTGAAATCAGGTACAGGAAGGTCCTTCATTGACACCCCTCGTCCTTGCCTCGCTGGCGCAGGGCAGGGCTCTCTCGCCACGCGACGTGCAACTGTGCTCGGCGGGAAGCCTACCTAGGCGCATAGTAGGCGGCTTCAGCAATTACACAATCCGTGACAGCAACTAAGGAAGATGACATTACTCATATATTTGAAAAGGTATTGCATAAAAACGTTTTCTTGCTATTCTCTAGCATTATAATAATATGTTACAATGCAAATACCGCACTACTATTAATCCTGTCCTGTCCTGTTCTATGGCTCGACAGCCCGCTAAGGGCCTTAGCCGATTAGCGATGACCCAGCATCTCGGCCATGGGAAAAGGCACAGCATAAGGGACAATTAAAAGCCATGGGATAAGGGATAATTAAAAAAAGAGCACAGTTATTATATAGTTCCCGGCCGAGACTCGAACCGCCGTGGAAAGCCAGCAGGCTAACCAACGAACCACTGAGGGCTAATAACATTTGATCCACTTAGTAAAAATTCAAATGAATTACAATTTTCGTTTAAATGAGACTGTTCGCTCTGAAAAGATGACATACTTTCGTAGACAGTAGTTAATAGGAGGTCATAGAGTAGTTCTAAAATTACTTTCACTTTGAAACTGTTGTTAACCATGTTAGAACACTTGGATTTCAGTAACTCTTATTACAACTCTCACTCCAATTCGTAGTTTGACTTTATTAACCAAAGTGGTGAAAGATCTTTAACTCCCTGAGAATGATCTCACGAATGAGTAAGGTAATCCATTTCACTAGTAGTCAAAGTATATCTTTATCGTCTTGTGTAATTAATAACTAGTACGTGTTGTATATACTTTTATTGTGTGTTGGCGGGTACCATAAACTCGACACATACTTGACATGCTAGGAACTCAGCAATTTCTGGTAATAAAACATATAATTCATTATGATACTTATATTTATTTTGAAATTAATTAAGCGTCAGGTAACTGAAAATTACATAAACAAAATACAAAGTGTGCAAAATAAAACTAGAGAAACAAGGCACGCACAAAAATTAGTAATTAATTTCAGTAAAAGAGTTGAGATGAAAAAGAGGCTATGTGGTCAGGGATTCCCGTTATTATTAAATTATCTTTTAAAAATTATTAATTGTAATAAAATATAAAATATTTAAAAATGAAAAATTAATTGTGTGGATAGTTAATATAGTATAGCTGTAGATTCAAACAATGTATGCAAATATGTATTTAATGTATCAAGTAACCCAGAAGGCTAAATCAAATATATGTGTGAGTGCGCGCGTGTGAGATACTACAAATGAACCCATTGTAATCGTGGAAAGTTGAAAAAAATGTTTATTTGTGAGTCATGATATGGGTTCAGAAAAGTTTACTTTCGTGAAAGTCAAACAATTTTATTTCAATAGGGCATGGCGGATTCACTAGATGCGTGGGAGTGAATCAATAGGGCGGGAATATACTTACGAATGGTTTTGATCTTGTTCGCCATGATAGACTACTATACTCGCTTGACAGAATAGGCCTGGGTCCAGAGTGATTCTATGAATTTACAATTTTCTAAATAACTCGCACCAGCAGGTAAGAGTGGGAAACGGCCTTTCGAAAAGGATAGATGTAACGTCTGGGGTCCCGCTGCGAAGTGTACTTTGGACTTTCACAATATTTGATGCATGGAAATGTAATAGCAGATTCTAGAAATTAAGGTGTAAGCGATGATCTTCCAGGGACCTCTGTAGTCTGTAACCATGCCTAAAATGAAAGAAAATCGTACTGCTTAAATGTGTATGTATTTTAGGTTTATTTTTCTTCTCTAATTTTGTGATTTTGTCATTTGATGCCTGCAATCAACTGCATAATGATACTCATTACAATACAGATTTAATTATGATACATGTTATTGACCAATCACCTACAAGTTTACAAACCAAGTATTGACAATTAATTATTGAGAATCGTTCCAGTACATGTTTCTTTAAATTGTGTGCATTACAATTACGTTTAATATTATATTTTTCTTGTCAGTTTTAATTCCTTTTATTATTAGTAAATTTTTTTGTAGAATATTATTTAAAATAAATTGGATCGTAATTTCACTTTCATCCCTTTTGACTAAATCAGTACATCTTCGCGGACGGACTGGTAACCAAAGCCACCTGCGACAGTAGTAGGGTAGGGTTACAGAGCTGTCCGGTTGGTGGCATTGGCTGAATCCTGTATGTCAATTACCACGAAACGATTCAATGAAAAAGTTTAACTTATTAAACGTTGCCATAAGTCGTAGAAAAATTACTATGGGACTACCTAATGGGTATTAATATACTCGTGTGAGGTTAACGATACTCGCTTGTTCCTCGCACGTATCGTAACATCACACCCGTATATTAATACCTATAATTACATAATATCATTACATAATATATATCATAACATATATTTATTTTACTATTAGATGTACAACTGTCCACCTACCTATCTGT
>BOPP01000028.1:8502010-8519605 GCA_017312745.1 Gryllus bimaculatus
GCCGCCGCATGGCCGCCGCGCAGCTGACTGTGCGCTTCGCTGCTGACTGCGCTTCGCTTGCGCTTACAGTAGACGTCTTTTGTCTGTCTGTTTGTTTGTTCGTTGTCGTGATTTGTGTTTGTGTCTTTTCCGGCGACCTGTGTAATGACGCTGTGGTGTTATCTAGGTGTTTGATGATCGTGTTTTAGCATTATCTGTAGGTTATTTTTTTATCGAATGGGACTATTTGCAGAGAGACTGCCCTTAGGCAGTTAATCCGCACCTGCGGTTTTTGATCCAGGCTTCCTTAGAGGCCTACTCCCAACGAGGGGATATTTATCGAGCAGGCGCACCTTGCGCCTGGGATTTGACTCACTTTCTCCGCCAGATGTCGGTCTCAGTGAACTGTCTGGTTGCGAGAAAGTTAGATCTTAAGGCAGATGTTATTGGAGGGATTTTATGTTTGCCGGGCATCCGCCAGAGTTCTTTTTACATACCACAAGAATGACATGGCTACTGTGGATTTTCTGCCCTTCGAAAATCAGGGCACCACGGCCGAGATCGAACCCGTGCAAGGGGGTTCAGAGGCCAGTAAGCTAACTAGTAAGCCTCACCCACCGATACCTTCCCCCCATCTTTAGATTATTTCTGTTTAGGTATTTAAACATCCCCCGATAAAATACATATAGTACTGAATTACCTTTCAAGTTGTATAAGCATTTACAATACTCGTATTTTTGTTTTTAAAGATGTAACAGCATACAATGACTTGTATCACAACAAATAATATAATTTGGTAAAGAAACATTGGCCTCTTTTACTCATGTACGGTTTTACATTCATCACACGTGCTTGTAAGAGATCCAACACGTTCACTGCCAGGTATCTCACAGGTTTTTTCTACATCTCCAAGCCAACACTTGGCATAACATTGATATTTGTACCAATATTTGTATAATATTATATAGAATTAATTTTATCTACAAAATCAATGTGTTTATGTGGACTCAATGAACGTTTTGGAAGTGTTAACACTATGACACCAGTAATGAGTATTATCATAAACGAAACGAGCCAAATAATGAGACCATATGGCCTCGTACTAAAAAAATCCTTACGAGACCATAATCATAGTATCGTAACATTCAATGTCCCTACGATATAATATGGTCTCGCGTGGCAACCATTTACTTCTGAAGATTTTTCTTACCTGCAGTTATTTTGAAATTCGTAAAATGTATGGTTATTTTGAAATATTTATAAACAAATTGAATGCCGAATAACGTTTTTCGTTATCCGTTCGGAATAGCTTGGTCAGAAGATAGATTACTCAAAAGCGTTCATTTGACCCGAACGTCTGTTCGTTGAACTGGTCAAGTGGGCGCTGCCTGCTCGATATTCGTGCTGGATCAACGATACGATATGAATGCAACCTGGAAAACAAGATAAGCCATGAACACCCATTGATCGCATGATGTGACATGCTACAATGTACTAGCATGGAGAGATACAAAACAATTCGAAATGTAATATGAAGCAATTCTATTCCTCCAATGTCTAACTATTTCCAAATATTTTCTACTATGCCTTAAAATATGACTAGAAATTGTTTTTAATGATTCAACGATTTGTTTCATCTCGCGTAACGAGTAGGTTTCCAAAGCCTTTCATTTTTTATTTGACCTTCCATGCCTGGCAATTTGGGTATACAATGTATTATTGTTGATGTTAGATTCGCTTTTGTCTCGGAAATGAAACATGAGCTGAAGGGCTCAGGCACAAATAATACTACGCCATTTCAAATTTACTTGTAAGGACAAAATATGTTTATAAAGTAGCTGTAACTATAAGTATAAGGCATCTACTTGAAAAATAAAATTTATTCCATTGCTTTAAAAAACTTTGCGTGAAAAATTAATACAACTAATGGAGGCCATAATTAAAAAAAGGTTGAGAGCCGTTTTCAAGTTGATGGTGATATCATTTTTTTCCAAAATGTGGAGTAGATCTATCTGTTCCAAAACATTCAATTAATTTTCGGCAAGTCACTAAACCCTCCAATTGTACCGTACACACTGAAAGACGCTATAGAAATCTGTATTTATTTTCAAATGATCTAGTATAATTCCTGTTCAGCGTGTTTTCTCTTCCATTTGACACTGAGAGAAACGTTGCACTACAATGTACTGAACATGTTTAGTAAGTGGTTGTATAATTCAGTCAAATATTCGTATTTGTTCGATGCACTAAGCATTACTTAGTTTTAGTTAATCAGACAATAGAAAATAGTGAATGAACAAAGATAAATGTGTTTGGTAATATACTGTTTTGTAGATACAATCATTCGATGGGGTCTACGTTGCATGTCGTCACACGTAGTAAACACTGCTTAGGAAGCACGAATTCTCAGAAATCTGACCAATTCGAATCGTTACAGAGTCATGTACACTGTAAAAAATGAACTCTGTATATATTATTACACGCTACATAAATAACGTGTTTCGTTTTTATTTATTTTAAATTATTGCGTGTGAAATTCTAAACTAATGATAGGAATACCGTCGGTATCCAACCGTTGTCAGCCAGCGTCCGTAGCTGATCTCGGTTAGGGTCTGCCAGGTAATCGGACGTTAAGGAAGAGCGAGTACAGGAGGCTATTGGACATGTGACCGCTCGGGAATCCTAGTTGCTACATCGTTGAAGGCATGGAAACAAAATATTACCTTCCACGGATCTGATTAATAGGGCTTACTCAAAAGCGTTTAGTAACTTATTGAAAGCAACTATTCATTTAGTTATTTTCACTGCGATGTGTTTAGAAAATATTACTGAATGTATAAGTCTACGCAACGTTTCGTTTAGCTATCGCCACTAGATGCCATTCATCACGAGGTTTAGCAAACATAACTGTACATTGTTAACTAAACTACAGTTTAGCTGTGTTTAACTAAACAACAGTTTCGTGAACATGATGCAATTTGTTCTTTCAAAATCTAAACGGTTCAATCTATAGCTTAATCTACTACGTTCTTCAGTTTAATATACTACGTGATTAATTGTCTGAACTAAATATTTAGTGCAGACTTCTATTTACAGTGTACAGAAAGGAGCTTCCTTCCGTCTTTTTTTCGAGGGAGATGCGTATCTCGTGTTCGTGGTCCTCCCGTCCTCGCGAGCGTCAGCGCTGGCCCAGGGCGCGTGCGCCCTCCCGGCTGCCCCGGGCGACGCGACGGCTGCATCTGCACGGCGCGGCGCGGCGCGGCGCACCCGGCGCAAAAGTCAGAAGTCACGCGACACGAGAGTATTGAGCCGGGCCCGAGGAAGAACCTTTTCCTCCACGTAGGAGCGCAGCATAGTCATTTTTGTCTTGGCAGACTCCAAGCCAGATGACATCTATTTGATCTATCTGCTTGAGGTGGCACACTTCATCTGAACTCCTGTAAGATAATATAAGATATGCGTGTTGCGTTGTGTTATCGAGAGAGTTGTGTCATCGTCGATTGTGAGAGCTCATCTGAGCTCTCCCTATCTATCTTTCTTCTCTCTCACCCCCTTCCTTCTCTCTCCCCCTCTCTCACGCTCTCGTCCGTTCCCGGTATACCTCTCTCATCCCCCCTCTCCCTCTCTCTCTCCCTCTCTCTCTCTCTCTCTCTTTGTCCAAGAGATCACAGTAACCTGAAACGTATTACCTCTTGGTCATTTTGAGAAGTCGCAGTGGCACATGTTTTTGAGTGCGTGCTTTTGGCTCGTGTTGGTGTCCGCTACAGGCTCTGAGTGATGTCCTGGACCCTCGAAGGTTGAGCCGTTAGAACACCACGCTCCCTGTATTTCAGCTCTGCATATTTGCATCACGCAGACGAGCACTGCGCATGCGTTAAAGGTTGTAAACGCAAGAACATTCGTCTATTGTCTGAAACGTTGGCAATAAAGTAAGCTTGTAATACGTTTTGCCTTCCTAAATTATTTTAGTAGGACCCGCCTTCCAGCAACGAAACTGAATATACAACTGTTGAAACCTCACGCTTATAATTATGAAGTCATTTGTAGTAACTTGTATTGGCTATTCCTGATAAAAAATTGTGAATTAATGAAGAGATGACGTACTAAAATAGAATCTCAAACTAGCGAATAACACATTGGCGAAAAAGAGATTGCAGTGGCGCTGCAATCAGCTTTGATTCTTAATTGCAGCAATGCTTAAGTGTTGCAATCGCGACGCAACTTAGATAAGGGCGCACGAGCCAAAACGGTTTCCAAGCACGACTTTCAGAGAATAAAAGTGCAATTTGAGAAATAATAATTCACAGTTTTAATCATTTAAAACAATGAATTTTAGTGCTAATAAACTAAATAGAAGTCCTATTTATACAAACCCTCAAATGAGCGTAAAATATACTCTGGTAATTTCATTAAGGATCGGCATCTGACAGCTTATACTCTATGTTGGGATCAGAATATAAACAAGTGGAAAGAGGAACAAAAAGAACGTGGTGTTAGAAAATTTAACATTTCGTTTTTCAAATATTTGAATGAGTAATTTTTGAGAGGACTTAGTACTATTTAATTGCAATGCAATTATAATTTTAATTATTCAATTCTCTTATTTTGTTTTCATCATCATGATATAATTATCCAGCCACGACAAGCAAATGGAAAGTTATTGCAGCCTAAAGGCTTTTATAATTGTCATCAAAGTGCGTTCAAATGAATATTGGCTGGAGTTATATTGGACAACATATTTGTCATGGGGTTAAGAGCTACATCAATGAAATTATTGGGTATTCTCATCAACACTTTCCTGGAAAGGACTCGGAACAATTCGCGCTTCACGACCTCGTTGAGTCCGACGCTGAATATCAAATTCCGAAAATGCGGCAGATTAATTTTCATATCAGCAAAGCAAAGCCAGCTTTGTACCAATGTTCACAAAAGTCACTTAGGCAAATTACCTCCATCTGCCTACGCGGCCAAGGCAAATCTCCTGCACTCGGGCTGCGCTCATCTCGCGCGCCGGGAGTAACCAGGTGGCAGCCCGCCACCCACCGCCCCTATTTCTCCCTCCTTCTCTCTCTCTCTCTCTCTCTCTCTCTCTCTCTCTCGTTAAATGGAAACGTCATTCATCGGACGGGATTAAATAGAGAGAGAGGCAGGCACAGAAAGAGGGAGGGAGGCACGGAGAGATAGGGAGACAGGCACAGAGAGAGAGGGAGACGGGCAGACGCAGAGAGAGCGAGACAGGCAGGCACAGAGAGAGGGAGACAGGCAGACGCAGAGAGAGAGGGAGACAGGCAGACGCAGAGAGAGAGGGAGACAGGCAGAAAGTTTTCGAAACGACTTGAAAAATGTCACCCGCATCATTTCGTTGTCTGCGCTCATGGGGTATCGAGTACAGCCGTCGGTTTTGCCGTTAATTATTTATTTGCACAAAACCGTCGCGAGGCAGCGCTGGCGGAGTCCACCGCGGGAAGCGCTCTATGCGCCGGAAGACGCGACACCGCCGCCGCCTGCATCTCCGCCACGTGGAGCGACAGTGACAAACGAGTGCTCTCCAGATGAACCCAGGCTCTGGGTGACAACAGCCGGTGCGAGGGCGGGGCGGAGCAGTCTTTGCGCGGCAACCAGGAGGAGGAGGGGAGGACCGTTATTTTATTCTGTTTGGGATTGTTCCAAGTTCAAACATTCGGTTCAGCATTCTTTGAATGTTAGGACGTTATTTCACTTTTAGCGCGCATCCTTTCCAAAAACTATAGAGATAATACAGGACACTTGCCGATATAACGGTAGACACTTTAAGGTAGCGATCCTAGTGTGTTACCTGTCATAACCATTGTTATATCAAATATGAAGTGTATAAAAAAATAGTTTTCTTACGATTGTGTTTACTTATGTTTGGCAGAGTTATTCGAAAGTTAGTCTGTGTATTGAAATTTGAGTTAGCCGCCAATTTTTTAGGTCACGTCACTAGGTTCGTTTCTGAGGAGCTGTCTCCCGTTAAAAGTATGAGAAATGGGGTTCAATGTGCCCCGTATTGTCTCTATAATATTTGTCCATACTTCCGGGTTAAGGGACTTCTGCCTCTCCAACGGACGCCGTGTACATCGGAGGGGGGGGCACCGCTTTAGCCGCTTTGACGGCGTCGCCTCGGAGCAGGTGCCTCCCACGCGCGTTGCAATGGCGCCGCACCGGACGCCCGACCTCACCCGCGGAGGAGAGGTTAGCAGTTTTCTTGCCACTACTCAGTGGGAGGGGTTCTTCTCACTGCTGTGCGGTTAAAAGGACTTGGTGATTGGCTTTAGTAAGCGGAAGGGAGAGATACTGGCAGATTCTAAAATACGACTTACAACATACTCCGTGGATTATTAAAATAACTAAATACTTATAAAACGAATTAAATTAAATACTCAAATTTATGAATTGAAGTTGATGGATAATAGCTTGAACTAACTGAACAACGTAATTTCACATCTTGTAATGTGAGCACAACATTCAAAATTTCACATTTTGTGGTTTCCTTAGCGTCTCTTTCTTTTGTATATTTAACCCTCTCTTTATTGAATTCGATATACAAATCAATACATTCAACTATTTCATCGATTATTTCCAGACTAATTACTTGCACCATTTGTACACAAGAATGACACGCGTGAATAATATTTCACACTACTCTCTTCTTGAAGATACAATCAGCACAACTTCACGCGAATAAATACGAAACAACATTGGACGAATAACTGAAGTACCGCAGGTTTACATTCAAAATTAAACCTTTTAAAACGATTTTAAAAACACTAACGACTAGACCTTATACTGAATTTTCCCTTCACCCCAAATATTTCGCAATCATTTTGGCCAAAATTGTGGTCCTGCAAAATAGAAACATCTTTACACAATACTTGGTGTTTCTTTATATCAGAAGAGTTTGGTCACAAAGTTTGAGATTTTTTTAATAGACTCTAGTTTTCAAAAATTTAGAAACAAATTAAAATCATATAATAACAAACTTAAAAGTTGTTGTTTTTCATTAAACGAAGTTTTACACCTTTTTCCACATCTTCATGATATAGTGAATATAACAGAAAAATGTCGTTTTTGTGATCATAAATAACAAGTTACTGCATTGCAATATACAAAAATGATACAATTGTAATAAAATGGAAGCACTAGATATAAAAAAAATATTTGGGAAAACAAAAGATAAGTAATACATTAAAATAAATTTAAAAAATGTGTACCCCAACCAGTGCAAAAGTACTTGCAGCATGGCAGCTGCATAAAGAGGATTAACATGATTCGAATGAAATTTCAGGGTGCTGAGACCGTTATGAGGTAATAGGAGAAGGCTTTAAAACACTGTTAAACGAAATGGAATACCAACGGGAAAATTTTCTTGAGTTCTCGAAATGTGTCGCAAGAAATTTTCATTTTTAAAATCACATATTTTACTCAATGAAAAAGAGAACTCTGTCCACAGGCTAGCTGTGGAAACGCGTCGGCGGAAACAGCGAGATGACGCAGTTCCGTCAACCGGCCCAGATGGTAATATAATCGGACCCCTGACCTAAACTCCTTCTGATTCTTGGGTCGGTAGGAAGTCGTGTGGGTTGTGCGCGGCGCTGCATTTTAATGCATAGGCTACTGAGGCAGGGAACTGAAGCCGGCGTGCTACGTCGAGACGGGAGGTGCGGCATACTCGCTTCTATGCTCATGTATGCTACTGGTGCATACGAATAAAATATCTAATTATCCGGCTAGCGGTGGTGGTAACCAGGAACATTCCTTCTAGTAACGGGTCAATATTGTTTATTGTAATTATTGTACATAATATTTTGGTTTTGGAGCATTTTTTAAAAATAAATACTCAATAAATTACAAATCGTTCACGTCTGTGATTTATTGCCCCGGCAAAGACGACACACATTAATTCAGACATAAATTGCCTTAGAATTACTACTACATAACAGTTATTAAGGACAAGAAAGTATATGTCAGCGTCCGGAGTGAGTATTTACTAGGCTGTCCGGGTGATGCCGCGTCCATGGCGAAGGTGCCGACGTTTTGGTAGCCATTCTGCGACCTTCCTCCCTGGTTTCTCAGTATTACGCCCTGAGGGAGGTCGCAGAATGGCGGCCGAAACGTCGGCACCTTCGCCATGAACGCGGCGTCACCCGGACAGCTTAGTAAATAAGAAAGTATGTACTGATTTAGTAGAACTAATTTTTAATGAAATCTATTCTTTTAACACAGTTCTTGAAACGAGGTTTTGTAGAATTTTTCAAAAGTAAATAGTATTTTGTAACAAATGTAATGTAAAATAAAGACTATTATATTTTTTTTTTAATTTTTAGAAACGGTTCAAACAAGTTTTTTCTCCATATTTACCAAAGGACAATGAAATTATGTTAGTCTCATTTCCGACGAACTCTCTATACTATATTAAAATAGCAAAAAGTTGATATTTCAATACTACAAAATTGGAACTAGTGATTTATACTCCGAAAACATCTGTGCTCAAAACAACTTTAAAAATAGTCATGTACAATTTTTTGAAAAAAAGAAGTCGCTTTTGAATAATTTTAAAAGCACGTTTTGTCAAAAAAAACTCCCCACATTTTTTTCCAAATATAGAGCAAGGAACGTTTAAAAAGAACAGCGCAAGTCTCATTTTTGTTGAACTTTCTGAATTTTCAAAAATTGCAAATTTAGAAATCAAGTGAGATCGCTGATGTAGCCCCACAAGTTCTTATCGAAATAAAAAATGCATATTATTGCTCGAAGGTGATTTAGGGTTACAAAAAACTCTCGGTGCAATTGTCATACTGGTTGAGGCAATGACAAAGACTTGGAAACGATTCGAATCTATTGAAAGAATTGATGTCGTTCGACTCAGCATTAATTGACACTGCTTCCCCATCTCTGAAAATTGTGTCGTATCAGAACATTCTTTTACAGGGACAATCGAATTAAAAAGTAATTTACGAGCAGCAACGTTTTCTGCAGTGTTTAGAGAAAACAAAAAGAAAATGACTTTTAGATTCAGGAATTAGAGTCTTAAATCATGTCACGCATTCACGAAATCCCGGTAATTTATGGAATTTATGGCGCTGATGTTTGGGTATGTCGTAATATAGAGCCACGGCGTTCAGCCAAAAAGGGATGTGTTCTTTGAGAGACCGCGAGATAGGCTTCAGTGAATTTACGACTTAATTAGTTTCGAAAACGCTGGCAAAGCGCATCCATCATTGAAGAAAACGAAGCAGGCACCGCCGGAAAAAGCAATTGTTGCTTCATCTGGCAAATTAGAGGCTTTTCCAGGCGTGTATGAGTAATTCGTAAAGACTAATAATTACTTGTGTGTAATACAGTAGAAACCTGCAAATCCCAAATTTGGGATAATAGGAACAACATTCGAGATGTAGAAAAAGTAAACAAAATAAATAAATATCTTACTTATACAGTAAATATAAAATCCCTTCGTTACACTGCAACTGAACATCTAATCATAGAAACACAAGTTATTGAAACGGGACGGTTATTTCACTAGTAACTACGGTGTATATTACATGTTTATGTAGCAGTAATTTTAACTTAGAGGAACTTGCCAAATCGATAATCTTCATTTGCCGTAAGGAATTGAATCTGCGTGATGATGCGATCGCAAAGATACGTTGCCATTTTCTCACTTCGCAAGCTACGTTGCATTGCGTCTGGTAATATTGTAGATGTATTTCTATAAGTACAGTACATTACTTCGGATAAACCTAACATTTCCGAATCATAACACACCACACCCCTCAATTAGTTCGGATTACCAGGGTTCTGCTGAACTCAGAGTTGAGATGTTACCTTCCAACGATTGCAGTCCTTTCGAAATGAAGCATGCCTTTGTGAACCCCTACAAAAACCGCAGAGGTCTGTGTGCATCAAAGCGCAGCTGGTAACGTAATTACGAGAGGGAGGGTGACCCAGGGCGGCAGCCACGAGAAGGGGTGGGGGTGGATGCGGGCTTCGGCTGTGGGGGAATGTTATGCAATTGCGCTTTTTGCCACAGAACGCGCACATTTGGTTTCGTTAGCAGTACAGCGAGAATGAGTAAAACGGATGTATTGCCGAGTGGTTAGCATCTGACGAAGTTTGGCAGTTCGTATTTTCCTGTCTTTCCAATCGTCTATACAGGGTGTCCGGGGATGAAATGTCAAAATTTCGAAAATACGCTCTTAAATCAACTTTAAGCATATTTCGCCTAATAAACTCTTTCGATATTTCGAACGGCTGAACCGTAATAAGCATTCAAAAGTTGATTTGAAAAAGATGATTTCTAGGCAAAGAGTTGCATTGCGGAAGCATATAAACACTCTAGAAACATCTAAGTTGTTTATTGTTTAGAAAAGAAATGATTAAATTTGTTCAGAAAGAAAAAAAATAACACAAATAAAAAAATCCAATTTACACAATTCGACTGCTTTTATTTCTGGGTTAATTTTTCTTTATGAACAAATATATCCCTCCCTTTTGTAAATAATGAACAATTTACATGATTCTGGTGTGTTTATATACTTCTTCATTGCAAATTTTTGCACAGAAAGTATTTGTCTATATTTTTAGTGCGTATTGCGATTCAGCCAGCGGTTCAGAATCTCCAAGTCTATTAGACAAAATATGCCTAAAATTGTTTGTAGCTTCTATTCGAAGTTTCGTCGTTTCTTCCCCGGACACCAGTATGTCTTCCTCCGTTAAACGTCTCCTTTATAGAATGTTGTGCTTCCTGTTTTCATTTCCTCGCTGGGTTCCAAATCGTGATGACAATTTCTACATCGATTTTCGCCAGTTGACTGGCATTTTATGCATCTGTCCGCAGGATTGTTTTCGTTCGGTACCAATTATGCTCAACTAACCCATTTTCCCTTCATATTCTCTTTCACCTTCGATTCGAGGAGCAAAAAAAATGCACTTGAATATTATTTTAGCTCAGCTGTTGGACAGAAGAACTAAGTGTCTTACATGACGTGAGAATGTTCAATGAGGCCTCTTGAAATTGACGTTTCTCTTACGTCTGAAGGAATTGCTAGGGTACGCAATTCTTGTATTTTTATTGTAGGTAAACTTACTTGTTGACCTAGTATTTGATAATTATTTAATTGCCACATTCATGTTCATGTTCACATTTGAATAATTTAATGCTGAAATCTGTGTTATCATGCAACAGTCTTTTCGTTATTCCCTTTCACGTCTCTCGAAGCTTTATGGGCCTAAGGTTTCATTTGCCCTGAAAGTATTGCACATTAATGTTAATGAGCATATTCTCTATTTTTGATCTGCAAAAATCGTTGAAATACAATATTTCTTGCCAAGGGATATTAATCATGTAACAAAGTATTCAACGTGACTGAACACAAATATAAATTAAATGCACTTCATTTAGTACTTTTTACGCAAAAAATCAGTATGCATGTGTTATTCTCTAATATTTTAATGGTTTTCAAACTACATTTTATTTGTTTTTTATACCTTTCAATATGTGCTACGTAGCAAAACGACGTTTCGTTCTACGAACACTAGTATCTGTATATTAGCAAAAGAGGGGACATACGAAAAGTGTACTTGTGTATATTCGCTAAAATTATCTGCTTCAATATAGCAGAGAACTGCGTTGTGCCGCGATTCACCAAACATTGCTTTCCCCAAAGTGCAGTGAGAGAAGGGGTATTGGTGGGTGGTCGGGTGGTGATTTCATTCAGGCCGACGAGCGCTGTACATTTTCTGCATCGAGGGCAAATGGGACGATAGACGAACCATGCTTATGGAGGCAGCTTATCGCGATGAAATATCTGAACCAAAGTGAGTGGACGCTCTTTTGCCTCTCCAGTGAGCAGCGAGAGTGCTCACAAAGATTAGTGGTTGATTAGAGTTTATCCTTATGTTTGTTAGTAGCTTCCAGTTATTAACAACAAAATTCATTTTAAAAAGGTCGGCACATTGGAAAATAAGAAAATATCTTTCGGGTCTTGGTAGATGATCACAACAACTTAATGGTTTTAGTATTTGACGCGCCCGTAAACAGCAATCAACCAATCCATAACAAAAGATAAAAAATGGCATTTCTAAAGAATACTTTATCGTTTGTTATGGATTGATTGATAAATTGATTGATTGCTGTTTACGGGCGCGTCATCGAGTCCATTGAGGTAGAAACGTTTTTGGGGAAGTAGTGGTATATTTGGGATAGCGAGATTCGGCGTCGAACTATACGTCGGCTAGCGGGGTTTTCCTCAACCAGGAATCCTTTACATCCTTTTTAATTAAGGGCAACTTTTTAATTAGGTCTCAATAACTCTCGTTTAAAGTGCTAAAATTGTCTACGAAACAAACAGAAGCAAATTACACCAGGTTATAGAAATAAAATATATAATAATAATAAATAATAATAATAATAAATAATAATAATAATAATAATAATAATAATAATAAAACGCTGCCTCAAAGCAAAAAGTATGTCCAGAGATCAATTATTCTCTTCAAAAGACCCGGCTTGGTGGCTCAGGAATGTAACGTATGTCACCGCGGTGCCTCTGATTAGGAGTCTTATGAGTTACACTCCCGACGGTGCCAGAATTTTCGACACCAGCTACATTGCTACATCGAATTCAGTCGCTATCTGGAGGAGAATTATAGTGGCGAGCTTTTGTGTTTAGTTTTTCGAGTTTCTCCGACGAACAACCAGATAAATGCTGGAGCAGTATTCATACAAGCGGGCCATGGACTTTTCCTTAATTTTCCTTGTCCTATCCTCACCCCTTACTTGCATTCACACTTACTTGAACTACACTACCACACTTGTCAAATCAGTCGCGAGTTTAGAGCTTGTCTGGTGGGGAGGTGCGTCGCTAGTGGGTGAGGATTCCTGGTTGAGGAAAACCCCCGCTAGCCGACGTATAGTTCGACGCCGAATCTCCTATTCCCAAAAATACCACTACTTTCCCCCAAAAACGTTTCTACCTCAATGGACTCGATGACGCGCTCGTAAACAAAGCAATCAACCAATCCATAACAAAGAATTAAAAAATGGCCTTTTCTAAAAGAAATACTTTATCGTTTGTTATGGATTGATTGATAAATGATTGATTGCCTGTTCACGGGCGCGTCATCGAGTCCATTGAGGGTAGAAACGTTTTTTGGGAAGTAGTGGTATTTTTGGGATAGCGAGATTCGGCGTCGAACTATACGTCGGCTAGCGGGGTTTTCCTCAATACCAGGAATCCTCACCCACTAGCGACGCACTCCCCACCAGGACAGGCTCTAAACTGCGACGAATTTGACAAGTGTTGGTAGTTGTAGTCCATGTAAGTGTGAATGCAAGTAAGGGGTGAGGATAAGACAAAGGAAAATTAAGGAGAAAGTCCATGACCCGCTTGTATGAATACTGCTCCAGCATTTATCTGGTGTTCGTCGAGAAACCTCGAAAAACTAAACACAAAAGCTCGCCACTATAATTCTCCTCCACGATAGCGGACTGAATTCGATGTAGCAATGTAGCTGGTGTCGAAAATTCTGGCACCGTCGGGAGTGTAACTATAAGACTCCTAATCAGAGGCACCGCGGTGACATACGTTAATTCCCTGAGCACCAAAGCCCGGGTCTTTTGAAGAGAATAATTGATCTCTGACATAACATTTTTGCTTTTGAGGCATGCGTTTTATTATTATTTATTATTATTATTATTATTATTATTATATATTATTATTATTATTTATTCTATAACCTTGGTGTAATTTGCTTCTGTTTGTTTCGTAGACAATTTACACTTTAACGAGAGTTTTTGAGACTAATTAAAAGTTGCCTTAATTAAAAAGGATGTAAAAAAGGTGGTTCCTTTAGTTCTCTGTATACTTTTAGAGGTAAACCACAAGAGATTTTATCCTTTATTTATATCCTTACAACTACTAAAACCATTAAGTTGTTGTGATCATCTACCCAAGACCCGAAAGATATTTTCTTTATTTTCCAATGTGCCGACTTTTTTAAAATGAATTTTTGTTGTTAATAACTGGAAGCTACTAACAAACATAAGGATAAAACTCTAATCAACCACTAATCTTTGTGAGCACTCCTCGCCTGCTCACTGGAGAGGCAAAAGAGCGTCCACTCACGTTGGTTCAGATATTTCAATCGCGATAAGCTGCCTCCATAAGCATGGTTCGTCTATCGTCTCCATTTGCCCTCGATGCAGAAATGTACAGCGCTCGTCGGCCTGAATGAAATCACCACCCGACCACCCACCAATACCCCTTCTCTCACTGCACTTTGGAGAAAGCAATGTTTGGTGGAATCGCGGCACAACGCAGTTTCTCTGCTATATTGAAGCAGATAATTTTAGCGAATATACACAAGTACACTTTTTCGTATGTCCCCTCTTTTGCCTAATATACAGATACTAGTGTTCGTAGAACGAAACGACGTGTTTGCTACGTAGCACATATTGAAAGGTAATAAAAAAACAAATAAAATGTAGTTTGAAAACCATTAAAATATTATAGAATAACACATGCATACTGATTTTTGCTTACAAAATACTAAGATGAAGTGCATTTAATTTATATTTGCGTTCAGTCACGTTGAATACTTTGTTACATGATTAATATCCCTTGGCAAGAATATTGCATTTCAACGAGTTTTTGCAGATCAAAAATAGAGAATATGCTCATTAACATTAATGTGCAATACTTTCAGGGCAAATGAAACCTTAGGCCCATAAAGCTTCGAGAGCGTTTGAAAGGGAATAAGAAAAGACTGTTGCATGATAACACAGATTTCAGCATTAAATTATTCAAATGTGAAACATGAACATGAATGTGGCAAATTAAATAATTATCAAATACTAGGTCAACAAGTAAGTTCACCTACAATAAAATACAAGAATTGCGTACCCTAGCAATTCCTTCAGACGTAAGAGAAACGTCAATTTTCAAGAAGCCTCATTGAACATTCTTACGGTCATGTAAGACACTTAGTTCTTCTGTCCAACAGCTGAGCTAAAAGTAATATTTCAAGTGCATTTTTTTTTGCTCCTCGGATCGAAGGTGAAAGAGAATATGAAGGGAAAATGGGTTAGTTGAGCATAATTGGTACCAAACGAAAACAATCCTGCGGACAGATGCATAAATGCCAGTCAACTGGCGAAAATCGATGTAGAAATTGTCATCACGATTTGGAACCCAGCGAGGAAATGAAACAGGAAGCACAAAATTCTATAAAGGAGGGACGTTTAACGGCAGGAAGACATACTGGTGTCCGGGGAAGAAACGACGAAACTTCGAATAGAAGCTACAAACAATTTTTAAGCATATTTTAGTCTAATAGACTGAGATTCTGAACCGCGGCTGAATCGCAATACGCCTTAAAAGATATAGACAAATACTTTCGTGGCAAATTTTGCAAATGAACGAAGTATATAAACACACCAGAATCATTGTAAATTGTTCATTATTTACAAAAGGGGAGGATATATTTGATGAGTCATAAAGAAAAATTACCAGAAATAAAAAGCAGTCGAATTGTTAAATTGAGATTTTTTATTTGTGTATTTTTTTCATTTAACTGAACCAAACTTTTAATTCATTTCTTTCTAAACAATAAAACAACTTAGATGTTTTCTGGAGTGTTTTTATATGCTTCGCGCAATGCAACTCTTTGCCTAAAATCAATTTCTGTTTATCAAATCAACTTTTTGAATGCTATATAGCGGTTCAGCCGTTCGAAATACCGAAGATGTTTATATAGTGCGAAATATGCTTAAAGTCTGGATATAATAAGAGCGTATTTTCGAAATTTTGACCTTTTTCATCCCGTTAACACCACTGTATAGACGATTGGAAAGACAGAAAATACGAAATGCCAAACTTCGTCAGATGCTAACCACTCTCTGGCAATTACATGCCATGTAACTTCATTCCCGCATGTACTGCTACACGAAACCAAATTGTGCGCGTTTCTGTGGCAAAAGCGCAATTGCATAACAACAAATTAAATAGAACAAATAACCCCCCAACAGCCGAAGCCCGCATCCACCAGCCCTCCTACCCCTTCTCTGTGGCTGCCCGCCCGGGGTCACCCTCCGCTCTCGGAATTACAAGTTTACCAGACTGCCGCTTTGTGCACACAGGTACTCTCTGCGGTTTTTGTAGGGGTTCCACAAAGGCATGCTTTCATTTCGAAAGGACTTGCAAATCGCTTTGAGAAAGGTAACATCTCAACACTTCTGAGTTCAGTAACAAGAACCGCTGGCTAATTCCGAACTAATTTGAGAGGTTGTGGTTTATGTGTTCTGATTCAGGAAATGGTATAGGTTTATTCGAACTAATGTACTGTACTTATAGAAATACCATCTACGGTATTACCAGACGCATTTTGCAAGTTTCTTTGCAAATCGCATTCATCAACGCAAGATTCACATTCGCTTACTGGCAATATGAAGAATTATGGATTTGGCAAGTTTCCCATAAAGTTAAAATTACTTGCTACATAACATGTAAGTATAACCGTAGTTACTAAGTGAAAATAACCGTTCCGCTTTCAATAATTTGGTTCTATGATTAGATGTTCACTTGCAGTTGTAACGAAGGGATTTTATATTTACTGTATAAGTAAGATATTTTATTATTTGTTTACTTATTCATACATCTTAACGAATGTATGCTTCAGATTTATCCCAAATATTGGAATTTGCAGGTTTCTACTTGTATTACAACACATAGTAATTTATTAGTCATTTAACCGAATTACTCATTTAACCTACGCCTGGAAAGGCCTCTAAATTTGCCAGATGACAATAGCAAACAATTGCTTTTTCCGGACGGTGCCTGGCTTCCGTTATTCTTCAATGATGGATGCCGCTTTATGCCAGCGTTTTCGAAAACTAAAATTAAGCTCAGTAAACTTCACTGACAAAAGCTATTGTCGCAGGTTCTCTAACAACCAGATATACACATCCCTTTTGGTCGTGAAACGCCCGTGGCTCTTATATTAGCGACATACCCAAACATTCAGAGCCGATAAATTCCTAATAATTTACCGGATTTGTGTAAATAGCTAGTGACATGATTTAAGACTCTAATCCTGAATCTAAAAGTCATTTTCCTTTTTGTTTCTCTCCAAGCACTTGCAAGAAAACGCTTTGCTGGCTCAGTACATATTTACTTTATTAATTTCGATATGTTCACCAATGTAAAAGATGTTCTGATACGACACAATTTTCAAGAGATGGGAGACAGCAAGTGTCAATTAATGTACTAAGTTCGATAACGTCAATCAATTCTTTCATTACTATTAACCGAATCGTTTCCAAGTCTTTGTGCATTGCTCTCAACCAGGTATAATGACATTGCACCGAGAGTTTTGATAACCCTACTAATCCACCTTCGAGCAATATATGCATTTTTTATTTCGACATACAGAACTTGTGGCGGCTACTCAGCGCAATCTCACAATATGATTTCTTAAATTTGTCAATTTTTAGCAATAATTCAGAAAAGTTTCAACAAAAATGAGACTTGCGCCTGTTCGCTTTTTAAACTGTTTCCCTTGGCTCTAATACTTTTGGAATAAAAAATGTGGTAAAAGGTG
>BOPP01000028.1:8528976-8541924 GCA_017312745.1 Gryllus bimaculatus
CAATCTCTGCCTCTCTCTTCCAATCTCTGCCTCTCTCTTCCAATCTCTGCCTCTCTCTTCCAATCTCTCTCTCTCTCTCTTCCAATCTCTCTCTCTCTCTCTCTTCCAATCTCTCTCTCTCTCTTCCAATCTCTCTCTCTCTCTCTCTTCCAATCTCGCTTTCTCTCTCTTCCAATCTCGCTTTCTCTCTCTTCCAATCTCGCTTTCTCTCTCTTCCACTCTCTCTTTCTCTCTCTTCCAATCTCTCTTTCTCTCTCTTCCAATTTCTCTTTCTCTCTCTTCCAATCTCTCTTTCTCTCTCTTCCAATCTCTCTTTCTCTCTCTCTCTCTCTCTCTCTCTCTCTCAAAATTACACGACGTTCGGGAACTCCCTCCACCTTTCAATTCTGACGATTCGAAGATCGGAGCTAAGGTTTACTTTTCCTCTCAAAAGAATATGAAATATAATTTAAATAAATAAATATAATTTAAAATTGTAATATTCATTAAATCAATAAACATGTTCGTACAAAATTTTGAGTTTAAAAAAAGGTCATTTCTCCTTATTTTTGTCATTTTATAGATAATTTTCCTCTCATTTTCAAATCTTTACGAAGGTCATTTCCAAAGAATTTTTAGGTCATCAGAATTTGACCCTGGTGATTAGAAACATGATAGCAGCTTCAACATCAAAATTCTTTTCACAAAAATATATTTCCGTAGTGTTATGCAATTTTAGTATCCAAATTGTGCCCAATCCGGCCCGTCCAATAAACATGCAGGAGCCGTACACGTATACTTGCGTACAAATGTAATTGTTTATTTAGTATCCTAAAATGTTTGGTGTAGAGAATGTCCTTGCAGTGAAAATGTAGTTTCGATTTCATGGCATTTCCAGGCGAATGCAGGATACGCAACTGCTCGGTTTAGCCGTTAGGGTTATCCCCACAGGCGACGGATGGACGGAAACACTGACCGACATTTATCGACGAACTTTTCTGTCGAAACGTCGTTCCTTTATAGCGCAGTATAACAATATTTCCGCTTTACTACGTGAGAATCTAGAAGGCGAGAAAGTAAAGGAGCGTGTACTGGGTTGGTTCGCGGGAAGCGGAAACGACAAATTTGTACCTCCCCGATGTATTACTGTACTCTACAATTCAATTTTCGTCCTAAAATGCCTACTTTCGTTCTCTACAAGTTGTCAGAGAATAGTATTTTGTGCTCGCAAACGTCTGTCGTTGCTTGGGGAGGTTCACATCATTTTGTTTTCTGAATGAAGGCGGCACAGGCTGTCACGTAACACACTCGTCCACCCTCCGCCTTGCTGAATAGAAGCACGCGTCAGGGGTACTCTGCTCTAATGAACTCTCCTCCACATTTGCGAAATTGTCTTCAAGCGGCATGTGGAAAAAATATACGAGATGCGGCATTATGTTCTCTGTGCGAGTCATTCTGTCGTTCCGTTTCTGCGCTGCCATCTTCTTAATGGATGTCCATGGATTTTCTCTTTGGTTTGAAATTGCCCTTGGGGATTTTTGAAGGAAGTGCCGCAATAATTTGTCGTGTCCTAAGGCAACTTCACAAATGTCTCGCAATTTTCTCATTTTTATTACAGAAAATTGTAGCATTAAGGTTTTACTCGCTACCTCTGACGCAGTAGAGAGATAGTTATGTAATGTTGTGCGAAAAAGCGGCGAATTTACGTCAGAAAAACTCATATTACAGGGTCCTGGTAACAAGAAAGTGGATTCCCCAGTTGCTAAACTAAGAAAAAAATTCTAACACGTGGAATATCCAGAATCCATGTTTTGTGGTCCCTTGATACCGAAAAATCAAATGACGGCAAAACGTCAGTCTGTCCGTCAGTATGTCCGAACTACTGTGAACAATGCTAGCAGCAAAAACCGTTCAGGCGGTTTTCTCTAAAATTGATATTCCCTAATCGATCTGGGTTATGTCACGGTCCCTTGAATTTGAAATCGATATTTTAATTTTGGTGAGTAGTTTACATGAAACCTCCGAGACATTTTCCAAATTTTCAAAAAGAAAAATGCCTCCATCAATTTTGTTTAAATTTTGTTGTTGCATAGTGTGAAGGACGTTTAACAGCATAGTGCAGGTCTAATGTTCGCTCAGAACCGTAATTTTCTAAAATTGCAAAAGTTCAAAATTTGTTTGCGTCTTTCTAAAAGTACAGTTATGGATAATAGAATTGGTTAACGGGATTAGTCAGTGTGGGTAAAGAATCAATTTGATATGCCAACAGTTATTTTGCGAATTACATTCCTGGCACACACACACACACACGTGTGTATGTGTGTGTGTGTGTGTGTATGTGTGTATTAATAGTTAATGGGCAATTGTATTGTTTGTCTTTTATTTTAACAAGTCAATAAATATATAATTTTACTCTCTAAATTAAAAAAAATAATTAAAAAAATTATTATAATAACCGGAGTTATGCCATGGTTTATTATATTCATTTCTTGCTCTTGAACTTGATTAATAATAAAAATAATAATAATAATAATAATAATAATAATAATAATAATAATAATAATAATAATAATAACAACACATTTTATCGATACATCTAGTTTTGATAAATTTGCATAAATATTTCTCGGAATGTTTTTGTCAGGTTATATTGCTAATTTAACATGATCTTAACCGGAAACACAAGGTGGCGGGCCATGGAGTGGCTGTAGCGCGTGGTCCATTCAGTTCAGCCAGTCCTCCATTCATTTGCGGTTCGGACCATGGTTCAATTCAGACTTGTCGCGCGATGGAGCCACGTGCTTCGGCAACTGCATGTGGAGTTGGGTGTGGTGGTTGGAAATGAGATAGATTTATTAAAGTTCGCTTTGAGCTAATGCTCGGTGGCAAACATGATAACAATTAAAAATTAGAAATTACTAAAGCATTTTCAAACAATTTACAATTGGTTTACTATTCGAATTGGCGGGTCGATATAAGATTCAATTTATATCTAGCTAACTCTACATTCACTTCTAAGTTTAGCATACACTTCACTAAGCACTTCACTACACAGCACTCCCTGGCACTGTCACACACTCCCTTCGCCCCCACTAACACTACACTTCACATCATTCACCTGTATACAAGAGCCTGACGATAATAATAATGACAAATAATAATAAAAGTAATAATGAATATTACTCGATAATAATAATAAATATATATAATAATAATAATAATATAATAATAATAAATAATAATAATAATAAAATAATAATAATAATAAATAATAATAATAATAATATAATAATTAATAATGAAGAATAAATAAGTAAAATAAATATAATAATAATAATAATAATAATAATAATAATAATAATAATAATAATAATAATAATAATAATAAAGATATCTCAGTCGGTATTATTCGAGATGATCTAGATGGAATGAAGCATATTTTGCATATTTTTAAATTTGGTTACATGAGGCTTGACCGTAATGAGTATTAGTAAGGTGTGTACCTTCTATATTTTGGTGTTTTATTTGTCTTAGTTTATAAACTGTTTTTGTTGTTTGTGTTGTGTTAGTTAATTAATGAATCAATTTATTAAAATTCATTTGTTGTCCTCTTACATTGTTCATTAGTCTTGATACTCTAGCCCTCATGAAGAGATTAAATATTTCAAAACGTACGGCATAACTGTTTCTTTACCCACTCCGACCAATCCCATGAATTAGTTTTATTATTCATCAATGGACGTGATTTCCACAATGCACAATTGTGAAGATAGATATTTTTTCCTTATTTAAATCTGTTCTATAAGATACATTTCGAAAGAAGACTCAAAATTTGAGTACTTTTTGCGTGAACACGTGCAGTACGTGCTGTTTTATCGCCACTAGTTTTAATGGGGTTTTCTTTGCCAGATGAAATAAAAAAGTTGATTTTTTTATCTATTAAACTTCGTGGTTTTTGACGAAGAGTATTGGTTAATGATAACCGCTACCGCTGCAGGTCTCTATCCGGGAGATCCTCCGCTTTGCGTCTCCAGGATGATGCTGGAATTTCGAATTCCGATTGGTTCCTTTATGTGGAGGATAATCCTCGCAGCCGGCTTCTCTGGAAGTTACCTTTTTGTGATTTCTGGGATCAGTACTAAGGGAATACTGGAACGGTCACATTACCTTCGGGTCACGGACCGCTCTACTTTCCTTGTTCTTTTCTCTTCCTCTCCCCTTATACTCATTACATTTCTAACTTGTCGGGAGACGGGAGCTTAGGTTATGTCCGGGATGGGATGCTGCTCTCTAGAAGGAGGTAAATCATTCGCAGGCAGATGCGGCGTGTATATCAGCACCGGACATCAGTGTCCTATTAGGGCATCAACTGATGTCACTGCAGTCCTTCTGTCCGAGAGGTCCTAGGTTCAAGCCTCGACGGTGACAGGATTGTCGACACAAGTGGAATTCAGTCGCTGTCTGGATGAGGATTCTAGCGGCCGGCTGCTCAGATCGGTAGTTTTCAGTGGGTTTTCCACTCAATACCAGGCGACTGCCGAAGCACTACTCTAACAAATGGGCCACGGACCGCACGCGAGCTTTCCTTCATTTTCCTTGTCTTATCCTCACCCCTTTACGCACAGTTATACTAACATGCACACCCGTCTCACTACAATACTACACATTCCGGGAGACCGGACGGGAACTTAGATCTGGTCCAGGTGGATCAGGTCCATGTGTGGCGAGGCGATGGTGGGATATATCTGATTGGGAAAAAAGCAAACTCGCCGACGATAGATCGGCGCCGTCTCGCCATCTAACAGCGAAAGATTCTCGCCATATACCGAGAGAAAGACATGAACTATACTTACAAGAGTAATTACCCTAGGAGTTGACGCCCCCGATATTACTAACAATCAATCAATTTAGACTATAGTATGTAGTACACAAAAGCTGCTCAAGGTAAAAATTTCGGGCCAAATTGCCCGTGGCCCCTTGCGCCACTCGCGTTTCGCCTAACCAGCCATCTGTACCCCTCCTTTCCCCTCTATCGGCAATGCGAGCAGACCCTTTTCCCTTCGACTGACGGGGCCAGAAAAGGGCCACAGCGGTTGCTCGACGCTCACGAAGCGGCTTTCCACACCAGCAACCCTACGCTTCTCTTACGGGGCTAATGTGCAAAGGAGTTGACGCGCTCGGAAACCCGAAGCACTCTCACTAACTCACTCACCCGCTCACCTACTTGCTCACCTACTCTATCATTCACTCATCCACTTACCCACTCACTTACTCATCCATTCACCAACCCGAGCACTAACTCTCCCATTAACCTACTCACAAAGTCACCCACTCACCTATGCACTCACTCACTCACCCACACATTCACCCATTTTCTCACCGATTTACCCGCTCACACATTTACACACTCTTCTATTCACCCATCCCTGCCTTTTAGTCTTACAGTTACCCGTCGCGTACTGTTTGTTCGCCTCCTATTTATGTTTCATTATTTAGAAATGAGAGCATTTCACCCAAATATCTTAAGTATCATGTAATTGATGCATCGTGTGTATTGCATTCAACATGTTGCTTAAAACGACGACTCCCTTTCTATTAAAGCATCTTAGATAAGGCTCTCTAGTAGAATAATTTAATAAAATCATGCTACTGTAAGCTATTCTTAAAGTGTTGATTGCCGACGGAACCTGCCAGCCGACACAATCAATCAATTACGCTTTTTATCTCGATGCGACTGAAGTTTGCGTGATCGATGTTCGTAGCAAAACAAGACCTCCGCGACTGATGACGAAGTGGGGACACCCGCCCCTCTCGCTCGCCACCTCAAGAGCTCACTTCTGACCGGAAATGTGGCGACGGAAACTCGTTCGTAACACGAAACGAGAAACTTCACGTGACAGCCTTTAAAGCTAACGAGTTTCTGGCCTTTTGGGACGATAGATTGAGACTCAGAATGTAATATGTAATGTGTAGAAAAAAAGTAATTAGTTTTGCAGAAAGTATTGTAATAATTGATCAAATATTGTCTTCATGGCGATTTGTTAAGATCTTAAACATTGATTTTCTTTAATTATTAATCGTGAGCAACTAGAGCAAAGAATATTTTTCCTCATTGTTTTATTTTTATATTTCGTTGTACTGTTAAGATCTAAGATGTAAGACGGCGGATGAACGCAACGTATTCTATACCTAAAGAGAGGAAGAAGTAGTTGTAAACATTGCCAAGTGTGTTGGCAATCGCTGTTTGGCTGCACGTCTGCAATACACATTATTTATGAGACTGTAACTACACACGTAATTAAATGGTTTCATAAATTCAAGTAAATACTCACAATACACGGAAAAATGTATGTAGCGTCTCAAATAAATGCACAATTGCAGTAAACGATATATGTTAATTAAAAGGGGAGACGTAAAATACATACCAAGGGAACACGTAGTTTGGATATAATGACGGACCGCTTAATACGTGTGCTCGTAGCTGAGTGAAAACGGAGAGGACATGTAAGCTCCCGATTGGATGAAACCATCATCATGTGATCTCTGCCATACGCACGACTGAATAAATTGTATCGTGCGCCGGTTGCCTTCTCGATGACGGCTCGCGGTCACCGGGGGCGGAGCGGGGGCGGAGCGGGGGCGGAGCGGGGGCGGAGCGGGGGGGAGCGGGGGCGGAGCGGGGGCGGGAGCGGGGGCGGAGCGGGGGGCGGAGCGGGGGCGGAGAGGGGCAGGAGTGAGGGCGGAGCGGAGGCGTCCGCAGACGGCCCGTGGCCGCCTCCATTTTCTCCGCCGGCCGCAAGTTGGGGGCGCGCGGCGATCGCCCGTTGATTAATTGAGCGCGTGATGGATGGACGGGCGCGGATAAGCACTCGACGCGTGCCGCACAGACGCCATCCCCCCCCCGGTGCTCGCGGTATCGGGCATCCGGCCGAACGGTGTGCGCCTTTTCCACACTGTAGTGGCAGGGTTGGCAACTTTGCAACTCCCTGGGGCTCAAAGGGCGCAACCAGCGGCTTAGTGTCGTGACAGAGGCCCAAGTGGCACCTCGCGAGCATAGGGGTTGGCAAAATTTTACAATTAATAATTATAGTAATATATTTATAAATGTAAACCATTTAATTTCATATGTTTATCGTCTCTGCGATACGGACCGATTGCAATGAGAACGGAAACTTTCATTACTTATTGTGTGAAGTTTTCCTTAAAACAAGGTGTAATAATAACCTCTTGCTAATTCTAGAGATTGGCAACACCGTCTGTACTGCCTAATAGCGATTACCAGTATTTCATTTTGAGCTTGGATTGTTTATGCCTAATATTCAGCAAGAATGGCTTCTATCATATAAAGAATAGTGTTCTATATTGTATAATAACACTTGCAAATTAGATTACAGTATCATGCATAACGCAGTGAAACTTATTGGTACGATATGAAATTTCTGAATTTACTAGAAGAAGTCATTAAATCTAAAGTTAACTATTTTTACGTTATAAGGGCGTTGACCCCGGCAGGTCGCGTGCGCAAGGGACACAACGATCTCGCCCGACATGGATGCGAAGCACTTTTGACTAATAACCTTTTATATGCCATAACAAATGGCTCGATGAGCCGCCAGCTAGACAACTCTGCTATAGTGCGTGCAAGCATTTATTTGCAATACAGTGATTATCCACCGCACGCAACCAGCCCGCCAACCTGTCCCGCTGCGCGTGCACGCAAGACTCGCCGCGCTTGGATTTGCATGAAATTCTAGCAGCTTGTTCAGGATCTTTCAAAAACCATACGAATAAAGACTTCCGTGCTATGAAGAATCGCGAGTTGTGTTTATGTGACGATTCGTACACAGTCTGTTGAAGCTCGCAAATTGCAGGGCGCCATCGGCACCGGCGCCGTACTCGTACCGATCAGAGCAGCGACCGCTAACAATCTCATCCACACAGCCACTGAACTTGACCTAGCTGACCCACGGAACTAGGATCTCCCGGTCAAAGACACTGCAGTGACATTAGTTGCTGTACTGAGCCACCTTTGCCGGTAAGATCACAGTTGAAATGGATATGGATCTAATTTTCAATATCACCGAAAAACACACACATGCCATTGTTATTTGAGTTTATCAATTTAAGTTGCATCCACCAACCACCCTAAACTACGTGTAATCCACTCTTGCGTCCCTTGTGAGTGTGTGAACGTAACTTTGACAAGTGTCAGAGCTAGACAATTTTGGGCCCAGGACAATGCTGAAATATATCCCCCCCCCCGAAATACTTAAAATGTGAAAGTTGTATGAAGAAACTACGAGGTATTTTATTACCACAGATAAGAAAAAATACGTTTAAGGCAGAAATAGGTTTTGGAAATATTTATCAAATAATAATTTAAAGTAAAAGTATTTAGTGATCAAATGTCCACCGTGATTTTGAAACGTTAACAAAATTTGTTGTGTTTAGTTGGTGTTTAATAAAATCACTTGTTTAAAAAACATGAATTAATAAATATGAATATCAATACAATCCATTTTTATGTTAGTCCTTTGATTGATTTCATATAGCCCTACCTTACAAGTAATGACTATAATAAACTTTAAGATAAACAAATAGAAAGTTTTATGAAACATCAGACTACTGTACCGCGACTTTAAAATTGAGATGATTGTCTCGAGTTTTAATTTCTTTTCAATATTTTACTAATTGTTTCCTATCAGTGCTAACACGGGCCTCTTGACTTGCGAGGATCCGGGCGGTCGGCCGGTCTGCCCCTCCCTAGCGCCGGCAAGCACTGTGCGCAACCCCGAACAGTGAGGGACGGCCGCCGCCATTTGTCAGGAGCAGCTTCTTTCGGGCGACGGCAGGGGCGCGCGATTGATTGCGCCGCCGTCGCAGAGTGACCGCTTCCAACACGCGTCTCCCCCCCACCCCACCCTGGGCAAACCCTTGGCGTTGCCTCCCAGACGCCAGAGCAGTCGGTGTTAATGTAGTGGTCCCATTGTAATGAAATTGCTCTATTCTTGGGTTGCTTCTGAAAGGTATGTGTGATTGTTTTCAAATTGAAAATACGAGTGTGATATTATTGTTATTATTATTATTATTATTATTATTATTATTATTGTATGATATTACAATGACTCTATGAGTGACCCTATTGTCGCATATCAGTTCTCTGAGTGCCGCGGTGCGAGAACGTGCATGCAGTAGTATGTATTTCATTTCATGTGTAATCGGCAGTGTTGAAAATTAACAGAAATATATGAACTTTATGTATTATGCCGTATGGTCCCCAAAGACCATCTCCCACTGGTCAACTAGTACTTATTAGTGACAAAAAATAAACGTGAAATAACTATGATACCGTGCGTCACTAGCTGATTGTGAGTGCTGGAAGGACACATCTGACAACACTACTGAAAAAGTCGGAAAGGCGTGTGGTTTGAATTGCAAATGATGAGTACACGCGATGTAAAGTGGCTGCTAGTGATGTCGGGCCACGAGGTCAATGGCTATAATTAACAAACGCACTTGCAACGTAAAATAAACATATCATTAAAAAACTGATACAATATTTCCGGGAATTCCTGTAAAGGATGTGCTTGTTTTGATGTTTCTCTCTTAACAATTAGGTGGTTATTTAATGTAATTTGCAAATCAAATCTCCTTGTGGCGTTGATGTTGCCTGTATAATGCGTGACGGGTGATGAATTTCTCAAAGCTCTTAATATAGCCAACTTGTTCATACTTGCAAAATACGCAATGAAAACAATATTTCAGCCCGGCTCATCTCCATTTAGTGCTCTTACAGTGGTCCACTTTTACTTATGTACAAGTAACCCTGAATAAAAGTAACGAGAAATTAACTCTGAAATAATTGATGTTTGCACTACTGAAGGAAAAAACAAAAAGAGGAATATCCAGCAATCCGATGCGCAGTGGGATGAAATACCTAAAACGTAGTTAAAATTAAATATCTCTGGGAAAAAACAAAATAATGTCTATATTGAGGTTTATATTGGGGTTTTTTACATCACTAAATGCGAATATGATATTATAAATGAAAAATTCAAAATGGCGGATTCAATATGGCGGATGAAATTTGAAAAAACTTCAGAGAATGCACCAAAAATTAGTACATTGGGGCTTTCGAGCCTACTGAGTACGAATATGATATCAAAATGAAATATTCAAAATTGAGGATTCAATATGGCGTATGATATTTGGAAAAACGTGGGAAAATACTTCAAAAATTAGTACATTGGCGTTTTCAAGTACACTGTAAACGAATATGATACAGAAAACGAACATTCAAAATGGAGGATGACATTTGGAAGAAGTCGAGAAATGCAACAAAAATGAGTATATTTGAGTTTTACGAATTTGGTACATTTGAACAAATAATACTTTAAACGGCCATTGGCACAAGCATTTAATTTTAGATGCACAACTTGCTAAAAGTGAGGCGATGCTCAAATAAAAGCGAAATAGTTTCGTCTGATCACGTACAAAAGTTCTCAATCGTAGATTACAAAGTCGTCGTCTGTCAGACGACGCAACTAGTGCCGAAAGCTTACCCTACCCACTTACCCTCACTCCCCGTTTTTGAAAGTCTGTTTAACGTCATTGAGTGACCAACCAGTGAAATACACGTATCGTTGTGCCCATGCATATTTCCAGTACATAACATTATACCACGAGTCGTCAAACAGACTTCGTAGATAAATCAGTGATATTTTTAGTCGTTTATTTGCTAATAGAGGAAAATAATAAATACAAAGTCCTTGTCTTGTAGCCTTTAAGTTTTGTTCTGAACATTTAGGTCGCGTGACGAGGTATTTCTGCGGATGCTTCGCAAAAGCCCTGAGTGTATAGGAACAAGCAAGTGTCTGTTGTGAGTAATTTTGGTGTATCTACGCAACTCTTTAAAATGTTTTATAAGTACACGATCAATCCATTATTTAATGTTTCATGTAAAAATTAGTTTTCCTTCATATTTACCTAAAGTAGTCTACCAGACTACGCCTTATTGGTGCAGGGCGCCTTTGCAATCTAGAGTTAATGTAACGTAGTATCCAATTAGTGATATTTGCATGAAAAAGAAATGGAAGTCAGTAATGCTGACTTAAAATATTGTATGACACACGAGGTAAAACTGTTTTCTTTTCCTCCTAGTATTGCGCAACTCTGTCTGTCGACCTTGTGTCGCGATATCTCTTTTTCGCAAAATAAAATATAATTTTTACCCTTTGTAGACAGTTATTAGTATCTTTGGTTCTATCTCAATATCAAAATGCTATTTTTAATTTTGAAATTATCTGTAAATGCAACAAAGGAAACAAAATTTCTTCGCCTTACTTCTTCATAAGATTACTATAGACTGCTCTGGCTTTTTGCTGCGGTATTATCTATTGTTTTCTAAGTTAAGCGGTTGCGGTTGGAAGAGAAAGTTGTATTTCCCCAATATTTGTTTAATGTTTAGTGTTTAGTGTTGTCCTTTAAATGCTATTAATATCGATTTATGTATCATCTTTATGGACAAGAACCGTACTTCATACTCTTAAATTAAGTTTAATAAAATTAGAATAAACAGGAATTTCCAGCTATAAACATGACCCATCGTATTCTACCTTTTTCAGAATTTTATAAAATTATCGTGAAATAAATACCATAAGTATCATTAAGAAAATTGAATGAAAGCGGGATATTGTGGGCTTTGTAACTTGTCTGTATTTTTTCATTCATTTTTAAATAAATTTTATTATATACCGGCACGAACAGTCATAAAAAAAGTGTTTAACATGACGTAAGAATTAAACAAGGGCTTATAATTAAGTACATACCATCTGTAACATCAAAATGCTCTCAACACAAATGCTCGCCACTGAATTCCTGAGTAGGCTTTACGATTTCTTCGCTCAGAAATTGCAATGCCAGCCGTTGTGAATGTGTAATATAAGGTTCCTGTGACGCATATCTGCGACATTGCAGGTTCCGCGATTTTGGGATTATAAAAGACGGAGGTATCCCGGCAAAGAACTATTCAAACCAAAAGCTCACTAGCTGAGTTCTCTTGAGCAAATGGAAGAATTGTCGATTACATCAGTAATATATCCAACAGCTTGAGTTGTTTATTGGAATGGTTTTTATAATATATTTACGTGATAATTTTTGCTTTTATGACATTTTAAAAACATTTAAAGAGCATTTTATCGATCATTTTTGCCGATTTTTTAGGTCATCAAACTCCGGTCTTAGTTATAAGTAGGGGTCGGATGTTTATGACACGTCATTTTTTCTGTATTATTTCCATTGAAGATTTAAGTTAAGCATGATTTTATTTACTACTATAATTACGAAATTTATTATATGTATTTAAATATTGGGTTTTTTAAACTATTTTGTAATTTTCCGTTAATATTTCATATCATGGTTATATTTTCCCATGAATTTTCGTATTTTTTTATTGTACGTATTTTTATTTTTTATTCCATTTTCACATTCTTGTTTGTAGACGCTTTAAAGAAATTGTTCGCATCTCCTTATAGTTATCTAATTTCTTGTGGTATTTAACTGTTATGTGTCTTTCGTGGGTAAGCTTTATAGAAGGAAAAAAAGAAAGCGTAATGCAGCATAGAAAACCATAGAATTTTCATTATGTGGAGCCAAAAGAGAAGGAGTTATGAATGTTCTAGACTTTTAAGGTATTTTTTAATGTAATGTTTATTTAAACAGCGCCAAGATTTTGAAGAATTCGACAATGTAACTAAAAAATGTTTAACTCCTATTTACGTATTCTGTAGGTCATAGAAGCCTTGCATATTTGTGACATTTTGAGGGCACAATCGGTGGGAACCCCTGAGGTGGGTGGCTCTGCACGCGTACAACACCGTCCTCGCCGGCCCATCCCCGCCACCCGCCTGGCGCGCCGAAACGACGCGGCCAACACCAAAAAGGCTCATTACTAGATTTGTCCTGCCAAAA
>BOPP01000028.1:8542918-8557797 GCA_017312745.1 Gryllus bimaculatus
TCTCTCTTTTCTTTTCACTCTTACCTGCATCTGGGCAACACTACCGCCAACGCCACCAATGACCTTTTACTTAATCTCAAGCAGTGTTTTTGCCATCACTGTGATCACGTCACCGTTTTTTGTGCTCACTAACATGTCCTTCGTCGTTCCTATTCACCATCCTCAATTTTTACTGTAATTATTTTCCTTTCTTCATATTCCTTTTTGTGCAATTGCATTTTTATGGTATGCTGCTTAAGATCGTACGCCTGTGTTCGTACGCGTATGAGCCTCCTGTGCATGGGGACATCATGCGCGTTGTGCCCTTATATTTGCGTAGCAAGAATAATCATATCGATAAATAGAAGCTGCTATTGTACGCAAACGGAGTTGCTATTGTACAACAGGCAACACGAGCCCTGCAAGACGCGTATAATACGTGGAAGGCTGCATTACAGACTGTGCGGGTGCGGGCGGGGACGGGCAGGCGGAGTTGCTATTGTACAACAGCCTTAGGGGTTTGATTGGTCCCTTATAGTTCCGTGTTTTTGCTTGGCTTTTTTGTTGCAATGTAATATCCGCTATCATAGGGAGATTACTCTAAGAAGAGCAGGTTACATCCATGCACTCGTTTTGTCAATGCGTTCGTTTAAAGTTAGCTTAGTATTTAATGACTTCATCACAATCTTGCAATTCTTCTCCCTGCATGACGTGTATTATTTTCTATGCCTATCAAATTGGTCACTTCGTAGAGTAATTCCTCTATACTGAGATTTAAAGAATAAATGTATGTTTTGAATGTATACAAAATATATAAGCGGCTACTTTTAAATCGTTGACAACAGTTGATACTTTGTGTGTATTACTAGCATATCGAAATCAACACTCATCCTTATTAGCAATCAACCAACTAAAGACTTGCCATGGAAATCTAATAATGCCATATATTTTTTCTTAGGATTTGCAAGGAAAACAAAAGATGAGCCCACACAAGGGGGAGCGAAATTAAACGACGTAAAAAATATTTCAACTAATATAAAAAGTTTCTGATTTTTATTGATTGATGACTTAATTCCAACATTAGTGTTTATTTCTTACAAAGTATTTTTGAATCGTAGTGATCATTTATTACATTCTTAGAAGTGCATTTTTCTTATGGAACTCTTCAATTTTAACTTCGAATGGGCGAACCACCGAAATTCTCGGATAAGCGTAATTCTGAATTCTCGTTCGTAAATTAGTCCCAAACATTAGGGTATTCTCGTCACAGCGAATCAACTAAACTGACCAAACTCCTCTGACAAGGAACCCCGCCGCACTCTGCGGGACGGCTGCGGGGGCGAAATGGCGAAACGCGTTGCAGAATCAATTGATTGATGATTGTTAATGATTCCGGGCCCGTTAACTGCTAAGGTTGTTAGTCCCACTTGAGTTGTGCATGTTTTCCCTCGGGAGGTGGCAATGATCTTCTCTCCTGGCTGGCGAGATCCTCTCCTGGCCGACCTATTGTCGGCTGGCGGGGTTTTCTCCAAGCAGGAATCTCCCACCAGCGAGGCACCGCCCCAGGCGGGACAGGCTCTAAGCACCCGACCAGGCACCCGGTGTGTTGTAGTGTATTGCATGTTAGTGTAAGTGTATACACGTAAGGGTGAGGATAGGACAAGAAAGAGAAACGAAAGATCTCGCGCGGTCTGGGGCCCGTTTGTTAGGGTACCTCTCCAGTATTCGCCTCGTGTTGATCGGAGGAACCACGGAAAACTCTCAATCTGAGCAGCCGGCCGCTGAAATTATCCTCCGGAAAGCGACCGAATTCGACCTAGGTGATGAAGTTTGTCGAAAGTCCTGCCACCCTGGGGAGTGGGTAGCGTAGGCTATTCAGGTCAAAGGCACTGCAGTGGCATCAGTTGAAGCCCTGAGCCACCTCTTCCAGTGGCTGAATGGAGGACAAGCCGTGAGAGCGCAGCAGCCTCGCGCCCTACCCCTCTTCCCCCTTTGGTCCACCCTCACCCTCTCTGCCCTCTGTCCTTCCCCGCCCTCTGCCCTCCGGACCCTGACGAAGGAGAGTCCCTTCGGGAGAAGCGTTCTCGTCTCCGTCGAGCCCGCCCCCTCCCCCGCCCCCCTCCAACGCCCCACTCCTCCCACTCCCCTATTCGGTCCTTTTACCCGACTCTCTGCTCAGCCCCTAATGCAGCCTTCCGCGTATTAGAGAGAAGTTGTGTCTCTCGCAGGGCCCATGTTGCTTTAATATTAGCATAAAATATCATCGCGCCCACATTTCTGCAAGGAGCTACCCCTGTAGTCCAATAGATTCTTACTCCATTTCATTGCGTAAGTAACTTCGTTTCGCCTGGAGTTCCTAAAACTACATATATTTTATTTTACTTTCGAAATGCCTTGAATATTTCTTCATTCAGGGTGTCACGAATATTTATCACCTCCGTCAGTTTTGAACTGTTGAAGTTGTTGTACTACAGTTTCCACGAAAGTGCATGAGGAAATGGGGCCAATTGATACATGAATTCATTTTTATTTAATCACTTGTAATTTACGAGATATTCTTGTAACTTTTCGTTTTCAAATGGAACTTTAGATATTTTTAGTTTATTATGACGGACGTAAAAATATGAATTCAATGATATAAATATTGTCATATGTTAGATGAGCATTTATTTTAGTAATTTTGATTTTTTTGCGAATCGTGTATCTCTCAATGTCCGAGACCGCCACTGCAGATCACGCAGCGCTCATCCTGCTAACGCGCGCTCGGAGAAGGCAAGTTGACAGAAGTATTTGAAGATAGAAAACATCTTCTAAATCATTACAAAAATGTTGCACTTTTTCCCTTAATTTCGCAAATCATTCCAGGGACAACCTTGGGTTGTCTTATCTTCTCGGCTGCCTCGGGCGTTGATGGGCGCAGCGGGTGATACACGTAATGCGGCGCCCTGATGTCAGAGACTGGACGGGTCTCGCCACGTGGCCTTCCACCGCTGCCCCTCTGCGCCTCGTCGAATGTTAGGCTCCATGTCATGGCGTGCTTCTGAACAAAACTTGTTCTTGACGTTTAATCTTCCCAATGATCTCGTTTAAGGTTTGAACATTTAATTATATTGTCGTAGGTATCGTAGAGTGACTTTACACTGTAGTGGCAACATGTGTGAAAATTAATTTAAACAATATTTTTTATGCTAACGAGTAGATCAGGTGTTTGTAATACTCTTCAAATAGGGTTTTGTCATCACACACGTTATTTGATGAACGAATGATTGGTTGCGTGTTGACAGAATGTCAGGGGAAACCTTTTCTTAGAAAGCTGGAGGGATATTATGCGCTCACTCCGTTGTGATCCTCGTCTCGGAGTGAGTTGAACGAATTACATCTTGTGACGTTATGTCGCTTTTGCTGACCATAAACACTCAATTTTAATAATATATAATTAATAGAATGAACGTTTATCTGCCGTAATTTGTTCATTTTGTCGCTTAGTTGCGAGAGATGAAAATCTATAGGAAGCATTTCTGGAGTTAGCTAAGCAAAGAGAGCGAGTTTATAGTTTTCGAATGTTGAGTGATTTTGAATAGGAAGATCAGTGAATATATTACATATGCAATGTTCGGCAATAGTCTGACAAGTGTATCATTTCAATAAACGTTCAGTGATTGTAATTACATGTGATGTATTACATTTTTAAGTGAATGTGAATAGTAGGGAATACTACAATAATCAATTACAATGTTGATGCACAGATATTGGTAAATATAAACATTTCGACTACATTTTTAGAAACATGTTTTACCTCTGTGTTCACAGATTAAGGATTTGTGACTCTTTTTCATTTCGATAAGTTTGATATAAAGGACTGTACTATTTGATAAAACAATCGGTTTTCGTGTTTCCGTATAGTGCTTCTGTAATACTACGTGTTGTAACATACCTAAAGCTCATTCTTTTGTGGAATGTAATAGCAAGGACTCAGGTAGTAAATGTGTTTCAAATCTTCTTCTTCTTCTTCTTCTTCTTCTTCTTCTTCTTCTTCTTCTTCTTCTTCTTAGTACCAATTTACGTCGTGTACGAGCGTGGAATATAAGAAAAACAACTTTCTTCCTTTTAAAAATATAATTTGCGAAAAAAAGTGTTACCTCTTAATATATGTTAGTACGTTTGTCATCTTTTACAAAAATGTTTTCAGAGACTTTCATAAAAGCGAGATAAATTTGATAAATACGGCACCTTAGTAATCAACGTTACTTACAATGGTTATTCTAGATAGTTTGTTGCCGTAAATTACTTTCCGTTCATGCAGTAAGGAATTCCTTCGAAAATTCCAAATGAAACATAACACAATTTTAAGTATTAATGTTTTTTAAGCATTTATACAACGGATATGTGAACTATGTCTCTACAGTAGATCGCGAACAAGACTCCACATCTCTTTCAGTGATTTTTCAAAGTTGTGGCAAGAGACTCATTCATTCCTGTTTACATGGAAGTAGTACTACATCATTCAACTCAAACATTTCTGTACACCGACGTCTCATCGGTGAATTATCTTCTCAACTGGCAGCGATATCCCGAACGTCCGATAGATTCCTACTCAATTAATTCGATGTCACGATATTTTTACTCCCCTCTGCCGCCCTTCGGCCAGCGGCGGCGAGAGAGTAATAAATTGCAGCTTTGAGCTTCTCCCGGGAGGCACCGCCAGCGCCACCGCTGCTTCCCAAGGCCGTTGACCCACATGTCACGTTCCATAACCGTCCCCGAGTGTGTCACACACGCTGCACTCAAATGACACTCGTCGTGCGGAATGTTCCCTTTGTTTTTACTTTCTCGTTACGAAGTGGAGAGAAATTTATGTAATGCTGCGCGTATGTATTAAGAAATAGTTATTTAAATTTACGTTTTGGGTCCTTCATACCGAAAAATCGAATGACAGTAAAACGTCTGTATGTCCGTCCGTCCGTGAAAAACGCTAGCGCCTAAACCGTTCATTCGATTTTCTCCAAACTTGATATTCCACAATCGATCTGGCTGATGTTGTGAGCCCTTGAATTTGAATTTGAAATATTTTAACATTTTACACATTTTAAAAATAATTGGTTCCATCGTTTTTGATTAAATTTTGTTGTTGGAAAAGATGAAAAATATTCCTACAACTAAGATATTAAATATAGAGATTGTTTCCTTTATTGAAATTTATTCCTTAAACATAGATTTTGAAATAAGTTCATGTAAAATTTTCGAACATTTGAGTACATTTTGCATCAAAATATACCACGTACTGTACGTACTGTTTTAGCACCATTAGTTTCAAAGAAGTCCTAGAACATACGCAGAAGGTTTTTTTATAATAGGATTTGCTGACAGGTTTGTATTCAATGAATTTTAAAGTGATAAAAAATATTTTGGGATTTATTATATTGTTTTTAACATTTTTTCAATCAGAAAGCTTTTGTCAAATAATGTATTTCCTGTCGTTGCATTCGAAACGATACATGTTGATTCCGACAGTGCGCGCACGTTCTCTTAGCACAGATTGGAGAGTTATCAAATGCTGATTTTGATAATCAATTGAATATTGTACAATAGTAAGATATTATGCGATGCGAATTTTGTTGAAAATTGAGTTCACTCTGCAAAAAGTTTAATACATTTCTGTAATTTTATATAAATAATTTTGAGTATTCATTCTGCAAAATGTGACGGATTGAATTTGATATCACTAATAAGAGAACATGTATTATTCTAGCACTTACACTCGTAAAATCTTGTATTCGTACGGAATTGATCTCAGTTTCGAAGAGTTTGTGTTTATGTGACACACAGTAGATAAAAATGTTAGAATTTGATTTATTAACTCAGCTCTTGCAAAGTAGCTGAAATAATGGTATGGTAAAGGAAATAATACGGAACGCTACGACCACGGAATTAGCTGAAATAACCTATTTGTGTCGGGGTATTTCTTTTCCATAACAATTCGTTAAATAGAAAAATTAATGATTTGTGGCTGAAATGAGAAAGGGCCTTGATTTACTTTGCTCCCCGCCATGTCTTCCTCCAGCACATTCCGCGCCTCATCCCTCACCCCGCTCCAATCAACAGGAAAAAAGTTTCAATTCAAGAGTGAAAGATCTTCCTAATCCTAAGACCTCGAAATTTTAGGCACAAAAAGTAATGATTTAGGCACCTAAAATAATAGCTAATTAGGCACTACTATGCATGAAAAGTGAATTATAGGTATTTAAAAAAAGGTTACAAAAGGTTACGTACGATGTGCTGAGTGGTAGATTGCTCTGCGCCGGCGATGGCGTTATTGATCATGCAATATTTCCGTTTCGGGTAATTCTGGAAAGTATTTGTGTTTCAGAATGACACATTTAAAGAAACGAGTAATTAAAATATTATAATTCTTCAAAATTACCAATTTTAGACAGGTTAAGAGAAAAAATATTACAATGGGTATCAACCGCACTACGGTTATTTTAGGAATGCTTTCAGTTATCTATTTTTGTATGAATCATAAACATCTGCAATTATTTTTCATAACCTCTTAAAGGAAATAAATAGGCATTTTTCTTAAAATTAGAAGTCTACTAATAATACAGTCAAGTATTTCGTTTTGAAATTTTGCGATACTCTTGTTTTCGTCATCTTTTTATCTCTGTGCTTCCGAGAATGTCTAGCCGGTGCTTTTACCAGCCAGTTTGTAAGTGTCGTTAGTGGACCGTCTGGCTTCCCGGAATCTCATGGCTGGATGGAACTTTTATTTCCACTCTCTGAGTGAAGGGCTTGGAGATGCAACTGTTTTGACGGTTTCGATTCATCTGCTCGGCGTACGTGCCTCGCGCTGCAATATTTGGTTACGCGTGATTTATTTAATTTTCTGGAGCGCGCGACTGAGGCACATGGAATTTCGAATTCCCGCAAAGAGCGGCAATATAAACATTCATATGTGGTCGTTAAAAGCGCATAAAACTAAACTTGTTTGTGAAAGTTCAAAAGTTGGACGATAAAAATGTTTATTTTATGAAAGCATGTCGCTATAATACTGGCATGTTACTTCGTTTTTTACAAGGGATCCTATTTTTCGTCGTTAAAAGTGTAAGCATTCATAACTTAATAAGTTATGAATTTATTCATTGTGTTATTTATTATACGTTATCGCTTTTCATTATGTCATTGAGACGTTTTATAATTTTTATCTTGTTTTCTTGAAATAATATTACTACACATAAATTGTTACTACACATTTTGCTAAATGAACACACATTTCATACGAATTGTATGTATATTTGTATTGACAATTTGTATGTATTTGCTTGTTTTGCTGAAAGTTGTAGTTCTCCTCTTGATTCGTTTAGTTGTACCAAAATCAATCGATTGAGCATCGTAACGGAAACTAAGGCAACAATTTTTTCCCCTCAGATTGTGTATTCACTCTGTGAAAACGATGTTTTATCGAATAGCTTCATTTAATTAATTTTATAATTTTATCAATAAATTAGGAATTATATAGTATAATTTAGAGAAACACCATGCGTATTTTTGTATTTGAATGATTAGAAATTGCAATGAGTTAGTAGAACCATAGGGCTTTCGCAAAATGTCTTCAAAAACCCCGAAATGCAAATTTGTAGATGTCTGATGTTTGGATGATAACGTTTGTATCTTTAACTGGAGTTAAACAATGGTCAGTCTAAAAGATAATCTACAAAACTTCTCTGTTGTAGTTAATGAGACAAGGATCTTGTTATTATACGACGTTTTGAGTGTGTTACTTGAATAATCTTTGAGGAACTGAAATTTTATGACCCCTCCACGCAAAAGATGCTGACATAATTTTCCAGTTAACGATTTTGAATACTTTTTTGAACGCAACGCTGGATAATTAAACCGCGATCTCCAAAGAGAATTACGCGGCAGGCGGTGCCAGTGGCCTGGATGAACATCTGCGAGGTAATTTGTTGAGCTGAGGAAGGGAAGGCGCCGCTCTCAATCCTTTTTTCTGCACTTTTCTTCTTCCTGTGTCACCGCTCATTAGCAGACACGATTTCTTCACGCGGCCCGCGCAACCTTCTTAGCGCCCTCTCTCTTCTTCCTTCTTTCGCCCTCGCGGCGTCTTTCACTCGCTGTTCTACCCGCCCTTTCCCTCCGCAGTGCGCTTTTCCGTGTCGCTCGCGCAGACGACCGTTGCGTCGCATCGCGTCGTCTATCCATCACACCCCGTAAAATACTTACAACTTCACCTGGACACAAAACTATCTTGGAAAACTCGTGTAGATATAGCAATTAAACGAACAAGAAACTAATTATTTCAACTCGGTCCACTAATCAAAAAACACTAATCCTTGTCATATACAAATTCTACAACAATATATAAAACTGTAATAAGGCCACTAATGCCCAATATGGACATACTCAGCTCCTCTAAATGGCAATAAAATCCAAGTAATTCAAAATAAATATATCTGATTAATCACAGGTGCATCCTGATTCATAAGTAATAAACAACCATTCCGAATTAAACAATACAATTATAAACGAAAGGACACATATATCACACAATTTCTACCAAAACATAACAGACATTCCTCAGCATCCCAATTCAAACAAGCAAAAATACAATCCACACCCGAATTAAAAATAGATTCCCATTTAAAACCTTTCTCAAAATCTTAGCCAACTATGATACATATCTCCGAGGTTCTTCCCTAGAGTATTCTTTTAAATGTGTATGTTAATTTTGCTTAGATTAGAATGGGCTCCTTGTAGCCCGTCGTCACTGCGCCATCTCGCAAATTAGACGGAAACATCTTTCCAAAGTTGGCAACACGTGCTTTCCTCTCTGCGGAGCTCTCTTTTCGGAGTCGTTCGCTCAGAATTCCGATGGGGCTCGTCGACCGTCTCCCGGGTGGCGCGACCACGCCCATCTGGGCGGCCCTTTGTGGCCCATCGTCACTGCCCCACCTGGTGAATCAGACACACACACATTTCCAAAGCTCGCAACAAGCGTTTCAAAGTACTAAGGAACCACATACGGGTCAACGGAACCAGATAGCGGATGAAGACGATTGATAGATTAGTATATCTGGCGAGTCAGCTGCTGAGAATATATTAATCCTGTATTTGTACTGAATATTTATTTGTCAGGGAGGTGGCGATGATCTTCCCCGCTGAATGACGAGACACCTACTTGTGGGTTTTTTAACCGGGTTTGGTGGTTTTCTTCAACCATATACCTTCCACCAGCGGGGGCACCGCCCTAGCCGAGACATTCTCTGAGCTTCTGACTGCTCTTCCGGTATGTGTGATAGTCTAGTGAATTTAGTGTTAGTGTGTGAGGATAAAACAAGGAAGAAGATGGAAAGATCGCGCATGGTTCGTGGCCCGTTTGGTAGGGTACTGCTCCGGCATTCTCCTGTGATTAATCGGCGAAAACACGCACAACTATCGATCAGAGCACTGGTCAACTAGAATTCTTCTGAAGACCGCGGTTGAGTTCGTCCTATCTATGTAACTAACTAGTATTGAGAATCCTGTTTCTCGAACCCTTCCAATCAGTAGCACGGCAGTAACATCAATTGATGCTCTGAGCGACCTCTGCAGGTATACGAAACTTGAGGTTTGTCTTGTAAAGGCGGAATTTCGAATCAGTATAAAACTATTTTCCAGAGAGTATTTGTTTTGTGAAACAAATATTTCTCAAAATAGGTTTGAAGGTAAATATTAAGTAAATGTTTACGGTCTTCCAGATCTTCCCGTTTTCTTATGTTCTTTTCCATCATCGTTTCTTCTAAGATCAACTGGTAAAGAAATAAAGGATTTTTTGAGCTTCGGAGAATTCTATACGTAAAACCTCAAACGTATTTATCTACCTCTAGTACAACTTACTCGTTTCCTTTCTGCTCAACTTGTCCTGCCCGACCCCTATTGACCTGCCATGATGATTGGTAGTGGCAGCTTGATGTGACATGAGTAAGGTTACCAAGGGAGATACATTTTGAATGGCAGTGAGGAGATAGAGAGAAAGATACTAGGAGAACTATATGAATTTTGTCGATAATCATGTTTCAAACGAATCATTTCAATATTTCCTTTCATAACATTCACTCAATGAAAATGTAGCATTTCTTGAATGTATACTTCTAAATATGGCATGAAGACTCCCTCTTTAAATATTTATTTTCATAATTTAATAACTTCCTTTTGTAGCGTGTATTTTACTGTGCAGTAGAAGTACAATACAGTAGTACCCGGTATTCCGAACTAGTTGAGGATGAGTTCGGATTAGGAAAAATTCAGATTATCCGAAAATATGTACCGTACTTATACAAATACATCTATAGACAAGACAGGCGCCACACAGTGTAGTGTGTGATGTGATAAAATGGTAACATAGCGACATTAATTGGCAATGTTGCGAACAACGGTGTACAGAACGTACATAACCGATCGCATGCGATAGCAGTTTCTACATTGTGTAAAAGAGTTGAAGCACATGTTGGGGTCGCTGCTGTGAATGGGTATTCTACGCACAATGTTCAGACTACATTGGGTTCACTTACACTGTATTGATACTTTTTCATTCATAAATTAAATTAATATGAATCAGGTGATACACCGTACAGCTGTACAATGCCCGATGTGCAGTAATTACTAGTGTAACGAACGTTTCATGTAGACAACTTGTGTTCCAATAATTAGTTGTTCAGTTTTACAGTAGTTATAATGTTCTCTCTTTACCCTACAAATAAACATTTTATTTATGTCATTTATTTTTCCCTCACCCCGAATTTTGTTCCGATTATCGGAAATTTCGCATTTGCGGATGGGAGGGTTTCCATTGTGCTAGGGTTTCCCGTTTCCTCCTAGGAAGTCGCTCGATGGATCCGTGAGGTGCTCTTTTCAACGATTCATTGGTCGCATCTAAATTTAGGCAGCCTTGAGCCGCCCGCGCCGCGCCAGCGATCAATGGCTGCGAGCGCCGACCAGGTGACAGGGGCGCCCTCGCGGGGTGCGGAGCCCCGAAACATCTGCCTTCATACGGCCTCTACCTGAGCTGGAACCAACACGTCAGTAGGAAAATACAACAAGCAAAAAGTAAGCTGCATCAACTGAAACGCATCATCAATCGATCTTTCCATATCCCATTCCCAACAGCCTTAACTATCTGCACTATTAGATTACTCCTCATTTATGCCTGTTCCAGTTTGGATCACCGCTGCAACAACAAACCTTAGCGAGCTTCAAATAGTCAAGATCCATTTTCTTAGAACTATCACAAATTCCCCTAGGTTTGTTACAAATTTACAAGTCTACAAAGAATTCCAAATTGACTCTTTACAGCACTGTATAACATCTCTCCAGTTCTATCGCTCCACACCTCAAATTCCACACCTAGTCATCTTCAGACTTCGAAAAACTTTCCCTTACAGAACCAGAATTAGATTAGTTTGTATTATAATATTAGGTGAATTGGAATGTAAGACTTCACTACATACGTAAAGTCTATTATGTACTGATCTACGTATGCTCCGTAAAAAACAATTAATAAAAAATGAGGAGCGCAGGGCGCGCGGGGCTAGGGGCGACCGCGGATTCGCATTCCGGGATAAATTACGAGAATGTCAAACAGGTCGACCTATCTTCAGAACCTAGTAAGTATTTAAATATATCGTACCAATCCTTAAAATACTGCAAATATTTGAAAAATGCCCTTTGAATGTTCAGTTTTCAAGGGAATAACTCCGCTTGATTTTTCTTCACAGGAAATTATGCTGTAATAACTCAAATTAAAACACTTTTCATACATTGTATCATATTTTGATTAAAAAATAACGTTTTCAACAGTAGACTGACAAACCTGGTTGACTGAGAACTGGATAAGCGAGCAAACTACAAGTGAGAGTTTGTTATTTGTGACCCGTTCTTAAATTCTTATAGAACTAACCTCTGTTTAGGTGATCATAAACTTCTCGGAACTATCATTATTTTTGTATTGAATTGTTATCTAATAGCCAGCTAGTAATAAATTATTGATAAGAAATTAACAAATCGTCAAATTCTAATAAGTAAATCCTATTGAATACACACATATTTATTACTTCTTAATTGCTGTACTTTTAAATCCGTGTGAGAAAAGCCACCCCTGTATCTATGTAAGCGAAAAACTTGGTTTAGTGAAAACTTCCATAAGCTAGGTAGATACCGCCCTTGAGCTTTCCCATATCCATGTGCGACTGTAAATGATACTAAGTTTCTGAAAAGAATTTAAATCTATGGAAAATAAAACACTCACTGGTCTGCCTCAGAACCCTCACCGCTTGGTGAGGTAAGTTACAATCGCTCGCCAAAGGGATCAACAACAAATGCGAGTGTGATTATTTCTGTCTACCTTTGTTTATCAGATACTATTTCATTATTTGAGACTTTTGTTACTAGAAGTATTATCTATTAGTGGTAGTTTTGTTTTCAACGTTGATCGAATTTTTACAAAACGATTCGAAACTGTTGACAGCCGGAATCAGTTGGTGCAATCCCCGGAGTTCTCTTATAGCTGAGTCTACCCCAAAATAAGTTGCAATCTTGGGTAGACAAGAGGTGTTCAATTGGGGCAATATCATCAGTGTTTAAGTAAATCTAAAAAACGTTGCCATCTTTCCATTATTTCTACGGGAAGAAAGAAGGAATTGGTATGCGACTGTTAAATTATTATACTGCTCTGGTGGATTCAGCATTTTTTGTTTCCAGGTGGGTAAACTGCTATGGTCATAAGACCCGTAAATATATATCCAAGTCCAAACTTCAATACAAGTTTTGGCACACCTAGCAGGTCTAGAAGCAATTAATAACGTAAAAATGAGAAACTTGAATTTTATTTATTCAAAATATTGAAATGCATTGCTTCAAGAAAATCTGTTAGAAAAGGATAGCGCGCTATCATAAGTAAATTGCGCTGTTTCCATCATGAAATCGGTTGCCGCGGTGAGTAAGTATTCTTTTCCGACTTTTGACTACGAAGGCGGGCTTATATGTTTATTTCTCCCGCCTGTACGACACGCGACGCAGCAATCTGCCTCAATTTTTCATCTCGGGAACGCTCTCCGCCGAGCTCTTACTTTTACCGACAGACGACAAAAAAGGCGATTCTTCTTTTTCGTCTCTTTCCTGCGCGATGGCAGACGACAGCAGTTCCGTCCCTCCTTGTAGATGGTTTCTCAAATACAAAAATATATTTGAATCATTTTGCCTTGATTTAAAAATATATGTTAGCCCCTATTCGTACTTTGTTTTTTTTCTCGACCTTACTTCGAAAGAGAGTAAAGAATTGTAATAGTGCGCAGAAAATTGCTACTTTTCCCTTTTCAAAAACCTATTCCTGGACCGTGACTACGAAAAAGAGAATAAATCTTATTTCGCTTAATTTTGAATTTTATTTATTTAATTCAATAACATACATTTTTTAATTAATTTATTACATAACACTTTCATAACACTCATTACATAACAGGTTTGGCATTTACTTATTCGTTATGAATAATGACTATGGTAAAAGAACCCGAAGAGAGCGAAATAGCTAATCGTGTGCGCCGTTTGTGTTGAACAAAACTGCGCGTGGCGGGCGCCTTGCAAGGAAGTATTCCCTTTACCGGCTTCCCCGGAACTCCATCTGATATTCCATTTGTCGTCCGAGGGATCGATGCCTTAAGCCTGCAACCTTTAATGACCGGCACAAAAATAGCTCTGGAAGGCGGGTCACTCCGCCACCTGACCCCTCGGCGTCCACTCGACGGCTCGCACAACCGTATTTTCTCGCAAAATTACCAAAAAAGTACTCAAAATATCGAAAAATTGTGCTTGATCTTACTTCAAAATCTACCTTTAAGGACAACATTTCATTAAGGGAAAAATCTCGATAATCTTAATTGTTGTTGTACGAAAAACACCAAAAAACTTAGGGCTTTCAACGAACATTAGACCTGCCTCAAGACCCTTCACACCATCCAACAACACAATTTAATGAAAAACGATGGAGCCATTTTTTTGAAAGTTTTTTAAATGTTACACGTCTTATATAAACTACCTCCAAAAATTAAAATATTGATTGTTAATTCAACGAGCCGCGACATGAGGCAGATCAATCGAGGAATTTTTATTTTGGAGAAAGTCGGCAGAACGATTTAGTTGGTACCGTTGTTTACAGATATACAGACTCTCCTTTTGCCGTCATTCGATTTTTCGGTATCAAAGACCCAAAAAACATGGATTCTGACTACACCTCGTATTAGAGGGTTTTTCTCTAAATTTAGTCATTGAATTTTTTCACTTTTCGTTACCAGGGTGCTGTAATAAGTTATTTTTCGCGCCGCATTACATAACTTTCTCTCTAATCCGTAGCGAGAAAGTAAAAATGTCACCTTACTCCCCACCCCCCGGCTCCTGCACGTCGGATGGCCGGACACAGCAGCGAGTTCGTCAGGGACAAAGGGCGGGGTCGCACGAACGCGCTCCTTGCAAAATACGTCTATTAATCATCCCTCGACAAAGGGCGACGCCGGAGTCGCACAAATCCATCCCTTCATTACTTAATTCCTTCCATTCCATTTAGCATGGGCAATCTCATTCCGCCATCAATCGGCCGCCAGATGCCAGCACCGTCGCCGCCGGACCTCAATTTTTTATTTTTATTATTCTTACCCTATTACTATGAATCACCATATTACTATGTTCTCGTAATTATACATAGCGGTATACGCGGCAAATAGTAAAAAAACAAGGATAAACGTGCAATAGGAAAAAAGGTATAACACCATTCAAACATTGTATTTGTATGCAAAGAGCCGTTCATTTTCTTCGGCTAGAGAGTTATTGTTATATTCTAATCAGGGGGTGCCACGCCT
>BOPP01000028.1:8561039-8582606 GCA_017312745.1 Gryllus bimaculatus
TTACTCCGACAAGTAAATCAAATTTCTCCAAGACTGTCATAGCGATTGTGATGCCTAAACTTGGGGAGAACGTTTTAACAATGGGATTCTTGACAACCAAGTCTAAACCAAGACACAGATCAAACTCATATTTGCGTTTGCATAGACACAGTTTTTCAACTACTAAAACTTTTGCCCAGCGACGCGTCAACAGTCATTGACCATCACGTGACCAGTAGCGTGTGAAGTATAATACATTGCTATGGGGAAGCACTGCCGGGTTCAATAATAGCTTATAAATAACTTTTAGACGTTTTGTTACATTTTTGGAGGGTCTCCCGTAACAGAAAATATTGTAGTTGTGATCCAGTGTAGGTCTACACAGAAAATATTTTCTCAAAAACGGCTTCGATTTTTACAATTTCTTATCAAATAAAACAAAGAGCTGTTAAAAAATGACTCCAGTCTCATTTACGGCAAACATTTTTTTTGGAAATTGCAAAAAGGTTAATATTTCAAATTACAATATTAATTATAGAGACTTTTTCCATTATGAAGTCTGTTTTTAAAGCTAGTTTTTGAAATAATGCCTATTAAAGTCTTTGAATTTCTGATAATTGCAAATGCAAATGTTCATCTTTGTTTTTAAAGTTTACACGATAGCATGCCAAACCTGCAGACTTGAGTTGGAATACCAGAGAAGAACGATATGTTTGCTGCATGGTTTACACTTTGGCACGTTCCAATATTATAATAATCCGTTAAATATCCGGTAAAAATTATCCGGGAAAGTACGTTCCGTTGCAGGACTGTTAGTTCGTTATGAGGTAATTCCTTTTGCTGAAAAGAGGACGCTGTCCCTTCCCGGAGAAAATATTCCCGCGCCGAAAGAGCTTTTGTGATAGGTCGACAAAGGGACGTGCTGTCTCCATCAACATCGGGATTTGGGATTCTCTGCTACGTGTGCGCTTGTGTGTGTCAGTTAAGTTGTGAAGTTTGCATAGATTTTAGGTGAAGTGCTCCTACGTTTTATTTTTCGCTACACTGAAAATTAACATTATTAAATGCTGTGCTGCTTAGTGTTAAATTCCAACTTTTTTAGATAGTATAGTAGTTTCAAAATATCTTGTGAAATTACATAATTTTATTGCGGATGCCCTAGATAATAAATGCAAAGCTAATAAATTAAAGTGTCTTATTAATCTTAACTTCAACATTAAATTCTTAATAATACATTCACGCCGAAAATATTAGCAACTTGGTCTCGTTCTGCGATAAAACACAAGTCGCGATCGCTGCGAGGATATGCATTGTGTGACATGTGTCCGTAATGCAGCACGTTCTGGAGACAGATTCAACTACTTTCAACGAGTGATAAGTTTCTCAATGAAAAGACTTATCAATAAACTTACCAATAACTAAATTATCCGCTAAACCAATGTATTTTAATGATTTATTTCATCAAAGAAACATCTTGAGTTAGAAGTAGTCAAAATAAGGAAAATGAGTTAAAAGAACTTTTTTTCAAGATGAGAGAAAACAAATATACTCATTACTCTTACTACTTGCATGGCAGAAGTATGGTCTCCCATTTTTGTCGATTTTTTACGTATTAAATAATACACTAATTGTCGAAGCAAATTGTTGAGATTTTTGCTATAAAATGTTTATTTAATGTTTTTATAAATGAAGAATATTTACCGATTAATTTAATAATATATTTATTTATATGATCTAACTTAAAATTACTGAGCGATTTTCGTTATTCTTCAGAATAAATTCATCTGGGTACCTAGTTATATAATTCATTTCACTGATATGTGATTTGTTTTCATCCAAAAATATATTAAAGAAAATACGATTTTTCAGCATAAAAACTCTTATTGCCGGACCCTGCAAACAAAAAAGTGGATAAATCCAGTCAAAAGGAGGTTTTTTTTAAGGATTTATGCTAAGTTCCCTATGTGATGTGGGACCCTATGCTAGTTACAAAATCGAATATTAAATTATGAAAAATGAAAGCCAAGTATCTTGAAAATATAATACAATAATATATCGATGGGTAATAAATTATAATTCATTTCTAACTGACTGCGCCCGTCACCCACTAAACTCCGATGCTTTCTCCGCCGCTTCACTCCATCGCAGGCTCCACCCCGCCGGCGCCGTCTCGAACACAGACCTCCTCGGGGCGCGCCGCGCCGCGGAAAGGCGCCTCGCCAGCATTTCTCATTGTCAGGGGCTCCCGCTGCAAGTGGGGCAGAAGGGAAAAAACGGACGCGATGAACGGCTGAAGGCGACACAGATACGCGCGAGCGAGGGCGAGGGCGAGGGCGAGGCGAGGGGCGAGGGCAGAGGGCGAGGGCCGAGGCGAGGGCGAGGGCGAGGGCTGAGGGCGAGGGCGAGGGAGCGGGCGAGGCGCGAGGGCGGAGGGCGAGGCGAGGGCGAGGGCGAGGGCGACGGGCGGGTGGAGGCGAGGGCGCGAGGGCGAGGCGAGGGCGAGGGCGAGGCGAGGGCGAGGGCGAGAGGGCGAGGCGAGCGCGAGGCGAGGCCGAGGCTGAGCGCAGGCGAGGCGAGGGCGAGGGCGAGGGCGAGGGCGAGGGCGAGGGCAGGCGAGGCGGCGAGGGGCGAGGGCGTGAGGGGTGGGGTGGGGGGGGAATAGCTAGGGCGAGGGCAGGAGGCGAAGGCGGAGGCGAAGGTCGAGGGCGAAGGCGAGGGTGAGGGCGTGGGCGTGGGGGAGGGCAGGAGACACCCAATGCGGCGCCACCCAACTCTAGTGTCGCTTGCAAACAGTGCGTGCTGCGCAGCGTTGTTTTTGCGGCCGGTTGATAAATCACTGGCCTCCTTTTATTAGGCCGAAATGTATGTAGTGGGCAGAGAGCTCGGTTTTTGCGGCCGAATATTTATTTGTTGCCAGACGCGCACTTCGGATGCCAAGTGCAAGGAAGGAGTTCTTCATTCAGTCTTTGGGGAGCATTTAAAAATGTTTATTGGATTTATTGGGAACAAATTTTAATAAGAAAATTTTAAAATGAATTTATGGCATTTCGATTACAAACGAATTATTGTAGGATACAGCTTTCCATATGTAAATATATAACATTTTGATTTTACAAGATTAAATAACGCCGACACCAGAAACTTTTACTTTATTTCATTTCTTTACTTTTTCTTATACTATTTTGCTCCTCCGGCTACTTTCTCTAATATTCGGAGAGTAGAAACTTATAATTTTTACGCTTTGCCAATCGTGCGTTGTAAAAAGTTATCGTATTTAATGCAATTAAAAATGCACGACGGGAAATACTTGGAATAACAACAGTAAGTCATTTTGTTTTGGTTATGAAACTGTTTCGTAAATTAAAAAAAAATAATTTAAGTTAACACCTTTGTGTATCCTTTCTCTCTCTCTCTCTCTCTCTCTCTCTCTCTCTCTCTCTCTCTCTCTCTCTCTCTATCTATCTCTCTCTATCTCTCTCTCTCTATCTCTCTCTCTCTATCTCTCTCTATCTCTCTCTATCTCTATCTCTCTATCTCTCTATCTCTCTATCTCTCTATCTCTCTATCTCTCTCTATCTCTCTCTATCTCTATCTCTCTCTCTATCTATCTATCCCTATCTCTCTCTACCTCTCTCTCTATCTCTCTCGCTGTCTGCCTCTGTCTCTCTCTCTCCCTCTCTCGCTGTCTGCCTCTGTATCTCTCTCTCCCTCTCCCTCTGTATCTTTCTACGAGTACAAAGTGCATACCACCAATTATGCACTCGAAATGTCGTCAACTCTCAGACTGTTCTTTACTACCTTCACCTTCCCGGAAATGTTATACACATTATTTTTGTCAACGCGCCTGCTAATTGACTCAGTTTTCTAAGCGGCTGATGTTGTCATAATGAAGCAGTGGACGATGTCCTCAAGGAGAAGGTAACAACTTGCATCAATTCTGCTGTAGTTATCTCATGTTTTGTCATTTTTTTGTATGATTCTTTATAAAGAATATTTTTGTCAGTTCATAGTGTTTCGAAAGGAAAGTTTGTAATACGACAGGATTTAATTAGATAGCTGTCCTTAAATTATCTTCACATGTATTAAATAGTGGGATGGATTGGCTTACTGAGTTTTTATTATGGAAAAAATGTACGATGTGATATATTATTATTCATTGGTTTTGACACGTTGGATTTTTTAAACGAAACACTAGAAATAAAGAATTGGTAAATTTTATTTTACTCCCACATTGACAAGTTGGAGTACCCAGGTATGAAGGTTCTCACGCAAAATTATATTATTAAACTAGTGGCTTATGTATTAATAAGCATGTCAATTCGGAGAGGTGGGAATATTTCGTGCTGCGGCCTGATGGAACTTGCTCATTAAACCTCCCACTTGGCCGCCTACGAATGCATCGAGCGTCATCCTTGCGGTTCACCGGCAGCCGCACCGGCAGCCATTGTGCGACGCGGGTGGCGCCGCTCGAAAGAGGATTTGACTGTCCGCGCGGCGCGACAAGGTCGCACGCTGGATTACACTTGGACGGCAAGCTCTCACAATCCATGCCCCTCCCCCCTCCTCCCCGCCACGCACCACATCCCGCGCACCCGACCTCCTGGCACCGCCACCCATGCGCCTATACGATCCGCCCTGGCCCCTAGGCTGCAATAACATTGGGGACTTTCTAATTTTACATGTATATTGGGGACCAAACCAACCCATGTAAGGAAAAAGACTTTCAACTCGTAAGCAGACCGCCGCCGCTGCCGCTGCCGCGCTCCTTCCTTCCAGCTTTTCCTTGTGTCTTATTGAAAATTCCCAGACTCACTCATATGTCAAAATGAAAAGCAAAAACGCACTAGTGGAATGTCTAAACACTAGAACATGTTCACGTTCATCATTATAGAATATTAGCAGAAAACAAAAGTTGAATACAAAAATGGCAAGATAAGCAGTGTTCATTCTATAAATGAATGATTCAATTGAAAGAAAACAAACTTTAAGTAAACCATATTTCGATAGGCACATGCCTCACCCACGTCTGGAAAATTGAAACTCTGCTTGTCTAAAAAAACTCAACAAACAATTTTACTCCTTCCGAAACTCCGGATGAACGAAGCGAGATGTAGTCGGGCTATGCCTTCTCAGGTAACGGAACGTGAAAAGGCATGAGATGGGCAGCGGGGCTGAGCGATGTAGTCGGACGATTCCCCCTACACCGTCATCCAGCTTCCCGAAGCCTTTTCCATGCACCCTCGCCTCTCTGTGTGCCCCGCGCACTCACGCCCCTTGAACCCACACCCCTGCCCCTCAACCGCAGGCCCCGCCCTGGCTTCTCGCCTTGTCAAGACGTGTCTTCGAGAACGATTTCTACTATTCCCCGTTAGTAAGTACGACTATAGTTCATGTCTCAGATCGATTTTTCAGTTGTTCTTCGGTCACCATGTCGTCTTTCGTGACAACCTCTGGAACTATGAGGGTGGCACCGATGCCCAGCAGAGGTATCTGCACACCCTATGGTGTATTTTCATGTTCCTAAGGAGCAGATCTGCTTACTGCCGGTGCTTTCTTGGGCAAAATGTGTGCCGGTCGAAATCAAGTAATTGCTTGCACTTCCCAGTATTATGAATGACCTGCATATTTAGCCAAGTCCTTACCCAAATTTTGCGTTAAGAATACGAGAGTCCAATGACTATCGGTACGATATATGCTTTTACGCTCTACATTTGCACGATCTAAAATTCCAAACTCTTGTGTATAAGACGTATCTCTGTCTCATTGGTTACGACGTTCTGGTTGCAAGACACCGCCTGGTCTACAAATAGACACGATTCTTTCTCCAAATCCAGAATAACAATATCCGGTTTGTCTGTCGCAATTGTGTGATCCGTATGAGTTTGTTGGTCGTACAATATTGTATTGAGTCCAACACACGTCACCGCTTTTCCGCTTTGAGTGTCCGTACCACTTGGAGCATGTGTTTGGAACTTCGAGGGCGGTACATATCTGCCAGTAAAGGTATTTACTCACCCTGTCGTCGCTTTTCATGTGTCCGGTCATTGCTAGAATTGGGCAAAATGAGACGATATGATCAATGGTTTCTACTTCTGTTAAATGCGGTATTTATCATCTTTGCAAATTTTTAGAACCCCTTTATCATAATGTCCTGTTTTGAATGCCTGATCTTGGCCAGTTATTAGAATTGCTTCTGATTCTGGCTTTATTCTTTTTCTTTTAAGTCACATGAATGATTGTCTATTACTATTATTATTATTGTTATTACTATTATTATTATTATTATTAATATTAGAGCATATGTTATTACTGACAACGCTGCAGGATTAATGTGTGTAATTCTTCCAGTATCAGGTACTTCAGGTGTATCCCTTATTACGAGAAGGTTGTTACGCCTTGAAGTTTGAATTATGAAATGAGAGGATGATGATGGTTCTTCTTCTTCTTCTTCTTCTTCTTCTTTTCTTCTTCTTCTTCTTCTTCTTATTTTATTATTATTATTATTATTATTATTATTATTTCTCGCGCAACGAGAGCCCCAAAATCCCAAAGCGAAATCCAAATCCAGCGCAGGGCGAGTCAGAGAAAGAACGGGGCGACGACCGGACCGATAGCCGCGCTCGGCGGCAGCTTGTCACATCTCGAGTGGGATAAAGAGCGCGCCGGCGCGACGCGCCGCACCCCAGCAGCCCGCGACGCCGCCGACCGCCGACGCCGACGCCGACGCCGACGCCGACGCCGACGCGCCCGTGGCGCCCGCGGGCAGTAAATATCCCGGGCCCGAGGCGCCGCCCGCCGCCCCGCCCCGCCCCGCCCCCGCCCCCCGCCCGCCCCGCCCCGCCCCGCCCCGCCCCGCCCCGCCCCGCCCCGCCCCGCCCCGCCGCGCTCCGCTCTGCTCCTCGCTGCGGAGGCCGACGACGCAACGCGGGGCGAGAGAACCGCCAGCGAAGGACGGAGGCGGAAGGCGGAGGCAGCGGATAAAGAGGCCCTCGAAAGGGGCGACCGGGAGAGGTGGCTCAGGGCACCAACTGACTCCGACCGGGAGGTCCGGGGGGCAGGATTTTCGACACTAGCTTGTCAGCTAGGTCGAATTCACTCGCTGTCTGCAGTAGAATTCTGCAACAGGCTGCTCTGAACAGTAATTTTCCCTACTAACACCAGGCGAATGCCGTTGCAGTACTCGAAAAAACGCGCCACGGTCCACACGCAATCTTTCTTTCCACTTCCTTGTCTTATCCCCACACCTTAGACACACTTATACTAACATGCACTACACTATCACACATGCCGGGAGACCGGTCGGGAGATAAGAGTTTGTCTGGCGCGATGTTCAGCGGATGGGAGATACATGGATGGGGAAAACCCTCTAGCCGTCGGTAGGCCGGCGCCGGATCTCGCTATCCAGTGGTGGAAGGTCAATGCCCCCTACTGAGCAAGCACATGCACTACACTTGCGGGACTAATGATACCGGTCGTTGACGCGCCCGAAATCACTAACAACCACTCAATCATCGAAAGATCTGACGTTTAATGATCGGTTGTTCTGAACGCAAGCAAAGCATCTCGAGAAGAAGACCGCATTAGAGGACATTGAGAGAGGGTGCGCCCTGTTCGAATGTGGAGCTAACGGAAGACACACCCCGATGAAAAAGACAAACAGGCAACTGGCGACATTGGACTATGCGAGAGAGGCGTGAGGGTTATCGGGGAGCCTTGGTTTACGTCGAAAGCGGAGGCAATAGAGAGAGGCATCACTGGAAATAACCACGCACAGAGGGCCGAGGTTGTGGATGCAAGGGGAGATGGAAAAAACGTCAGAGGACAACAAATATGTGGATTGGAATATAAATATACTCTCTAGCCGAAGAAAATGAACCCTCTTGCACTAAAAATACATGTTTGAATGGTTATAACTTTTTTCCTATTCAACGTTTTCCCTGTTTTTTACTTTTCCGTATACGTATGTATATACGAGAACATAGTATTTGTATTCATAGTATGGGGTAAGATATGTAATACAGTGGAAAATCAATTTCAACGGGAATACACGTTTTGGGATCCCCTGATACCGAAAAAGTGTTGTTTTTATTTTCAAAACGTCCATCAGTCCGGCCGTCTGGTGTATGTGAATAACCTAGAACCTAAATCATGGGAAGGATTTTTCCAAATTGAAGAAGCCCCATGTCCTAAGTCTAAGCTGCGCGATTTGGAAAATCATTAGTTTTTGGGGTAACTTTACATGAAGTCCCTGGGACATTTCCAAATTTTTCGTTTACTTTTCCTATAAGAATAGAGTAAAATGTACATTTTTTGAAAGTTTTAGACGTTTTAGTGCAATATTACGTGCAATATGTGCATTTTTTAAAATTACAAAAACAAAATTTTCTCAAGAATGGCTGCAAATTTTTCTTTCAACTTTTGTTAGGAAAACTGCTAAATATACTCTATTAGATGACATAAACGCCAAATTTCTCTATTCTTTTGTTTTATCATGTCTTAAATAATCTTAAAATAGTATTTCCGCTCTACAGTTAGGAAACCGCAAAATTAAGAACGTGTAAAAAAAGTACTTTGGGTGGCGATAGATAGCAGCAGGCAAGAGTATGTGGCATGTCCGAGTAGCTAGCAGAGACCAAAGGAAATAGAAAACCAATACGGGAAAATCTGTGCCATTCTGTAGCACCACTAGTTATATATTATATATGATCTTTCATTTAATTTTAAACATATTTCAACATTCTGTGTGTCAATTTATTTTGTTTTCTAATTAATCACAAGAAATTAAATTTGAATCCCGCTTACAAAAATGATTGGTTTACTACACCTGCGTATGACACGCCACTGCAGGGCGACTGGTCGCCAGCGAAAACGAAAAGGATCCGAGGAAAAGAACGTGTTTGTGAGGCAAAATGCCGAGCTGGAGGATCAAGATAATTACCAAGAGAAGAGAGATGTGAGTAAGATAAGCGAGATAAAACGACAGCATAGAGAGTAGTGTACAGTGGTTTATGAGAAGGCTGAGATGACGGGGAGAGAGCGCAGAAATGCTGAGAAAAGGTTAGCCCACCAGTAGTCAATGGTGCATGACTATTTTTCACGCGAAACTACCCGAATGTTCAAAAGATGTTTATTCCTTACTTCAAAATCTGTCTTTAAAGAATATGCTTAAGAAAAAATCTGTTCTTCAGTACTAACGTAAGAAGAAGCCAAAAAATTCGAACAATTCCAAATTTTAGAAAAATCAGAGATTTCAACAAATATTACCTCAACCTTCTTTTAAGCAGTCTTTTACAATATTTGAGGAAAGTTCGGTAATGTAAATGAGGTTTCACGTTAAGTGAAATATCAAAATATTCGTTTCAAACCCAGAGAGCGTCAAGCTCATTTAAATCGATAGGGAAATGTCGATTGAGGTAAATATTGATTCGATCGATATTTGGAGAAAATCGCCAAGAGTTCTGGGACTATCACCATATATTTAAAGTTAATTGTACGAAGGTCGGCGGGAAATTATTGTACTTGATTACTCTCAACTTGCTCTGCTCTGAACTTACAGTACAGAAATTGTTACATTTCTAACTCTTGTTAGCACATCTGACGAAGTAGAAATATTGCTGGACTTTCAGTTATAAATAGTAATATTTTCCTACCTTGTGCAAATCCATTCAAATTTCAATCTTGTGACGATATTACATTAGTGATGATATCAGCAGAGGGTTTTGCTGTTGTAGCAAATCATATCTTTTCAGGCGTACAACCCGATGCTCTATAATTTTCATAGAATTTCCATAATATTTTGCTGTCTTCCTTAATTCACTTTTATTATTTTTTTAAGAGGGCAAGTAGTAATATCACTTGCTTAACAATAGTGTCCTTTACATAAAAAAGTTCATTTTTCGCTCAAAATGAAAGAGGAAATAAGGATAAAGAAACGAAATACAAGCAATGAGCCTAAAAAATCATTATTTCATGGAGATCGAGTCTAAAAAGTACCAAATATTACTAAATGTGAATGACATTCAGCGAAGTTTTAACTTAGTGAAGAAATTAAAGCAGTCATCTATCACTTAAATGAATATGTATTCACAGTAACAGAAATGTTCAAACTGTCCAACACTTCGTGTTCTTTCGCCCATCTAGAGCCCAGGCTTACACATACGAGCGGGTTCTCGAGCGTTAGGGGCATCGTCTTTTCGTAAGGCTTCCTCTCACAAGGCGCTCTCTGTTGCAAGACAACAGACACGATTTCCTTCCTCCATTCTGCCGACTCTACTCTTATTTTTCTTCCTTGGCTCCTCTCCCCTCCACTGCCCCGCATTTTATTTGTCCCATCGCAGCTCACTGCCCCATCCCATCACAGAGCCCCTTTGTCTCTACTCCGCCAGCGCCTTTATCATTTTCCATTCCGGTCCAGTCTCCATTGCTGCGTCCGCTGCGGAGGCTGCTGTCGCCAGTGGGACCCTCTGGCATCGTCCCCTCACTGTAACCCTTTGTTTGTCTCATCGGGAATCACCGTTTTGTGCGGTGCCGTCTACATTCATTCTTCCGTTTTTCTCTGATGCCTATACTTTCGTTGCCACATGTATAATTAGTTCCTTATCTAGCCGTTGCCAGATATGATTCCCTCCTGCTGCACAAACTGTGGTGAGAAGTTTTAGGAAACTGCTGATATATTTTCTCTGCAATACCCTTATCTTTGTTTGTCACCAGGAACTGCCTTAAAGTGTTGCACAGTGTTCTACGTATTAGTGGGCATCGCATCTACGCATTTTTACCTAGTGGTGTAGTTCGCTAAGTTTCTAACAGCCTAATTCAAAAAAGTTCTATTTTGTGAACTATTAACAGACTAAAATGGCTCCTTTTGGAAAGAAGAGTTCAAAAATCGCTATTAAAAAATTGTATATAATGAATATAACTGCACATAGTGCTTTCGGTAACTTTTAAACGTTACGTGACAGTATTACAGGAACAGAACAAAACCTTATATTTTCATGACCATAATTATAATAATAATAATAATAATAATAATAATAATAATAATAACATAAAAATTACATTACGAGTTGAAAACCTCTTAGCTCTTATTCACAAACATCGAGCAAGTATACCACTCAATGTCATAATAAAAAAACATGTGCATATTTTTCTGGTGGCTTTCTGTCATAAAACAACTTTGGTAACATGTGAGATTTAAGAAAGAAAACAAGAAAAAACAACAGAAGCTTTAGTAAGAAAAGAACGAAGGTGGCCCAAAGAGAAAGAAAGTATTGACGTTTGGTTTGTAGCACATCCACTTCAGATTCCCTGGCGCTCAAGTCGTTCTCCCAGCCCAAGATGTTTGCAGTTGATGTTCTCCCAGACTCCAAGAAAGGTATCTCTAAAAAAAGATTCCACAGCGCAACTTCCGATAGCTGGATTGTGTGTTGGAGCGGAAGGCAAAAAACGCCACTAACAAACTCAACAAGAAGTTGAAGAATTATTGGAATCATGTGGAAGAACAGGCACAGTGAGGGAACAGGCATAATGAAGAACAGGCACAATGCAAGAAGTATTTACTAAATTTAATTGATTGTGTAATGTTTATTAAAAAGGGAATTACTATAATCTAGCATTGGTGCATTCGGCTAGTTTTTCATATTCATTTATTTATTTAATTATTTATTTTATTTATTTATTTATTTATTTATTTATTTATTTATTTATTTATTTATTTATTTATTTATTTTTATTTGTTTATTTATTGTCGAAAAAGTTAAAAACTGCGTGTGACGTACTACCGGGAAACGTGTATTCTGCGCACGTTTTCTTAATTCTGATATCGCTGCCCTAAACCATACACAAGTTGAATTCTGTCCACAGAAAAAATAGCGTTTTGGCAAAAATTGATTTTAAAAAATTCGCTCTTATGAAATCAAAGATATTTTCACGGGCTAATCCGCTATAGTTTTGGGCTTTTATCCCTCATCATGTCCTTTGTGAAGGAATATACTTCTGCCGCGACAACTTGAAAAAAAGTTGAATAACTATGTTTAGTTTATAATTATAATACTAACATAATTAAATGTTTGTAACTATTTTTAATTTATAATTATGTTCTACTATAATTAAATGTTTGTGTTTTGTAACTTTATATTATAAGTTAATCGTTTTACAGTTGACCAATTTCCAAATTAGTGGCATAGAAAGATTCATTAACATTGCATTAACAAATTTCAAATAAAAAACCTGTTTACATATTTATTTACCAAATTACGTTTAAATAGCCTTATTCGGATGAATCAAGTCGTCACGATATATGTAAATTCTGTATACAGAAAAACATAATTGACAGCGTTTAACCAATCTATTGGTTGGCGCACTGAAACCCTCTAAAACTTGTGTTTTTATAGAAATAATTTCGGCTATCCTAGAGAGAAGATTTAACTAAAAATTGAGCCAATCAGTTTGTTCAAACGGGGGGATCTGAATGAACTATTGATGACTTCTTTAGGTGACTTAAGGCACTCAAAACGAGTTTTAGATGCTTACAACAAAAACAAATAAAACTCGTTTTCATAAAAAAATGTCAAAAATTTCTGGATGAATCTGCAAAACAATTATTAATACCGAAATTTGGAGGGGTGACTCAGGGTATTAACTGATGTCATTACAGTGCCTTTGACTGGGATGTCAGGTCCTCGGGCTTCACTCCCCACGGTGGCAGGATTTTCGACATAGCTAAGTCAATTCAGAAGAATTCTAGCGAACAGCTGCTCTGATCGGTACTTTTTCGTGATTTCTCCTATCAACATTATGCGAATTCCGGAGCAGTACCCTAACAAACGGATCACGGAAAGCGCGCGATATTTCCTCCCTTTTCTACTCCTCTCTCTTACATTTACACTAACGTGCACTACACTACCACAAATACAAGGAGACCAGATGGGAGCATCGAGCTTGTCCTGGTTAAGGCGGAATCCTACTGGAGGGAGATATCTAGTAAGGAAAAACCGGCTAGCCAGCAGTAGGTCGGCATCAGATCTCGCCATCCAACGGGGAAAGACCACCGTCACCTACCGAGGTAAAAAAACACTTCACTTTCAGGAGTAACGACCTAAGCAGTTGACGCGTTGGGAATCACTAGCAGCCAATTGATCAATACCCCACCCGGAGATCGAGACATATCTCGTTTCCAATCGGTGACCTGGAAGGGGTCCAAAAATAAGTGACGCGGGTTACTCGAACACTATAAGGATTTAAATGTTATTTTGTGTTTTAAATTTAGTAGTAGTATTAATACATAGATAACGTGCGAACCTTGGTGATCCCCCTTAGAGGGTTTTCAAAGCAGTTGGATCACAGCCTCTTTTTCGACGCAGGCTTTCTTGCAAGCTCATCTACGACGCGGGTCTGGGGACATTTCGAGTAGGCATGCGCCTTGCGGGTGCTGCCCTGATACGCCTGGGGTGTGACTCTCTCTTTCTCCGCCAGATGTGTGTGTCATGCCAACTATCTGTTTAGAAGAAAGTGTGATTTTGTGAAGGGGAGTCTTAAATCCCTCTATCTCGCATGTTGATGTGACTGAACACTTGACATATTATCTCAGAAACTGTGTGCATTAGATCTGCAACATTTTAAGAGTAGCTTGACGGAAGTGTTTGAAATAATTGGCACCATATTTACAGATTGTGAATACTTTTTGAAATTTATAAAATATTTTAAGTAAAAGTAAAAAAAATACACTATTTGTTTCTATTATTTTATGCAAAAATCCTAAATTATGAAACATACCGTAAAGATTTTGTTACCATGTATTCATTAACAATTAAATTATATCCTCCTATTTTTTTAAAATTGTTACTGAAAGTAGTTTATGAGATACTAGAACAAATGTCTTCAAAAATGCATTTTTTCAGAAATGGGCGTTAAAGTTAAATTTATGTGAAATATAGCTTGATTCCTCATACTAACCATAATGTAAATAATAATAATAATAATAATAATAATAATAATTTAGGTATTACGTAAATTATTACTATTTGCATTATTTTCTGCCGATAAACACGTTCGTTCCGTTGCGAATTTCGTTTTCGAAGTATTTTGAGGTGAATCATTGGTAGTACTAACGCGTGGTTGTGGATTGTCATTTACAGGTAAATCAACCTCATTACCATCGTTTTTGACGCTTTACTTTATTGATTGCCACGAAACAAACGTGACTTATAAACAGTTTTTCTTCTTGTCATAATTATCTAGAAATAATCAAAGTGCAACTCTCGAGAAATATAGCGTCCAACTCCGCAATCACAAGTAGAGAAAACAAGTTTCCCGCGAAAATGTCGTGCAGATGAAGCCATAAAGTAACGAAAAATATGTTAAAATAGTAAATTTTACAATGATTATACATTATTTCACTCAGGAAACTAAATATTTCGAAAATAATAACATCTCAAAACCTTCAAAAATTCAGATCTCTGCTTTATGACTCCCATTAAGGCGGGATCTTGTCGGGGGACTTTAATTTCACCGAGCATCGGTTAGCGTTCTTTTACATGCCACAAGAGTGATATGGCTACTGTGAATGTTGGTTATAAATCTACTACAATGGGAATATAATTTACATTTTAAGCTTCGACGATACACTTTATTTTTGATAGCATTAAAACCAAAGCGTGTTCGAAAAGTACGTATTGCCCTTAAAATATCTCATATATTTTTTTCAAAATAAGATTTATTATTAAATGAAATGCCATTTCTTAAACACTTTTGTCTGCAATGTTGCCACCATTGTTCAAACATTTGCAGTAGCGAAAAACATTATTTCCCCCCTTCTTAGAAACATGCTGTCAGCGCTGACAGCCACTGTTGATCATCCGTTTTTGAGGAAACTGTGCTGCGATTTATGGAAACTCATCGCAAAGCATTCTTATTGTAAACCGTGTGTACACACAATTTTTTCTTTCACTTTCAACCAAACCATCATTAGCAACAGATGACCGCACACTCCATGCTTCCTCATGCACGTTCGTTAGTCGATCTTTGAATCGTTTAACACCCTTTTATCACTCTTTCAACCCTCATTATATTCTCACCATACATCTCTACCAGTTGACAAAGAATTTAAGCTGGCTTAACCTTTTTGTAAGTAGAAAATACGCATTACAGGACGCACTTTACATATGGCGGACTTGAAAATTTTCTTATACATTTTAAACACATATATCGTCATCTGGCTAATAGCGCCAGTGGAAAAACAATGTGTGCATTCTTGGAACTGCGACACTAGCGCTGCGGTGTCAGTAGAGCGAAGCGATTCTTACATTCATTCAACCGATCAAGCACGACAACCCGGGAGTTGCAATTTATTTTCAGTCAATTTGTAAGATGAAGAATTGTTGACAATGATTCTTGAATTAAGAAGCAGCAGTAAACCGTAATGATATGTTTTGAAAGATGATGCCACAACCAAGAAAAACAATAGGACGTCGAGAAAACGTATCTCGAATTCGTTTCGTTCAGAATAAGTTCAAGGAATGACGTCGTTACTCTTTTAAATTCCAGTACCTTTGCTTTTGTATCCTTCATGGAAGTTGTGAAAAGGTGATTATGATGTTTGATTTGACGAAGCACCAAACCTGAAATGAAAAACTGAAAAACGGTAAAAAACCAAAAACACCTGCGACGAAATCGCATTGTTTACTTCAGTATTCAAATGGAGTGAGTGTGATCGATACTCTCGTATAAAGGGAAAGAAACCCGTCGATATTAAGATCACCACGTTCTTACTTCATGAGAGCCTGCGCTCATGGGCGTTCGTAAGCTCCTGGTGAATCCTCTTAATGACATCGGGATCTGAGAGTAAACTAAAGTTATTCATTATATGCAAACATTCTATATACAATAATTACAACTTGAGTATGTTTAGAACTTGCCATACATTGAACATTTAGCATCTTAATTATCTGGCGGAATTGGCTTGTACTGGGATTTGACTTTCACGTAATGGTCTAAGTTGAGTGTTAATAACAACTACTTTTTTGTATATCAGCATCTTAAACGATCTTTTCTGTTGCAAATGGAACAAGGAACGAATCTTTTCTGTTGCAAAAACGCGAGACGTGACAAAAAAGTTGTTTCGCAAAATTAAGTTTCCCTTACTAGTTTATAATGCTGTTATACAAAACTAACGTATGCAACTCGTTTATAATGTTGCTTTATTGAATTCGTACAAATTTGAAAATTCGCTCCTAACGTCAGTCGTTTTCAAAACATGTTCTCATGCATTAAACTTTAGATTATAAACTAATTGCATAAACAACTATTAAGTTTGCGTTGCGGCATTATCAAGAATAAAGTTTTAAATATTGAAAACCGAACTTATTATATAGTTTGGTCACTTTCAGCCTGGAGGAATTTCTGAGATGCGCGAATGCCTGTTTCCGCTATCCTTTGTGCAACCACCAGCCAGCCTCGGTGACGATTTGTACTTAGGCAGTGCCGTCCAGGCTACGCCCCGATGCCCCTGGCGCTCCGGCGGTCAGCCCTTCGCCATCTAAGCAAGCATCTTGTTTGCGGAAGAGTAGGCATTGTGTTCCATTACGACATACAGCCTAAATACAACATCGTTACATTGTGGTAGGTCAGTCCCTCAGCCCGAACATCTGCGCTCCTCTCTTCCTCCTCTCTTACCCTCTGGGGTCGGGGATCTGAAAGGGCTTCTTTGCAAATGGCCACCGCCATCTCGCCATCCCACCTTCTGCTCGCCCACCCCCACCCCAAAACCCACAATCACCCCACACCCACCCATTTGGCACGCCAATCTCACCCAATCGCCCTAGGAACCAGTCACCAACTTCATACTACACCAACCTTACGCTGCGCTGCCACCAATATGTTTCCGCACAAATGCGACGCCTCGCCGCCCCTTACACTCTCCGCGCCTCGCCACCCACCCCAACTTCGCCCCGCCCCCGCGGCCCCCCTGATCTTGTCTCCTGAGGCCGCGGGCTGCGGCGGACCTCTCGCCAGGCACGCGCATTCCCCTCCCGTGATGCCGGGAGCAGCTGCGCGCTGCGCCCTTATCTGCGCCCTGAACAGCCTCCCTCCCCCTCCCCTCCCCCCCCAATGCCACAGATATCGCGCTGCGCAGCCCCTCCGCGAGTTCGGGCGGAGTTTCTGGATCTCGTCCGTCTACGCGAGGAAGGGAACTGTTCCGCACTTCCCGGACATCAGGAGCTGCCCGATTAACGCTATTGTTTCCCGTCACTAACCTTCTCTGACGCTAGTAATCATGCCAAAAACTTTAACATGCACAGCACGTACGAAACTGATGACCCTATCAGTTGATTCGCCCGGAATTACTAACAATCAATCAATCAGCGACACAAAATTTGAATGAAAGAATCAAAATCATAATTTTGATAATTTTTATTAATATTTTTTCTAATAAAATATTATTGTTGATTTACAAATATAACGTATTTATTATTTTTATTGAAAATGATTCACAATAAATTATAAATTTTACAATTTTTACATTAATTTCACCCATTACACAATCTCTCAAACTTTCGATCATTTTTCAGGATCTTCTTAACTATTTTGTACGTCCGACATACAATAGACGAGCAAAGTTTGCAATATTGTGTCTCGAGAATATCTTTGCAAATGAAATTTTGTAATGAACCGTTACTATTCATATTTCAAAAATTTTTTGTATGAATTTTCAAATTTTTCAGTCTATCTATCCGGTGGAAAACCTTTCTCGAACCACTGACAAATATCTGCTGCGAAAACATGTCCGAAATCTGTAAAATCAATGCATGTATGCTTGAATGGCACCTTCTCTGGTTCATGCCTATCGAAAAGTCGACAAGCCCGGAGGCGATCCAGCCGTTATGTCGGCTATGGACGTCCATTGTCCTGCTGCGGACAATAGCACTCATCCACGAAACGGCTCCTCGTACAGGTGCTTGGCAGCGAGCCAGACCACCGCCGTTCAGGAGCGACGAACTCGTTCCTCCGTGGCCTTTGGCGCTCCCCGCGACCCCGCCGCCCCCGCCGCCTCCGACGCTCCCTAATGCTCTCGGCTCTCCCTTCCTCTCTCCTCCCCCTCCTCTCTTCCTACCTTCTCCTTTCCGCTGCCCACTCCTCTTTCTTTCTTTTCCCTCCTCACCCCCCTCTTAGCCACTTCTCCCCCGTCCTCTCTCTTCTACTACGTAGATTTCCCTATTAATACCAAATGAATTCCTCAACAGAACCCTACCAACGGCCGAATGAGTGCATTTCTTTCTCTTTCTTGCCTTTCCCTCGTCCCCCTTTCTCTCCGTCTCTCTCTCTCTCTCCCCCTCCGTCTCTCTCTCTCCCTCTCTCTCTCTCTCTCTTTCTCAGACACACACACACACACACACACACACACACACTTATGTGTAAGGGAAATGATGCAACACAAAAATTGGAATCTATCGGGGAACTATCTTGGGAGCGAGAGGGGTTCCCCATTGGTAAATGACAACGGAAGGGAGAAAACCCACAATCTGAATTATAGGTCTTCATAATATCTAATATGAATATCAGCCCGATAATTAAGTGATTCGAGATGTAAAATTTTTTTTTAAATGTTTCAGGTTTCATCAATATTATTTTAAAAAAATTGTATTAACTGTTTATAATGTGTTACAAGTCTCATCTAGGAATTACCTCAGGTTTTTTGTTACCTCAGACTTTTTTTATTTAGTTTAAATGAGCGTAATACTAAATGAATGTTTTATGACTTAAGAGTTATTGAAATATTTTTTCGAAACATTGGAAGACAAAAAAATATCGAGAAATTAGAAATAAATTATTTATCACGTAATTATAATTGTGTATAATACGTTTTATTGATACAATTTCCTAATCCAATTTTAAGGTATTAATTGTTGGTACGATAAACATAATTTTTTTAAACAAATTGAATGATTATATTTTGTTTTAAAAAATGTAATTGTTTCAAGGAAAGTGATTGCCTTAAAATTAGATTTGTAATTTTTATCAATAAAATAGAAATAAAGTAGTATACAAAAACTTACCGAGCATTAGAAATACTGATTTTCTATCAAATTAGATTTCACAGGCATAGGCAACTTCAGTTTTGCTGCCGCTCTTCCTTGAACAACTGAAGCGGCATTATACTCCGATTTAAACATAGCTGCACTTGAGATGAAAAGATAGGAGAACATTTTTATCCAATCGGGAGCTCTAATACCAAAAATTTAAATTGTAAAGAATCTCTCGATTGGATGTCAACGTCCCTCTCTCCTTTCAGCTCGAGACCTTCAAGCGCCACTAGGTTTAATCCGGAGTAGAGAGTTGAATTTCTGAATCACGTTTCCTCCCCTCTGACCGGAAGGGGTGGCTCAGTGCATCAACTGATGTCACTGCAGTAACTGTAGCAGGGAGGTCCTAGGGCTCCACTGCTGTGACAGGGTTTTAGACACTACCTTATCTGCTAGGTAGAGTTCGGTCGCTGTCTGAAGGAGAATTCTAACGGCCGGCTGCTCTGATCGGTTGTTTTTGTGTTTTTTTTATCAATACCAGACAAATGCCGGAGCAGGTCCCTCACAAACGACCACGGACAGCGCGCGATCTTTACTACTTCTTCCTTGTCCTTTCTTCGTCATTACACACACACACGTACATGCAGTACACTCCCACACATGCCGGAGGACCGGTCGGGAGCTTAGAGCTTTTCCTGCTGGCGTGGTGTCCCGCTGGTGGGTAAGGGGAAACTCCGCAAGGTCAGCGCCGGATCTCGCCATCCATCGGGAGAAGATCGCCGCTACCTCCCGAGGGGAACATGCACTACACTCACGGTACTCATAACCTCATTAGTTGACGCGATCGGAATCACAACCAATCAACCATACCTCCCCTCTGTGTCACCCCCATTACTTCCGGATCCCCTTCTCGGTCGCTTCTGGTGGAGCGCGTGTGCACTTATTGGGGATTAAACGGACGGTGGAAAATTGTTGACTGAGGCACGGCGCTGCGCGGTGCGGCGCGGCGCGACGATGTGATAACTCTGAAATACGGCTGGGCCACACCAAATACAGAGCGCGCCCCGTGCCTTCTGTAATTCCGAGTCGGAAACTCGAACAATAGCCTAGGAATCCGATCACCGGCCCTTCTCGATAAAGCTGTCAAAAGTTTTTCCAATCTCGTGCGCCGAGAACGCGTTGCGCCATCGATCACATGCTGGAGATCGGTTTGCGCGAGAGAGCAGCGAGAACGGATATGCACTTTTTTATCGTTACGTCTACTGAGTTACTGCATGCTTATTCGCATAGTGTGTTCTCTAGTCGTATCTAAAGAACAGGGTCAGTCGACGGAATATTACCAGGAAAATGTATGAACGGAGCTGTACTAGAAATATCCATTCGTTATCGTCGGAAGTACTCACATTCCACAAATAAACAGTCGGAGTCATAAAAAGTCGTTTGAGGTTTTAGAGAAATAAATGGACGTTAAAGCATGTTGCAAAATATTGGACTTATTAACAATGTGTAGAGTCATACTACTAGTTAATGGATATTTGTCCGTGATTAGTAATTCTCATCACAGCGGATGTCTGAGAGTAGACTAATCCAATTGGAAGTTTACCTGTTATACGCAGTAGCAGTTCCAGCACACATGTCAAACCATCACATCCGCGGCAGCGTAAATAGCCTCATACTCCACACGCGCCGGCTGACCCCATTCCACTCCACTCACCTTGGGAGATCAATGCTATTTGCTACCCTGCAGAACGCCAAAAGGGCATGGAATGGAGTAGTCAACTTTAGGCGCCAGACGAAATTTTAGAACAAATCAAGAGACATTCTATATATTTAGGAATTAATCTTATACGAATTTAAAAATATATTACAAACATTTTATGAAACTTTCTGTCAAAATATTTTCAGTATATGAGGTACGGCAATGAAATATAATCGGAGCATTTTCTACCGTTCCAAAATATGCACGTACCGTTCCATAATAGACAGCCCCGTCCATTTTTTATTAGAATTGCTTCAACACTTTTTGCTCCAGTTCATTCACTTACGGGTTCGAAATCACAGCTGTTATGTACATCAATGGATGAAGAAGGAAACTCGCGAGAGAAGTTGGTTACATTTATTCCGAGACACACTACGCATTTTCCCTTACGTCACGTGTTCTAATCACTCCTCAACAAAAATAAAACGGGTTTAGGTGGCTCAAGACATCAACGGATGTCACAGTAGCACTTCTGACCGGGAGGTTTTAGGTTCGAGCCCCGACATCGACAGTACTTTCGACACTAGCTTCTCACATAGGTCGAGTTCTGTCGCTGTCTGGAGGACAATTCTTGCGGCCGGCTGCTCTGATTCGTGGTTTTTCGTAGTTTCTCCGATCGACACCAGTCGAATCCTGGAGCAGTATCTTAAGAAGCGGGCCACGGATCACGCGTGATATATCGTCCCTCTTCCTTCACACACCTACACTTACATGTACCACACTACCAAACACTTTGACTAGTCGAGAACTTAGAGCTTGTCCCGGGCGGTGCCTCGCTGGTGGGAGATACAAGCTAATGGTTGGGAGAATCTC
>BOPP01000028.1:8583839-8607801 GCA_017312745.1 Gryllus bimaculatus
CAGCCAACCAACCAGCCAACCAACCAGCCAACCAACCAGCCAACCAACCAGCCAACCAACCAACCAGCGAAGCTACTCTGCTCTCGACGCGGCGTGACTTGGGCAGCCGAGAGCCTTCACACGACCCTGGCCGCGGCAGCCTACAATTTTCCTTTCTTTCAAATCGCCAACATTCGCGACGCGACGCACGGCGCCGCAGTGCACCTGGCGGCGCACGCTCCTCGGCTGGGAATGCGCGCGGAGCCGCTGCGCGCTGTTCATATTGAAATAGTCGGCATAGTTGCTGCGCCAATCCGCGCGCCTTCGGCCGGGCGGACGTGCAACGCAGGAACGTTCCTCGGAATTTAGAAGATGGGGGGGGGAGAGAACAGCCGTGGAAGGGGGCGCGTGTGGGACGGAAGTGGTGGGAAGCGACGACGTAGGAGTGAGCAAGGAAACTGCAATTCGAAGGCTGGAGGTTGGACAGCCGATATTACTTACATATTGGGCCGTTTAATGAAGAACACTGAGAAAATAATAAATATTTTGTACTGTAATAAGTTTTATGTACTCCCATTGTACTATTTGACACTTCATTATTTTTGTTCTCTGAGTACTCAAGAGTTCACGTTTATTACACAAAAGAACATTCATTTCTTCACGAGTGTATTGATTTTTAATGGTCTGTTGATAATGAATTCTATTGTAATTCGCAAGGATTATGTGCAGTTTGTGTGCAGTATTTATCTCACAACATTAATGCCGTATGGCCAGAATGAGAATATTTCCAAACATTTACCAATGATCGGAAGGCGTTAAACGGAAGGCCGCCGAAAACAGTGACTCTCATAGCTAGTATATAATAGTCATATAAATAGTCATATAAAAGGGAGGTTCAACGGAATGATATATTGGTAGATTTAATTACAGTGACAGTTTTCTTTGGGTTTAGAATACAAAATACCGTAAAAAAGAGATTGATTCATGTATGTATAGTATTTCTGCTTGAATAAGTAAGTCTCAAATGAAGATTCAGAGAAAAATCGAAAACTTCACTTCTAATTCTAATCCCTTCGTTTCGCCATAAATTCTTCACCGCAATTCTTATCTGTCCTCCATCAAGAAGGTCAAGCCAAATGAACGTATTACAACTGCACCACGAATTGCTCCGAATACGAATATTTTGAGATTAGATTTGTGCCCAAAAGGAGCAAACATTGATTAAAACAGAATAATCATGGCATACTGACTTGATATTGAGGAGGTTCGTTCAATATTTGCATTTTCTTGTTCGAAAATCTTTTTAATTCAGGGTTCGCATATTACGTTTGTTTACCGCTGTAAGAGATTGCCTGCGTTGTGCTTTAATAAAACCGCGTACGCGCTTCCAGAAAATTCGCTCGCCGTGCGAGTTATTTTGCTTTCGCCAGCGCAGCCGAACGCCGCACTCGATCCTCCGATACCGGAACCAATACCCGCGGGCGGCGAAATTCGGCGGCGTAGAGCGCGCGGCGCCGCTCCCCCCAGTGCAGGCACGTCGAAGCGCGCCCGCGCCCGCTACTCGCCCGCCTGCGGAGTCCGGCGCTCCTGCGAGCACGGGCGACTTCCCCTCACTCCGCTCTCACTTCCCCTGCAAATACATAAAGGAGTGAACATGCGCCTGATGGAGCGACGTGAGGCGGAGAAAAATGGCTTGACACAGAAGAAATCTGGCAAATATATTTCTATCAAATAACCCAGAACTGTTATGTTTGTATTATTCGATGCGTATTACTATTTGATGTTTGTTTTCTTACTAAATTCTCCCTTATATAAACGTCTTGATAGCGTAGCAAAATTTGCATGGTTAGACGGAAGAGCAGACCTGATAGCCCAACTCTCGGCGCGTCATATAAGTCATTAACTAACAGGAATCTTGATAGAAATGCCATGGAGACACGTAATTGACTTGTATCAATAATATAATAGTCGCTAAACTTATTTAAAAGTTTATGACTTACAGAATTTCAAAAACTAATTAGGAATTCTTTACCTAAGCATGTAAATAAATACACATTGCAGGTTCAGTTTGTTATTAGACAAATTTATTACATTATTATGTGAAATGAAAATGTGAATGTACATCAAACATGATTCGTATGACAGAAACAGTTGCTTGAAATGTGTGTATCTACCATAGAACGTGAGAATACGTATCGAACATCTCTTTTACCCAATCTCTCTGTCAGTAATATTCCAGTCGTACACACAGTATACATTCATACAAAGTAATACATACCCTGCATGTCAATGGCTTACAGAGTTTCAAAACCAAACCAAAACTTTCCAGTGTCCTCAAAGGTCTCCTATTCATCTGATTTACGGGATTTACAAATGGAACGATGTATCTATTCTGCAGCTTCTAATTTCTCCACACAGCAGAAGATGAAAAAGAGAGTAACTTACGGGTTTTAAAAATAACCGATTTCTTTGTGTGTACATTGTAATTTTTGATGAAGTTTTAGTCTAATAGATTTTTTTCAATTCCAAATTCAATTATGCCTTATTTTCCACGGCTCAGGCCATGTCTGCTCTTACACCTGACCATACAAATTCCGCAACGCTCCTTTCACCGTCTATTTTACAGATTTCAGTCACTTTAATATATTTAATCAATAGAAATTTTCAAATGAACTTACATTTCATATCGTTTAAAACTGAGCAAAATCAGTATTTAAATTTCCAGACGAAGGTATTTCACTTAAGATAAAATGTGAAATACACCTCTTATCCAATACTTAGTACAGCCGTTCAGGGCTTTCCAATAACCGTCGGCCATTGTGTCGCAGGCTCTGATACCATTGCAATGCCTCTGACAGGGAGTTCCTATTGTTCTAGACTCTACGCTAACTACATAAGCCACGATCAGCAGCCGTCTAGAGGAGAATTCTAGTTGCAGTCTGCACTCACCGGCAATTTTCAGTGCCTTCTCCGATCAATTGTTTGCCCAAGCCAATGATTTTATCCTTTCAGTATGTCCTTTAACATTTCTAGTTATTTATTTATGTGTTCTTGTGGTATATCTATCAGAAAGTAGAATAAATTGAAAGGAGAACTTTGTCACCTTGCTCTCTATTTTACCTTCAGTTTAGTTTGAGAGACCGTTTTACTAAACTCATGTCAGCCATAATATCACGAAGATCCTTCTATACACCTATTCGTATATGTATTTAACCATTATGCCGCATAATGGGAAATTGGCCTCAGAGCCGTGTGATACTGAGATTCCTTGTCTGTCACCCAACAAGAAAAGCGTGATGCCTTGAATTCACCTAACTTCACGTAGTTAAGGAGCTGGCGACACCGGTATTGCTGTGGTGGACATTCAGTAGATTCACCCCATTTGCCTGCATGGCCGAAGGAAACTACGAAAACCCTGGTCAGAATGGTCGGCAAAAGGGTTAAATAGGCACAAGGATTGAACCTGGGTCTCCCGAGTGCAAAGTCAGCGGTCTACGCCCTGTGCCATAGCTCTCAGTTCACAGCTGTTAAGAGGGCAATAATTACCTACACAAAATAACAATATTTACTCACTACATAAAGAATTATTTAAATGGTAAAAGTCCTCGTCATTACGATTTTTTACATCATCGAGGTACTTAAACTAATACGAAAACAATGATTTATAACCATTTCTTTGTACTATAAAATTATAGTAAAACAGTATAAGTGGATTATTATATGCGAATGTACCATTATGAATGGATTAATGTAAAATTAAGTTAAAAACATTGCACAACTGTAGAATATAATTTAGATCTTCATAGACCCGTTCGTCGTCCCTATTTTATCAATTTTAAATGTTTACAGATTTCGCATTAAGTAATGAAACTTACACACGTTATCGTTGTGTCTAATTATAATGTCGTAGTCACGTACATAAAAATGTTGTTACCCCTTGTGGACTTCAAATGAGATACATCTTTACTTTGCGATGTGAAACGACAAATTATCACCATGTTTGATTTGAGGTTCTATTATATCAACTCGTTTTTTGCTCTTTTCAGGTTACAGAATGGGTTCTAAAATAATTTATAGCAAATCTATGAAGAATATATACACCAGAAAATTGTATTGTTTGATTGTTGTCTTCCCACTACAAAAATCATTTAGTTTAGGTAAGAATTGATCTCACTCGATAATCAGAAAATATGACATATGTGAATAGGGAACCAAATTTATGACTTAAGCACCACCATCTGAAGCTGTAGAAACAAATGTACAGAGTATAACAAAAAAGTGAGTAATTTCACAATTATTTATGTTTCATAGAGTATGCAAATTTCATCATTTTCAAACGTTCTTTAAATACTGAATTTTCTTTTCTATGTTTAACAATCTTATGAAATAGCAAAATGAGACATGGAGGCTGTGAAACGATCAAACATTTATCTAGGAAGGTTGGTTACATGGTTTGCGGTTCAAGCTGTGCCGAACTTTGCTGCTCCCTATTCAGCCCAGCGCAGTTACAATCTATCGTCGACTGCATCAGCCAACGCTGACGCTATTTCTGCATCTTGATTTTGAAGTTTGGCGTTGCCGCTACGGGGCGCCCGCAAGCAACATTTTGATTTCAGGTTTCCTATTCTAGTTTATGCTCGTCTAAATTGTTCTTTTTTTGAAATGCTGTAATTTTTTGGCAAACTGGCACGCTTTTAAAATTTGCTGCTGTAGAAAGGGGTTGTTGCATAGTCGATTGCGATGAGAAGTGTGTAACGTGCTAACTCGGGTTTTTGTTTTCGCAGTTGGGGAACAAGGTACGTTTATACACACTCGTTGGCCACTCCTCCCACAAGGTATGTAACTTGACGTTGTTCTAGAACACGTAGACGCCCGTGCCACGCTGGCCGGCGGGACCCGCAGTTCCCATGCGACATGTTAGTGCTCAAAGACCAGACTTAGTGAAGCATGGCATTTCGTTTTGTAGGTTTTTTGGTACTTTGGTTGTTCTTCCGTGAAGAATGCTGAAGACGCTTGTGATAAAAAAAAGTGGATTAGGAACTTAATTTTCCACAGCGGTATATTTTGTTTGAGAAAATGTAAAAAACATTTTAAATTAATTGCAATTTAATATATAATGAAATTCAAAATTACTCTTTTTTAAAGTTATAAACGCAATTTTTGCAAAGGTAGAATAATTGTTTTATGAGTCTTTATTTTGGAATTAAAATATTCCAGTTTTTGTGATGTTGCTGCATTAAAATAGAATTCTGTTTGAAATTATTTCAAACATCACGAATGAATAATACCGATTTTTCTTTTTAAAAAACAATATGAACTCGTGTTTGTCCCATAGAGTATCTAATTTTGTTAAAATAACTTTCAGCCTGAGTGACAACCAGTTCTGAGACATCGACAAAATAACAAGCAATCTTAAAGTCTTGGAAAGACATTTTAATAATGTTTATTCGTTATTATATATTCAACAAAAAATAATATTGCAATCATTTTTGTTGATGTTCGTCCCATACATGTTTTGTTTTGTGGGAGATACAGTTTTAATCCACTTTTTATCATACAAAGTTTAAACGTTCTAAACTGAAGAATAACCATTTTTTGATATTATTTTGTTCGAAGACACGGGCAAAACCTTTCCAACAGATTCGTTCTACACAGGCATACCATAATAACAACAAAACTCCGTCACAAAGCAATAAGAGAGATTTTTTCCGAAAGAGTTGATATTTGAAAGGATGTATAAATAACTTTTGAAGTTTCGATAAAAGCATAACTAGCGACTCCAAAGGTACAGTATTACTAACACAAGACAGTTCTAGCACAATGCATTGAGTGTACTTACTGCACCGTGTGAAGTTTTGTTTCTCTGTACATACATTTTTGAAGCGAAGCACAGTATTTTGTTTCTTTATCTCAGCTCGTATTGCTCTCGTCTTTTCTCCCCACTTTTTAAACTCTGTTGCACGAACGTCACCGCCTCGTTGTTCACTCGGCGGCACGCGCTGGATTAGTCCTTTCTTCCTTTCTGCCTCTTGAGGTGAGGCCCCTTCGAAATTTTGCACAGCACACAACTCTTGCAATTATTTTATTTCGTAAAAATTCAAATTCGATCTTACGTCTATGATTTCCCAGCCTTCAACGATGTTTTGAGAGCTTCTGCGCCCCATCATCTGGTCTAATCACATAACACAATTCATATTAATTTCTAAATGGATAACAGCCCAAGTTGAGTTCTAGATAATTAACATTTAAACACAAGATATCAAGAAAATATTAGCTAGAACTCAACTTGGACTACGTTATACATTTAGGAATTCAAATGAATTGTATTATTTCAATAGACTTGAAGATGGCGGCTTAAAAGCTCTCTAAACGTCCTTCAAGCCCGGAAACAACTGATTTTGATATGGAAACCGGCCGTGAAAGCCTACATTGTATGTTAAATTTGGATTGTTATGAAATAAAATAACTGGAAGAATTGTCTGCTGTGTAAAATGTTTTTGGGACGTGCTGTTAAGAGAGATACCTTAAGAAGACTATAAAATTGCATAATACTTAATTTCTGCCTTTCCGCTCCGCGAGAGTTTTTGTTTTCTCACTGGCTACTGCCGCAGACAATCACGCCTCTCGCGAATCTGTTGGAAAAGCTTTTGACGTCGTCGGGCTTGGCACACACAACCCCATGCATTTAAATGCCCACCACCACTATGGCTACCACCACCATCACCATCACCACCACCACCACCACCACACCCCCACCACCACGCTCTAGCTCACTAGAAACATGGTGCAGATTGTCACGTTCACCTGTCCAACCACCACCGTGTAGACCATCAACTCACCTCCAACCACCAACCACCCAGCCATTGTGTCACGCAGTGGCGCGCGCGCTCCCTGGCTCAGTAGGCTAGTCTCTCCGCCCCCACGCCGCGCCACGAGCAGCGCACGCCCCTTTGCGGACGGCACATGGGTAGCAGGTGGTCCCCGCAAGGCAACTGCAGCGACGCCCCACTCGTGGCAAGGTCACTTCAACATCTAGGTCATTAGCGACCACTGTTGCATTGAACGGTATGGCTACTGCGAAGATGCCGTGGTGTGGTGATGATAGCGGGTGAGATGACGAGCACAAATGCACCCCTGCCCGAGGCGGAACTCGAACCCGCAATCCTTGAGTCCGAGATCGCCCCCGCACTGCTGCCTGAGCGATGTCGGCCACCGGATCGGCCTCCAGGCTCCTCTTGCTCGCGGATTTGTTCTGGCAGAGGTGCGTTCCAATGGGTGGTGTGTTTGGACAGCGGTATACGATGTACTAGGCCCTTTTAGAAGCTTTTTCATTTTTCCTCAAACGACTTCATGTATATGCTTGTTCTATTGCAATTAGTATACATAGTTAAAATAAATACATGCCCTATATTACGTAGTAGCAGCAGCAGAGATATTGTGGTAGTCCATAATTACAAATTTAATATAGCGGAGGTATCAACTACAAAGTAGATTATTACAATATAAAAATGTTAATAAACAGTAAACTCAGCAACACACGTGTTTCGGGACTTCATCCCATTATCAGTGGCTCTAAGTAACATGGATTACACATGTGGTAGGTCCAAAGTACCTGCCTTCCAAGGACTTTCTACCTACCACGTGTTAAATCCATGTTACTTGGAGCCACTTATGATGGGAAGAAGTTGTCCAGAAACACGTATATGTCTGAGTTTACTGTTTATTAAAATTTATATTGCAATATTCTACTTTGTTGTTGATACCTCCGCTATCCTCAATTAATAAAATAAGTACGTTCATTTTCTGTTTTATATTTGAAAATTGTTTTAGTCCCTTACATATATAATATTGAAATGTACAAGTGGTTGGTAAGTCAGTCTTCAACCACAAAAAATAGTATCTCTTAAATATATTAACTATGCAAATGTCATTATGTCTCCTTAATATTGACTTAATGAAACTGAGTTTAAGTTGTCAGAGTAAATTTGCATCACGTTAAAATTAATTTTCTTGAAGTCTGAGAGTACTTGTAAGAAAATTAATTCTGGTGAAATATTATAATAAATATAATTAATTAAATAAATAATATTAATAAGTATGGAAGTTAACTTTGTATGTGGATGACAGTGACAACAAAAATTGGAACATTTACATCTTCCTCAAATTGAAATATTCTTGGCATCTTCCGCAAGCCTTGACCTTTAAATATAATGTTTTAATGCAATCTTCTCTTAATAATTTCGGATATTCATTTTCAAAAGAATATTTGGAGTACTGGTTTTGGTAGACGAACGAAATGAGAACCATACATAAAATAAACTTCAACGTCGTAATTGAGGTAAATTTTGCAAAACCTCATTTTTAAACTTTTCTATCAATAATTAATTAAAAAATAATTTTAAAAATAAAAATAATTTGAGAACACCACAAATTAAGCTATGATCTATATTTTTTTCAAAATGACCACTGAATTTAAAAAGTTATTTTTTAATTGTTGCAAGTGTGTCATTTACTGCATATTTTACCTCCAGAGTTCTTTATGAAATCATGTTTAACCCTAACTGAATTTAACTCATTAATGGCTACAAACATTTCCAAACGAGATTTTTCTCATAAGTTCAATTTTATTAACAATTGTTTCATCAATAGTATCATTTAATTGGGAAGAATGCCTACCAAGTTTGTCATTAAGTACTTTTTATTATTAACCCCGACACAAAATCCTGAATAAACAAAATAAAAATATTTAAAAGAAATCCAAATAAGGTCGAATAAGAATAACATTCAAATTCGGTCGAAAAGTCAAAAATAAACTGTTATAAAAATGAGTCTGTTGTATTAAGGTAAAAATATTGAAATTTAATAAACAAGATAACAGACGTTAATATATTCATGAAAATGTCTTAAAGATGTTTCATTAAACTTGAAGAACCAACCTTTGCGAGAACCATTCACACTTTAAAAATATGAACTGAATGTTGATCAGTACCGAACACAAGGACGCAATTCTGGCCCAAAGACGCCCCATTCTTCCACATCTTGCACGGGGCGCGGGAGGACGGCGTATGCTCTGCAGGGGAACGGTGGCGCGGCCGGTGGCTGAATGGAGCTTCACCGCATTGTTGGCGCGACAAAAGACGCGAGGGTAAACAAAGGGCTCTCGATGAGGGCGTAAAAACCTCCCCGCGGCCGCGCACCCGCGCTGATAGTGGCGGCGTTTGGAATTAATCAGTCGTAACCCGACGCGTTATGAGTCTATCCCACGAGGAAGGCTGACGACGTGCTGTAGACCTCAAGGCGAATGACAGGACTGGAGTAGTAAGAGACATCCACATGTTACTTTCATTTTTGGTTGATACGTTATAGCTTGTTATTGCCTTCGCCACGGAGCTCGATATACTTACATGGATGTGGTTACAAGGGAAATATGAAAACAGTTGAATGATGCTACATGTTTCCTTACGGAGGGAATTAGGAGAGAGAATTATGAAATTGAATTATAGAAGGGAAATATGAAAAGACTCACCTTGTCAAGTTAACATCTTAATTAGTAAATCGGAATAAATGAAATTAGATAAAAATAAAATTAAGGGAAAAATAAAATAAATATAATAAATAAGTAAAAGGCTTTCGATGTCGGGCGTTTTCTCTCTGCTCGATCGTTCGACCACTTATAAAGCCCTTGGTGCATTAATAACTATTCTCACACTTCAGTACCAAAATGAAATTGCAAGGTGTAGGTTTTAAATTCTTTACTAGTTCCATCCCAGAATGACGGATTTTATTTTTCATGATGGATTGCTACTGGAAAATTCTCTTCAGATATAAACGATCGTTACTGTGGCATATATCCCATGGAATGGCTAAGAGCGTGCAATACAATAAAGTACAGAAGAGGGGGGACTGCAAATGGTAGGGACATCTACTTGGAGCTTTTTTGGCTATTTATCGTGCGGAGGATATTGCATGTAATTGATTTTAAAATATTAATTACTGCCATTCCAGATTTTTCAGAGCTTCCACTTTCAATGTTGATTGAGAGCCCACTTCAGAAATACGCTGTCGAATCGCGTCGCGTTATGTTCAAAAGACTGCGAGCGTAATGCTCGTCCAAAGAACTGAAGGATGATGGAAGTTCTCATTTTCCATGAGAAGCTTCAGATGCTTTTAAAATGTTTCCTATTGCAATACATATTCCAGATTAATTAGATTCTCTGTTGGTCAATATCGATTGTTAGATGTAAAATTGATACCGTTTGGGGCTATAGACAGTTCTCTTGATAATTAATCAAAATAAATTACATTGTTGGGTAACATGCGCTCGATGAGCTTCAATGAGAAGGCTCAAACACAAAATACATTTTTTTATATACACACACGCACACACACACACATCCATTATAGCATTGTTAATGCAAATCCCACAATTCCGAAATTTTGGATAATCCGAAGAAAATTCGAGATATAGGAAAAATGAACACAATCAAAAAATTGCTTATTTATACGGTAAAGAAACAATTTTATAATTATTGTAGAACTGAACACCTAATTATTGAAACAAGTCGTAATGAAACAGGTCTTTACGGTGTATATCAAATGCTTGTGTAGCAGTAATTTTCACTTAGAGGAACTTGCCAAATCGATAATCTTCATTTGCCGTAAGGAATTGAATCTGCTTGATGATGTGATCGCAAGGTTACGTTACCGCTTTCTCACTCTGGTAATCCTACAGATGGACGGTTCATGTTTTGGGATAATCCGGAAATTTCCGAATCCGAACAAGCCACACACTCAATTAGTTCAGAATACCGGGGTTCTACTGAAGACTGCGTTTATGCTCGTTTGTATCTTTTCAGCGGTCCATTTATTGAAACTTTTTGGCACCTAAAATTATCTTTAAAACCTAAAAATTAAGTTATGATGCTTTCAAATACAGCTGTATGTTAGAGAGACTTTTATACAATTACATCTGTTTTGCCACGATGTGTGTCAGTTTTCAAATAGAAGGCATGAAGGGGAAGTTCTCAAGAAAGAAATAATAGAATTATCACGTAAGGAAGTTCATTTATCGATACTCATATTTATTTGCCTTCCCCCGCACCTGCCTGTACCAGCTGTAATCTTATCATGCAGTGTATAGTCTGATACCTGACCAAGGTGTATATTACATACTCGTTTTGTTTTCACTATTCAATTCAATTGTACTGTAAGGATTGTAAATCGAGGCTCACTGTCCCTTTCTATTTGACAGTTCTACTAAATGTGACATTTTAGACGCTTTATTTGTTTAAATTATGTGATTTTAATTTTTTTGATGGGTACAAATTCCTCTGAGAAAATTTTCTTTAGTGCTTCCCTTTGTAGCTGTTACAAATATGATGATCGTTTTGCATTTGGTAATTTGAAACTCTAGGAAATAAATTTGGTTGCTTTTAGTATTTGAAGGGGGTGCTAAGTAATGTCCAATTGTTCTCCGTAAAGGAAGTTAATTAATTCAATCAGTTTCGGAACGCCGTTCGAGCATAGTTAGGATCTTAGTGGAACATTCAAGGTGTACAGATTTGTTTGATGAATAATTTCGCTATCTTCAGGCAATCATGTTTGTGTAACATCTTGCTCCTCGTTTCAAGAACAGACACCAACAATGAACATTAGAAACTTCGCTGATGAGGTCAAGGTAATTGGTACAACCACACCTGGATCGACGCGAACGTAATTCAATTATGTTTCATTACGGTAATTGCAAATTGCATAATTAGTGACTGGGATATCAAATATCTATCCGTTACCAAAACAGAATCCGTGGTTAATTTGACACCCTTCATCTGTTGTTTAGGAAGGTCATGTTTCATTACTTCGTATTATTGTATGAAATGTAACTGAACTATCACGATCTCGGTGACATAACTTTAATGATGCCAATAAAATGAAATATGAATAGGGAACTGAATAAACTCTACACTCTTTCAAATCAATAAAAATATTTTAGAATCAAATAATGAAACTCAATTAAACGGGAAAATGTTTAGCAATTTTAGTACAAGAGAACTTCGAATAATCACACTGCATCCTTCATTTGCGAAAACATGATTCATTCAAGGAAATAGATTTTTTTCATATTTCTTTGACACTTAAATTCCAATACATTTAAAATAATATCCCCATGATTCGCATTCAAAAATAATTAAATATACATTAATTTTTTTTATCTCTGCCTCTCTATCAAACACAACGTATTTTAAGTTAGCAAAGCAGTTTGCAGTTCTCTGCAACGGTACAATCTGAACATGAAAGAAAGAAATTAGTTGGAACTGAGGAAGACCCTTTGAGGGCGGAACTGACGTCGCGCGCCGAGCGTTCACGGAGGAGGAGCGGGGGGCGGAGGCGGGCGGCGGGGGGGGGGCAGCGGGCGGCGGGTGTGGCGCAAGTCGGGAGTCGGGCGTGCGGCGATGCGGGTTGAGAAGCAGAGAGCGTAAGAGAGATAATGGGGTGGACGAGGCCCTGTGAGGACGAGAGGATGGGGAGATGCTCACTGGCCAGCACTCGCGCTGTGCGTTGCGCTGCGGAATTAAGTTGAGGGGGTCGTGGTCGGCTCCTTTTTCGCCCGCTCTTTCCTTCTCCGGTCCGTCTGTCCTCCTATCAATTCAAAACTATCTTCCCACCGACATTGCAAATGCCACACCAGTCATCTTACTACCCTCACTCCCACCCATCAGACTGCCCATCCCACCGCTCATCCGTCCGCACATACGTCCGTCCATTCACTCTCTCAAAGTTTGCTGACCTCTCTGACCATCCAGATACGCATGCGCTCACCTACTCTCCCAATACTCGCCTGCTCAACAACTGCGTCAGAATTTCTTCACTTACCCATCCTTCCCTCCCATCCACTCTCACGTTCTCCCATTCATTCATGTATTTCCTATACACATTTTTCTTCCTAACCGTCTCTCTAGACGTCTCTCCTTTGAATTCTTTCTCACCCAAACACATTAGTTTTCTTCACACACACACACAAACCTCTTCTGAATCACTTCTAACTTTTGTTCATGTCTCCTCCAACACATCCCATCTTTCCTCCCATATTGTAACGAATTCATTATTTTTGCCTGCCTGTCCTTCCAGTTTCTATATTCCGTATATACCTCTTTAGCAGACATCTCTTGTCCCTTTACCTCTCCTCTCCTCTCCTCTCCTCTCTTCTCCTCTCCCCCTCTCTCTCTCTCTCTCTCTCTCTCTCTCTCTCATCCTGTCTGAATTTTGCTGAGTAGGAATACTCGTAGTCGCTCTCACCGCTCAAAATCAAATCCCTTTTTGTTCTCACATTGAACGAATTCTCTCACTCGAACGATCGTTTCTGTGGGTGAGAATTTCTGTCGTAAGTGAGTCTTGACGTCACACAGATAACGAAGCTATTCATATATGAAGCATAGTATTTTCTTCAAGAACTAGGCAAATGAACACGGACTATGATAAAAATTTAAAATGTATACTATCATTACAACAAAAATATAAATTATTAAATGTCCACCGAACTGTTAACATTTTTTGCATTTAATAGAAACATTCGTTTTTAAGAACTCCATATAAAACACTTTCAGTACTTTGAGTTTAATGCGCATGTATTGGGGAGGGTTCATTTTAGTCGTTATGTCAGTCAGTAGTACATACGTTTTTAAATTGATAATATTCCAAAGATCAACACAATTTTGAAAAATGCTTTTAAAATATATTTTTTTAATACACAGAAAACAATGTTTTGAGAATAGTATTTTAAAATATAGTTTCATTTACTTTCGGTTTTTAACAAAACAAGTTCTCCTGTACATTACAATGTGTGTTCATTTCAATCTTAGATACTTAGAGAAGCGATTTGTTTCTTTAATGTATTTTCCAACATATTGCGACAAAATTGCAAACATATTTGAAGTGAAGTTAATTTTAAGCTTATGTTCTTTGATAAATAATACCACATATTATCTATTTGTTGTCTGATCAGAGACCAACTTCATCTTAAATTTACGATCATGTTACCATTGCTATAACTATTATTTTCTTCGTTCAGTGCGTGAAGTGTTTATTTGTTGTTCTTTGCGCGAACTCAATAAAGGATTTTTTCCCACGACTTTTACATAGAGGCAAAAGAAATAATCAAGATCGTGAAAACAGCAATCATTTCTCACATTAAATATAATAATTTTTTACAATTAAATGAAACTACTTCTGTTGAGAACTATGATTTGTTGCATTCTTATTCTTCATGGTTATTTCGAAAGGGAGCATAATTGTTTTCACGATTGTATAACAGAAGATTACGTCACGTCATTACATAGTAAAGAATTGTTTTCCCTTACTAGTCTTGTTTTGTAACTGGGACATCGTAGTTATAATTTTTGAATTCAAAATATATACGGTTAACACTGATTACACTGAAATTGCTCTGAACTGGGAACGCTGCAATGTTGTACTTTATAGCTCGTAAAATTCGAAAGTATTTACGAAGAAAATTACTTCAGTTGAGAAATTGGTATAAGTTTAAAAGAGATTCATCATATTATATTGTGTTAATACAGTTACCTACTAAATATGTGTTAATAATTAATTATATGTTAATAGTTATTGAGAAAGGTTTAACAATAATTGAAATAGTGTTTTTGTAGTGAATCTTTGCTACATTTTCTTACTTCAACCTACCTGCCGTGCGTAAACGTCTTTCACACTGTAACGTGACGTCGCTGTTAAAATACTTGTTTCTGACATTGCTGATAAGAGTAGCATTTTATTTTGCGAGTAGGGATGGGGGCAGCACGAGTAGCAGACTGGGCGGCGTAATCCGACGAGAAAAAGAAAATCGCTTTCACCTCGTGTGTCATGCAGCGTCACTGACGTTTATTTTATTGTAATTCAGGTACGCAAATCACCGAATTGTGTTAATGACAATGTTAATTAACATTGTTAATTAAGATCAACAGTAGCTGGTGCACATCAATGAAATTATTTGTTTTCTTTGTTGAATTTACAATATTTTGTCTGAATATTTGAGCATCTCTGTTTGAGCACTAGTGACAGTAATTTTTCGCGTGATCTGCATTCCCTAAAAGTAACCAATGGCCGTGTCTAGTCAAGTGGCCGTGCCAATTTTATTAGTCATTTTTGCGGTTTTTCAGATGTTTTACGAAAATACTAATATCACACACGGGTAGTAGAACGTAGAAATACATATTTTTGAACGACCGATTAAACGCAACGTGGAATTTTTATACTATCGTAGAATAAATGTATTTACATTTTTGGTAATTGGTGTGCTATTTCCACCCACACGAATTTTTAATGTTGTCACTTGCATACTACAGTTCTTTAGTCTTTAGTGCATACTTAAGGTTTTTAAGGAACACACGAACACATATTTTTAATTTACTTTCGCATTAAACACCTTTCTTGACAATCGAGAAAATATTCACTCAATTATTTCGAAAATATCACGAATAATTTTTGTAAATATGTTTCGTTCACCGAAAATTATTGGCAAAATTTTAAAGTGCTGTGCATAGACAGAAATTTATTCCTTCGCAAATGTATTCAGTGAAGTTATGTCTTCAAAGATCGGATCAGTGATTAGTCATCCTAAAAAAGAGTACGTTTTAAACTAAGGGCTAAATGTAACTTTATTTTGATGCTTACTCAATTGAGTTTAATAAATAAGTTCTACAGAAACAAAACTTTCTTCAAAATTGAAAGTTTTTAATTGTTATGCGATTGAACGTAACGTAGGAACTCGGGCGTTTAAATAAGAGTTTAAACCATTTACCAAGTTACGACTGTAAGAGAATTGACGTATCATCCGAGAAACTGCTATGTGAAATGACATTGGATGCAGGTTGTGCCCAAGGAAGCCTCTGCCGTGTACATCCGCATGCTTTTCTCGAGGGCACCGCCTCCTTCTGCGCAACTTTACGAGACTCGTTTTACGGGGATTTGCTCCTCCTCCTGAAAGACGTCCAGGCGCGCCTGTGCTGCTCCCTTGCGGCGGACGGCGGCGGCGACGTATTCTGTGCAAGTCAGGCTGCCACGCGCCATCATGCGATTGCACTTCAGCTCTCAGCCAATAGCCGCGCCGCCTTTCACGAGATACGCAAGCCGATTCTGCGTGTGCCCAACTCTTCCTGGGAGCTTTTCAGTCGATGCCGTGCCTCTGAAAGAGAGTTTCAACTTTACATCCATGTGAAACCCTGAAACGGTAGTGAAGTGGAGAGTTAACTTGGTTGATGATTCTTGTAGTGTTTTTCAACCGGGTTAGAACATCTTTTGTCTCCAATTGATTACCATGGAATTTCAAGAAATAATTTGAGATATGACAGCCCGAATATTATATGCGCTACCAGTCAGTTTGCGAGAAACATAGACAATATTTAAACAATTATTTTTGAAACACGAATCAAATTTTTTAATTTTTATTTTGTATGTTCCATAGGTCCGTGAAGAAATAATGTTGATATATTTTTTTTACGAATACTCTGTTTTTTACTGCATATCATTAGTACAACATTGAGGAATGCGATTTAAACAAATGAATTCTGTTCTGGAAAATTAGATCTTTATAAGGTCATGTAGTACAGATTTTCATGTCAAGTAGTAACATCTACTTAAAGTTAATGCAGTTTATAAAAAAGGTTTTCCCAAAAACGTTTGCAATAAAAAATGTTTCATTAAGGGAGCAAAATCCACGTTAAAATGGATCTGGTTTTATCGTTACGAAACTATCTGTATTTTTGAAAATTTCCTAAAATTAATATTGCAAAGCTACAATAATGATGATGAAGATTTTTTATTTAATTGAATCTGTTCTTTAAAACTAGATCTTGGATTAATGTAAATGAAAATCATTGAGTGTTCGAAAATGAAAATACAAATATTCGACTTTTTCGCGTGCCGGAAAGATGGATTTCTGATGCGCGGCTGAAGGTCTGAGAGTAACGTGCTTGGCGTTAACAGTATTAGTTCTGAGAACATGGTTCTGAGAACATTTTTATCTTATTGGAAACGGTTTTGCAGGTAAATATAGTATTATAATATTGAGTAGCTGTTACAAATTATTCAAGAAAGACTGTGCTCTTATAACATTGTGCGTTCTTTACACTTTTCCGAATAGAGGAAAGTAGGATAAGATTGGTACAGATCCCATTTTCATTACATGCTATGTATTTAAAAAAATATCGTTTTTTACTGGAGCAATATTAGAAGTAAAGTTTTTTTTCTTTAGAAAATATATTTTTTGAATTGATGTCTTGGGAAAATATAATTTAAAATATGTGCGTGAAAGACAATTGGAAATAAAAATGTTCATGTTTGTTTGTAAATCGACGGGCATTTTGCTGACCTTTGCGGCTGATGGTAGGCTAACGGGAATGGGTGCTAAACCTACGAAACTTGAGTTCGAATTTCAGCCTGAAAAATCTAGTTCTCGACAACACACACTTTCTCGCACTAAGTAATGCTTACGTATTACTGTTTATACCGCGATTTCTATGTAAATGAACCCATTACAAGTCGTAACGTTTTGTAACTCTACAATTTTCAAAAAAATTATATATGACATTATTTCAAAATCTTAATGGAACAGGTTTCATTAAGGGAAAAATCTCTCTTTAACACTTTAGTTGTAGGAAGAGGAAGTAATTTTTTGAATTTTTTCAATTTTCGAAAAATAAGGTTTTAATGTAGAGGTCACCTTATATGTCCTTCACACTGTCCAATAAAAAAGTTTAATCAAAAACGTTGGAGCCTTTTTTTTTTAACTGTTTCAAGCCAATTCTCTCCAAAATTGATAATTTTCAAATCAATCAAAGACTGATGTCAGGCAGTAACCTGAATGCTGAAACCTATATTTAAATTTTGGGTGTAGTACTTCACATGACGCATGTGCGAAAATTTTCCGAATTTGCAAAGAAAAAAAAGGCTCCAACGTTTTTGATTAAACCTTTTTTATTGGACAGTGTGAAGGACATATACAACGTGAACAACGCCGGTGGATACTGTTCAGCCAATTCTCTCCAAAATTGATAATTTCAATCAATCAGACTGATTCCACAGTACCTTAAATCTGAAACCCTATATTTAAATTTTTGGGATGTAAGTACTTCACATGACGCATGTGCGAAATTTTTCCGAAATTTGCAAAAAAAAAGGCTCCAAACGTTTTTGATTAAACTTTTTTAATTGGGACCAGTGTGAAAGGACATCATACCAACGTGAACAACGCCGGGTGGTTAACTGTTCAGCCAATTCTCTCCAAAATGAATAATTTTATCAATCAGACTGATGTCAACAGTACCTTGAATCTGAAACCCTAATTATTTAAAATTTTTGGGTGTAGTACTTCACATGACCGCATGTGCGAAATTTTCCGAATTTGCAAAAAAAAAAAAAGGCTCCAACGTTTTGATTAAACTTTTTATTGGACAGTGTGAAGGACATATACAACGTGAAACAAACGCCGGTGGCTTTAACTTGTTCAGCCATTCTCTCAAAATTGATAATTTCAATCAAATCAGACTGGATGTCACAGTACCTTGAATCTGAAACCTAATATTTAAATTTTTGGGTGTAGTACTTTCAGCATGACGCATGTGCGAAATTTTCCGAATTTGCAAAAAAAAAAAGCTCCAACGTTTTTTTGATTAAACTTTTTTATTGGAACAGTGTGAGACATATACAACGTGAACAACGCCGGTGGCTTAACCTGTTCGCCCAATTTTCTCCAAAAATTGATAAATTTTCAATCAATCAACTGATGTCACAGTACCTTGAATCTGAAAACCTATATTTAAATTTTTGGGTTGTAGTACTTCACTGACGCATGTGCGAAATTTTCCGAATTTGGCAAAAAAAAAAAGGCCCTCCAACGTTTTTTGAATTAAACATTTTTATGGACAGTGTGAAGGCATATACAACCTTGCGAGAAAATATGGGGCTGTGAAACAAACGCCCGGGTGGCTTAACTGTTCACAATTTTCTCCAAATTGATAATTTTCAATCAATCAGACTGATGTCAGCAGTATCCATTGAATCTGAAACTTATTTAAATTTTTGGGTTGTAGTAACTTCACATGACGCATGTGCGAAATTTCCAATTTGCAAAAAAAAAAGGCTGCAAACGTTTTTGTGATTAAACTTTTTTATTTTGGACAGTGTGAAGGCATATACAAACAAGTGAACAACGCCGGTTGGCTTAACTGTTCAAGCCCAATTTTCTCCCAAAATTGGATAATTTTCAATCAATCAGACTGGATGTCACAGTTTAACCTTGAAATCTGAAACCTATATTTAAATTTTTGGGTGTCAGTACTTCACATGACGCATGTGCGAAATTTTCCGAATTTGCAAAAAAAAGGCTCCACGTTTTTGATAAACTTTTTTTATTGGACAGTTGAAGAGACATATACAACGTGAACAAACGCGGTGGCTTAACCTGTTCAGGCCAATTCCTCTCCCAAAATTGATATTTTCAAATCATCAGACTGATTGTCACAGTACCTTGAAAATCTGAACCTATATTTAATAAATTTTTGGGTGTAGTACTTCAATGACGCATGTGCGAAATTTTCCGAATTTGCAAAAAAAAAAAGGCTCCAAACGTTTTTGATTAAACTTTTTTATTGGACCAGTGTGAAGGGAAAATATACAACGTGGAACAACGCCGGTGGCTAAACTGTTCAGGCCAATTCTCTCCAAAATTGATAATTTCAATCATCAGACTGATGTCACAGTACCTTGAAACTGAAACCTATATTTAAATTTTGGTGTAGTACTCACATTACGCATGTGCGAATTTTCCGAAATTTGCAAAAAAAAAAAGGCTCCAAACGTTTTTGATTAACTTTTTATGGACAGTGTGAAGGACAGTAATACAACGTGAACAACGCCGGTGCTTAACTGTTCAGCCAATTCTCTCCACGAAAAATTGATAATTTTCAATCATCAGACTGATGTCACAGTACCTTGAAATCTGAAACCTTATATTTAAATTTTTGGTGTAGTACTTCACATGACGCAATGTGCGAAAAATTTCCGAATTTGCAAAAAAAAAAAAAGGCTCTCAACGTTTTTTGATTAAACTTTTTATTGGACAGTTGTGAAGGAACATATACAATCGTGAACCCAACGCCGTGGCTTAACTGTTCAGCTCGCAATTTTCTCCAAAAATTGATAATTTTCAATCAATCAGACTGATGTCACAGTACCTTGAATCTGAAACCTATATTTAAATTTTTGGTGTAGTTACTTCACATGAACGCATGTTGACGAAATTTTCCCGATTTGCAAAAAAAAAAGGCTCGCAACGTTTTTGATTTAAACTTTTTTATTGGACAGTGTGAAGGACATATAAAAGTGAACAACGCCGGTGCTAACTGTTCAGCCAATTCTCTCCAAAATTGATAATTTTCAAATGCAATCAGACTGATGTCACAGTACCTTGAAATCGAAACCTATATTTAATTTTTGGGTGTAATGTACTTCACATGTACGCATGTGCGAAATTTTCCGAATTTGCAAAAAAAAAAGGCTCCAACGTTTTTGATTAACTTTTTATTGGACAGTTTTGTGAAGGACAATATACAACGTGAAAACACGCCGCCGGTGGCTTAACTGTTCAGGCAATTTTCTCCAAAAATTGATAATTTTCAATCAATCAGACTGATGTCAATGTACCTTGAATCCTGAAAACCTATATTTAAATTTTTTGGGTGTTAGTACTTCACAATGACGCATGTGCGAAATTTTTGCCGAATTTGCAAAAAAAAAGGCTCCCAACGTTTTTTGATTAAACTTTTTTTAATTGGACAGTGTTGAGGACTATATACAACGTAACAACGCGGTGGCTTAACTGTTCAGCCAATTTCTCTCCAAAAATTGGATATTTTCCAATTCAATCAGACTGATGTCACAGTCCTTGAATCTGAAAAACCTAATATTTAAATTTTTTGGGTGTAGTACTTTCACATGACGCAATGTGGCGCAATTTTCCGAATTTGCAAAAAAAAAAAGGGCTCCAAAGTTTTTGATTAAACTTTTTATGGACGTGTGAAGGACATATACAACGTGAACACGCCGGTGGCTTAACTGTTCAGGCCAATCCTCTCCAAAATTGATAATTTTCAATCAATCGACGATGTCACAGTACCTTGAATCTGAAACTAATATTTAAATTTTTGGGTGTAGTACTTCACATGAAACGCCATGTGCGAAATTTTTCCGAATTTGCAAAAAAAAAAAGGGCTCCAACGTTTTTGATTAAAATTTTTTATTGGACAGTGTGGAAGGAAACATATACAACGTGAACAGAACGCCGGTGGCTTAACTGTTCAGCCAATTTCTCCAAAATTGGATTAATTTTCAATCAATCAGACTGTATGTACAGTACCTTGAATCTGAAAACCTATATTTAAATTTTTGGGTGTAGTACTTCACATGAACGCAATGTGGCGAAATTTTCCGAATTTGCAAAAAAAAAAGGCTCGCTAACGTTTTTGAATAAACATTTTATTGACAGTGTGAAAGGACATATACAACGTGAAAAACGCGCGTGCTTAACTGTTCAGACCATTTTCTCCAAATTGATAATTTTTCAATTCAATCAGACTGATGTCAACAGTACCTTGAATCTGAAACCTATATTAAATTTTGGGTGTAGTCTTCACAGACGCATGGTGCGAAAAATTTTCCGAATTTTGCAAAAAAAAAAGGGCTCCACGTTTTTATGATTAACCTTTTTTATTGGACAGTGTGAAGGACATATTACACACGTGACAACGCCGGTGCTTAACTGTTCAGCGCAACTTTTCTCCAAATTGGATAATTTTCAAAATCAATCAGACTGATGTCACAGTACATTGAATCTGAAACCTATATTTAAATTTTCTGGGTGTAGTACTTCACATGACGCCATGTGCGGAAATTTTCGCGAATTTGCAAAAAAAGGTCCAACGTTTTTTGATTAAACCTTTTTTTATTGGACAGTGGTGAAGGACATATTAACAACGTGAACAACGCCGGTGGCTATACTGTTCATGCCAATTCTCTCTTCACAAAATTGATAATTTTCAATCAATCAGACTGATGTACAGTACCTTGAATCTGAAACCTTATATTTAAATTTTTGGTGTAGTACTTTCAGCATGACGCGAATGTGCGAAATTTTCCGAATTTGCAAAAAAAAAAGGCTCCAACGTTTTGATTAAACTTTTTTATTGACAGTTGAAGGACATATACAACTAGTGAAACAACGCGGTGGCTTTAACTGTTCAGCCAAATTCTCTCCAAAATTGTATTAATTTTTTCAATCAATTCAGACTGATGTCACAGTACCTGAATCTGAAAACCTTATTTAAATTTTTGGGTGTAGTAATTCACATGACGCATGTGCGAATTTTCCGATTTGCAAAAAAAAAAAAAAGGCTCCAAACGTTTTTGATTAAACTTTTTTATTGGACAGTGTGAAAGGACATATACACGTGAAACAACGCGGTTGGCATTAACTGTTCAGCCAATTTCTCTCAAAATTGATAATTTTCAATCAATCAGACTGATGTCACAGTACCTGAATCTGAAAACCTATATTTAAATTTTTTGGTGTAGTAGCTTCACATCTGACGCCATTGTGCGAAATTTCCGATTTGCAAAAAAAAAAAGGCTCCAACGTTTTTGATTAAACTTTTTATTGGACCAGTGTGAAGGACATATCAACGTGAACAACGCCGGTGGCTTAACTGTTCAGCAATTTTTCTCCAAAATTGAAAATAATTTTTCAATAATCAGACTGATGTCACAGTACCTTGAAATCTGAAACCTATATTAAATTTTGGGTGTAGTACTCTCACATGACCTATGTGCGAATTTTCCGAATTTGCAAAAAAAAAGGTCCAACGTTTTTGATTAAACTTTTTTATTGGACAGTGTGAAGGACATATACCAACGTGAACAACGGCCGGTGGCTAAATGGTTCGGCCAATTCTCTCCAAAATTGAATAATTTTCAATCAATCAGAACTGATGTACAGTCCTTGAATCTGAAACCTATATTTAAATTTTTGGGTGTAGTACTTCACATGACGCATGTGCGAAATTTTCCGAATTGCCCAAAAAAAAAAGGCTTCCACGTTTTTGATAAAGTGTGTGTGTGAGTGTGTGAAGGACATATACTAACGTGATACAACGCCGGTGGCTTACTGTTAGCCAATTTTCTCCAAAATTGGATAATTTTCAAATCAATCATACTGATGTCCAGCAGTACCTTGAATCTGAAACCTATATTAAATTTTTGGTGTAGTACTTCCATGACGCAATGTGCGAAATTTTCCGAATTTGCAAAAAAAAAGGCTCCAACGTTTTTGATTAAACCTTTTTTATTGACAGTGTGAAGACATATACAAACGTGAACAACGCCGGTGCTTAACTGTTCGCATATTCTCTGCCAAAATTGATAATTTTCAATGCAATCAGACTGATGTCACAGTACCTTGAATCTGAAACCTATATTTTAATTTTTGGGTGTAGTAACTTCACATGAACGCATGTGCGAAATTTTCCGAATTTGAAAAAAAAAAAAAGGGCTTCCAACGTTTTTTGAATTAAAACTTTTTTATTGGACAGTGTGAAGGACATTATAACAACGTGAAACAACGCCGGTGGCTTTAACTGTTCAGGACAATCTTCCAAAAATTGATAATTTTCAATCATCAGACTGATGTCACAGTACCTTGAAATCTGAAACGCTATATTTAAATTTTTGGGTGTAGTACTTCACATGACGCCATGTGCGAAATTTTCCGAATTTGCAAAAAAAAAAAGGCTTCCAACGTTTTTGGATTTAAACTTTTTTATTGGACAGTGTTGAAGGACATATACAACCGTGAACAACCGCCGGTGGTTAACTGTTCAGCCAATTCTCTCCAAAATTGATAATTTTCAATCAATCGACTGATAGT
>BOPP01000028.1:8607826-8618575 GCA_017312745.1 Gryllus bimaculatus
TAAGCCACCGGCGTTGTTCACGGACGCACGAACGGACAGGCGTTTTGCCTTCAATCGATTTGTCGGTATCGAACGCCCACAAAACATGGAATCTTGCTACACCACGTGTCAGAGGACATTTTTTCTAAATTTAGCAACTACATTTATCCACTTTTCCGTTAACAGGGCCTTGTGATTAGAGCTTTCTGCCAAAAATCCGCTGTTTTTTCTGACAGCATTACGTAACTTTCTATTGTTGGAAACATATTTAGAGTTTGAAATATTATACTATTGCTTAGCTGCCATAAATAATTCGAAAACATACGTGTTGTTTCAGCATCACTTGTTATGGGGTTTGTGGCATTTTTTAAAGAAGAGTTCCTAAAGAACTATGCGTCTTAATTTGTGCATGGATATGAAGTTGGCAATGTTTCCTGGAGATCGTGGCCTAGTTTCGGCGACAAGACAATAAGATGTTATTCAATCTTCATGTGAAGAAATGACTTTGTAGAGGTTACGTTCCATACCATATTGGTTCAACCTCACTTCAGAGCGAACCTCATTTCTTTCGTCTGATACAATTTAAGAACATTGTTTTTCCTAGCGCTGCCTTTCTACGTTGAAATATGGCATTATTTGGTATATTTTGCTAAGTAGATCTCCATCAAACGAAGTTCCAGCTCTAATATATTGTACGGTGCGAAGAAAAATGTAGGTTTTCTCGAATTTATCTGGTTTGATTTTGAAAAGACATTTCTCTGACATGCATGTAGCTTTCTTTTGAACATTTCAAGATTGGGCGCAACTTTTCTTTGTATATCTTGTACATAAAAGCGCAGAGTAAAGTTGGAAGATTTTTTACAATTGGTACATTTTATTCCAATATCACATTCAAAGCCAAGAGGGTTAAGAGCGGGCACAGACTCAGCGCTTTGGTCCAAAATGTCGCGGGTTCAAGTTCCGCCTTGGGGATGATTGTCTCTTTTCTCGGGGTCGCGGAGGGCCTCGCGTTTTGCAAACACCAGATTAGAGGAGGTCACAAGTGTGTTGGTGTGTAGTGTGGTCGAACATGCGTCCCACCGGGGTGTAAAGGGTAACCGGCTGAGCTGGGTAGAAAAAAAGAAGGCTTTAGGGGGAAAAGCACTCAGTGTATCGCTTTCTCCTTTTTTGATCCCTCTTCGTGTTCGTCCGTTACCGACGGCCTTTCACATTTTTCGCTTCTCATGCCCCGCTCCCATTTGTTATGCTGCTCTCGCCAGATTCGGCATTCTCCGGCTGAGGGGACCTTCGCCGCCGCAGCGCACCTCTGCAGCCTATCTGCGCAGCCTCGCCCGAGGCGCGCGTTTAGCCTCGGCTCTGTAGTCGCACAAAAGGCCTCCTGTGAAATACGGCGGGGTGTTGGCCGAGGGCCGGGGACTTCCCCCCCCCCGGCCGCCTTCGAGCGCGGTGACCTCCTCCTGAGAAGAAGCGACAGCGAACTCTTAAAGAGCGGAATTAAATGAAGGAGAGCGCGTTCTCGATATTGCGTTTAGGACACCACTCGTTTTGTGTTTACGATCAAAACATGAAAAGATGTTTCGTCTTTGTTGTCGAGGCAAGAAATAAATTTTCAAATGGAAAGAGGAGTGATTTCCTTCTTTCTAATATCACGTTCAATTTACATTACGTTAGACCAATAAGACGGATAATTGAAATCGCTAATTTTGTTAACATAAAAACACTGTCTAAATTTAATGTTTTGTACGCCTTTTAAAGGTTACATTCGGTGGTAATTAACTTAAAAGTGAAGTTCGTCATTATTTACATTATTCACGTTCACAATATCTATTTTAAATGTCTGTGTAAAAATCAAAATACATTAGTCCATACAGTCCTTTTTATTATTACTCACAACATAAACTATTGCGTCCATTAACAGAATTCACTTGCTGAGTCTGTGTTTTTTTAAAAACATTAAATGCCAACCCAGAGAAATATTCAAGTACTAAATTGTATTTTCCTACGGATCAAATTTGAAAGCAAATAACATTAAACTTGTTTGTAGACATTTCATAATCTTGCTTTTGCCAGTAAATCAAGAATCCAAGAGCTTATTAATAAAGAGAAGATTGTCAGTCAGACCTGGCAGTCTGAATGCTAAAATTATGATGTATTTTGTTCTAAGGTCTACTACATATATTTAGGGAATTTTATTCCCATTTTCAAGCGTTTGAAAGCTTAAAATAAAAATTAATAGCTTTTAATTATTAACAAAATTTAATTAACACCAAAAAAGTCAATCAAATACGAGTTCTTAATACTTACTCAAGGAAACCAAGTTGTAGTGCGGAAGTAATGAACGTTACAGAAATTTAATACAACACTTGTAGCGTCGCGGCATCTTCTGCACACGCGGGAAAGAAAGAGGGAAATCATTTGGGAGTGAGTCTGTGCGGAGTTTCCACTTTCTTTCCTATCATATATCAAAGTTCCCTTTACTGCACCTACAATGAACGAAATCATCAAATGTAATTTAACTTACAAGGAATCTTCTCAGCTTATACGTAATGATGAAATATCATCAAATAGTACATTAAGAGTAAAATTTAAGTGAAAATAATTGAACTCATTATTTTGAAATAACGAAAGTAAATACTAACTTCATCTTTTCTAGAAAGGGTGCAATGCATTTGTTCTAGGACTGACGGGCTAAGGGTAGCAAGTAACATCACCAACTGTGCTCTGAGATTCCAAACTCCCTTACCTGTTCGCTTCCTGGGAATGTTAATTGCCAAAATATACGAATATAGCGACGAAATCGAATGCCAATATAACGACTAAAGGGCACAGAACTGAGCATTACGAGAAAGGCATTAGATCGCAAAAATACTTACTCTTTAGAAGTTCTCATTTTCGATTGATTGACTACTAGTGATTCCGGGCGTGTCAGTGGTAAGGTCATTAGTACCGTAAGTGTAGTGCAATTATTGTTTCCTCGGGAGGTGGCGGTGGTACTCGCGCGCTCTATGTCGAGATCTGGCACCGACCTACTGTCAGCTAGGGGTGTTTTCCACTAAGAAGGTATCTCCCACCTGCGGAGCACCGCCCCAGTCGCGCTAAGCTTTAAGCTCCCACCTACTCTCCTGGTATGTGCGGTGTTGTGGTGCATGGAAGTGTATTTGTGTGTAAGTAAGGGGTAGGACAGGACAAGAAAAGATCGAGCGTGGGCCGTGGCCCATTTGTTTCGGCTCTCACATTCGCCTGCTTTTGATCGAAAAAAAAAAGCACGGAAAACTGCCCTGAAAATCTTGGCACTGTTGGGACTCGAACCCTTGGACCTCCGTGATTAGAACACTGTACTGACATCAGTTGCTGCCCTGAGCCATCACATCCTGACATTATTTTCGACTAACGGAAGTAAGTGTTGATTTTCTTGAATGACAAAGGTGCGTTTGCCTGTCCAGTGGAGGAGAGTGCCTCCCCGTGCGACAGGTGTCCAGTGGCGAGCGCGGGAAGGGGGGGAGAGCGGTGGACGTTGCCGGGTGGAGTGGGGAGGGGTGGAGCGAGCGCGGAGCGGGAGAGTTGCGTGCAACGACGGCCGGAATGTCGCGTTGCGGGGCGGCGGGCGCCGTGTTCCTCCCCGGGGCCGAGTAGCATCCGGGTTCCGGGGCAAATAAAAAGCTCCGCTGCGCGCTAGCGGCCGCCCGCGCCCGCCACCAAGCCGCGGTGGCCCCACCCTCCCGCGGATCTACGATATACCCTCCCCCTCCCCGTCCCCCGCCCCACCCCGCCATCGCCTGCGTCCACACGCTGCTGCCGGCGTCACCCCTCGCCCCCTTGCCGCCTCGCAGCTCACTGTGCACGCGCCTGTACTTCCATTTATTTAGAGCTGCATTTGACAGGTCGTCACCTGTTACGGTGTCATCCAAGCGGGAACATACACGTCACTACGGTGTCGTCGCTATGGTGCTGTTCACCTCCTGATTGGACGACACCGTAATAGCTTATTTTCGTCAAGTGCAGTTACGTTTGAATCTCAATCCTACCATCCCCAACGTCTCCGATCCCATTCCTCCATTACACCGTTCTACCCTTTTACCACTACCTCTCTCCCTCCACATCACACCCCCTTTCACTTCCCTGCCGCCATCTTCCCCACAGCTCAGTTTGCTCCAAAGACACTCAGTCCCGGGGTCTTTATGTACTATTCAATCGCTCCTCTCCCGGCCATCCACCAGCAACACGTTCTCCTCCCGTGCATCCCGTGGTTCCACGTATCTTAATGTGTTCATAATTAGTAATGCCGTAGGGGTTTAAAATTTTGTTTTTTGGCATTTACAACTGATGTGCTCATTAACACTTTTAGTATAGTGCATGTTATATCCTAGGAAGTGGATATGTTGCTCTAGAAAGTGAGATTGAACGGTGACCAACACGTAGGCTGTCGGTTCGAGGTGTCGTAGTATGTAGCATATAAGTGTTTGTTTGTCTGTGTGTGTGTGTGTGTGTAAGGGCACAGAGGATGGTTAGGAAAAGGAAAGAAAGCTCATACCTGATATGTGTCCGAATGGTTAAGATACGTCTTCGGCATTCGTCTGCTATTAATCGGAAGAAACGCATCAAACTACCGATCAACTAGCAACTAGAATTCTGTTCTACATAGCGGCTGAATTTCTCCTAGACCTATCTATATAGTGTGTAGAATCCGCTGTTGGGACTTGCATCCGAGGATCTTGGATCGGAAATGCTGAAATATTCGGTTCTCTGAACTATCAGCCGGTCCGTTTCTTTTGCGTTACACAATCGAGTTTCCGTCCCTGCCTACGACTATCGTAATCTCTCTACATTCAATCTTTGCTATTATTGTGGTTTTTGCTTGCATTCATTTTTTTCTACTTTGTTCGCAAACCCCTTCATTCCCTAGCAGTCATTATGCCTTCATATGTCACCTTCGTTCTTCATGCCGTCTTGCCCAACCGGGACAAGCTCTAAGCTCCCCACCGGTCTGCCGGCATATGCGCTAGTGTAGTGCATGTTAATATGTGTCTAAGGGATGAGGATAGGAAGAGAGAGGAAAAATCGCGGGCGGTCCGTGGCCCGTTTTTTAGGGTACTACTCTGGCATTCGCCTGCTGTTGATCGGAGAAACCGCGAATACCTACCGATTAGAGCAGCCAGCCGCTAGAATTCTCTTACAGACAGCGACTGAACTCGACCTAGCTGAGAAACTAGATTCGAAAACCCTCCGACGGTCAGGAGTGGAGCCGTAGGACCTCCCTGTCAGAGGGACTGCAGTGACATCAGTTGATACCCTGAGCCAGCTCTGCCGGTGTCCAAGCCTCACCCAAGTCTCCTCCTCGTCCTCTGCCCTCCTTCTCTCTCCATTCGCTTCCTCTGATCCAGTGTCTGAAGCCGTTGCCCGGTCGAACAGCCCTCCTCCGCCACCAACCGCCCTGCTCAGCCCGCTGCCCGCAGCGCGCGGTCGCCATCTGACGTCCGCCTCCGCTGCGACACTTTTCCCTTCACTCGCGAGACTTCTTGCCTCGCTCTCTCCATCGAAGTGCCTTTCTCGTGCTTCTGAAGCGGGTCGTTTCAGTGAACGTTGTATAATGGTTATTATGTTCGATACATGTATTTGCAAGAAAACTGCATCAACAAAATTGAAGAGCTCAATGAAAGAAGGGGTTATTCGACATAGAAGTTGATCTCAGATAATGAGGATTTCATCTTAACTTCTGTCATATACCTCAATACAGTTTTAAACTTGTAAACACAGTACCCTTGCAGATAAGACCATATTGAATGTAAATAATACATTATTTTAAAATAATAATATTTGAAGGTTTCTATAATGCTAAAACTCAATTTCACAAAGAAATGTGCGATAGCCCCTTGTTACACTAAGCCCATTAATTTTTGACCTGACTAAAATATTAACTGTTCTCAACAAAATTAACTGTTTCCATGCGTGTAATTGTGTGAAAAAGTAATAAAACAAGATTGGGTTCGAAACATTCATTCCATTTCTTTTAGAAGACAGAGAGCAATGCTAAAAGTTTTCGCTCTAGTTTTCGTATTATGTTTTGAGTTTCCTAGGACTTGCAAATTTAATCCTTAAAAGAGAGTTGGATAATTCTGAAGTGTGAATTCAGAAGTGGCATACGTCAAAGACAATTTCATGTCTTCCATTTTAAAAACTTTACTTACTATCAAGTTAGATTTTTGAAAAGGATATGAACAATTTTTGAGTAAAAACGAACAATAATTGTTGGGTGATTTTTATTAAAGTTAATGCAATCAAAAAAAATGGTTTCAAAAGCGGCTCCAATTTATTTCTTTATTTTTTCTGAATTGTTATTGAAATGGAGAGCAAAAAATGCTGAAAAATGGTACAGGTCTTGTTTTTATTGAAATATCTAAATCTTTCAAAATTGAAATAGTTAGAAATAATACGTAAAATTATGTACTTTAGAAACACCACTAGTTTATTCGAAAAACTAATTGTTTGCAGAAAATTCAATAATTTCCAATTATAACTTTCTTTGGTTTTACACTCAACCACTTTATTCGAAGACATTCTGCATTTTCCTCTTTCTTACCATTACTTATAAGTTACTTCACCTCCAGATCATCGTATTAATAGAGCGTCTGTTTATTATGGTGTTAATGCTTAATGTTAATGCTAAAGAGGAACATTTTAACGAGACAACTACATTCTAGCAACGAGAGTCTTCATAGATCGCCAGATACGTGAACTATAGCAGTCGTAACTCTGAGTCAAGGGATGCAAAATCGTGATTTGTTGGGTGAGTTGCAATCAATGGCACGTTTCTGTAGTAATAGCATTACATCGTGTCATAAAGCGGTACTCTACCACCGGGTATTTCTGACATGTGAAGTTTGCATCGAACAATTGCACGCGGCCCAGCCATTGGATGGCTTCGGCTCTGCACGGCTCCTCTGAAACTCTCTTCGATTTCCGCGTTGCTAGTGCAGGGAGCCCACGTTAATCTCTGAGACAAATTTGACGAGTGTCGCCTTTACCGTAGGATTTATATTTTATTGATCTCTTATGGACGACATAAATCGCTGCAGGGAATGGAAATAGCTGTTTCGCGCATATTTTTCCTCCATTTATAGTCATGTCCACAAATCTCGTATCATAAGCGACTCTTTATATATGAATTTCTACAATATAATATGTACAATATAGTTAAAAATGCACTTAAGTCATATACAACGGTAAGTCGCAATGTATAACTTAGAAACGAAAATAATTTATAGGCATTTCGATGAGAAGAAAACTTGTGTTGAATAGTTCGAGCCGTTATTCTACTTCGAGTTTCTAAAACAAGTGTGATTTTCTGAAGGATGAAAGATAAATAATGCAGAAAATTATTCATCCTGTACTTAGCAATACTTTGAAGTTGCAGTTGCTTAGTATGTTGGGGTGATTAGAAAAGGTAGGATATTATTTTTACTCAGATGTCGCGAATAATTTTCATCCACACGTGATAAATTCGTTTCGCTGTTTGTGTTTGGAAAAGAAGATATTAGGAGTGGGATATTGCCAAAAGGGATCTTAATACTTTTGTGGGTAGGTTTAGTTAGAATTTAAGAAGAAAAGTGTTACTTTCGTCCGTGAATTCAAATGCAAATCGCTTATTTATTAAAGGTACGCGGCTCTGGTTTCGATTTCCTGTTGAGTCAAGACTATAGTGTACGTTTTCCTTGCAATTTACCAGTATATGTTGCTGTGTGGCAATACGAAAATTCACTTCTCAGGTTGAGAAGAACGCAATACGGCGGGGATGACTACGTGCTAACCACACGTACCGTTGTTAACCCATGGTCGCGAGGCAGGGACATCGCCGGTAGGCCTGAGCCCGTTCATGGGCTGTAGCGCCAAGTACATACATAGGGCACGATGGGCACTGCGCGCGATGGGCAATGCCGAAAAGGCACGAGTGCAGTGGCGAGCAGGCTTCGGTGGGTGGTGGGTTCGAATACCGCATAAACCTGGTTGTAAGTTTCTATGTAGGGGGATGGTTGGGGTTTATCCAAATTACCTCTTTAAAGCATATCTTCCCAAGTTTCACGTTCCGGAATCTCTGATAACTCTTTTCAACTAATTTTCTAGTGAGAATGATTCCAAATTTCATTGAAACTCCTTTTAGAAAGAACGGGACATTTAGAGGATTGTTTAACAGGAAGTCTTTGGGGTCTAATGACGGTTCGAGCAAGGTGCTACTGCGCCGCCCCTTTTGTGTAGTGTCATACTGCGAAGAAATGGTGAAGATCGAACGTTCGTTTTCACAATAATCTAGAGATCCTCTAAGTAAAAAGGGTCATTATTTCCCTATTATAGCATATGCTGTATCTTTTCATTTGCGTTCTCTCTCTTCCCTTCAGTATTTTTACGGTGTTGTAGAGTATGAGCATCATCACTAAATAACGTTTAATACTCTTCAAAATATACCTTTATCATTACAACCAAATGTCGTACTTGGTTCCATATACTATATTTTTCTCATTGTGTCATTTACTTTTTTCCGCGTTCTGCGTTACAAGTGATTATATGACTGTTTCTACACCTATGACTTCCATGAAATACACGAGCATTATAACCATGGCATTTCCAACTCGCAGCTATCACTGTTCTTCGATTAAAATAATGTGCTTTTCGGTGTAAGAACCAAGTAACCGCATCTCTCCAATGTAACCCGTAATAAGATTTGTGATTGATCAAGGAAAATCCAAAGAAAATGTACGCTTTTACAGCGTGCAAAACACTTTTTTAACAGAATATCCGAAGCCTTCATATACCTCTTCGTACCACCATAATGATCTTTACCTGCCCTCTCCATCTTCTTCACCCTGCTGCTCCCCTTCGTGGACGTTCTATGATTTCCTGTTGAAGACGGATGCTTCCGGCGCTGCCGGGAGAGCGCGCGAAAAGACTCCGACGCGGCCGGAAGCACAGGGGCTGACGAGACTCGCGCCTCGGCCTCCCGTCGTTAAGGGGGCCCCACAGATGAAAAAAAATATCAGACAACTTCTCTAATGATTTCCTGTTCTTTTATGGTAAGTTGAAAAAACAATATAAAATCATCTAAACTAGAATGGGATTTTAATGCTGTATCTGTAATAATGTTTTAAATTTCGTTTGCTTAGAGTAAAAGTAAGGATTAGCGCATATTTTTCTACTAATTTTTAACATAAGACATGCCCCAAATCTTTGAGAGCCTAAGGGTTCCATCCATCCGAAAGACGGCTCTGGATGTGGGGGGGGGGGTTGCGTTCACCCGTCCGGCGAATGCCCTCACACACAAGGGCAACACAATCAGCTGCAAGGATTTGATGTTCGTTGGTCTCCATTTGCGCTCTGCTTTGCTATTTAGCTTTCTTTATGAATCAGTAGATAGCAAAGACGTAGGGTGTAATGGTCACTCAAGTACCCTTCCTCCTTCAGGGTACCGGCATTCGTATCCATTTAGTGCTGGATAAAGTGGATTCGCGGCAGATTTTATTAAAGTTATCTCATTTTCTCTCCCTCTCATTACACTATTGATCTAAGCATATCGTCTTGGTCAATTGTTTCCAGTATGACTAAAGAGAGAATATTATTATAAAGAAATTAAATAAGTGAAAACAAGCTCATGAATAAAATTAAGTGGTAATGAAATCACACACTTCAATTATCCACAAACGGTTGTAAGGAGAAAAGAATACTTTACTATTACATCTTGTTTATTATAAATTTGGCAAATTGTTAAACAAAACGTGGTTATCTCTTTAACAATTAGACAATTCCACTCATAAGTTACTACATTCAATCCGATCAATAGCCTTTTATAATAAAATGGTACAAATCAACCACGGGTGCCTGAAGTTTACGAATATAATTTTCAACATCGTGTTACAGCACATCACTTTCAACTGTTTTGAAAAAAAATATTCCTTCCATGGCGGATGCTGATGCAATTCTTATAGCGTCAATACATCTCACCAAGAAATTGTTTTCCTATTTTTAACATTACGTTCATACTATTTAATCGATTGATGACTTTTATTCCTGAAGTAATCTAACCGTATTCTACAAGTGATTTGAAACTTTTCAGTTAAGTCCGCTTGTCGCTATGCGACAGACCAACTTGTCGTCGAGTTTCAAACCAGTAAAGAAATTACTTATGACTATTCCATCGGGGAAATGTAAATCAATGGTGTTTAACACTACATATAAAATGCCCCAATCAGGGCGGTGTATCTCAAATCGTTTATCGATATTTCTATCCGATTTTTCTAACTACTTGTTCCTACTGGCCAATCACAAACAGTGACTCATCTATTTGCTGCTATAACACTGCTTTTTTCGTACAAAATTTACAGTCCCTCACAGATTATAAGATAGTTATTTTCAATATTTGTGCATTTTGGAACTGTTGGACATAATATAATGGATGGAATAGTCCTATTTAATTCTTCGAAAGTTCTGGGAAATGTCCCCTCCTCGCTTCCCGAGTCGTGAATTTATCGACACTTTCCAAAGTACTCGTATTACCTATAATAAGTATTAAGGGTCGACATATTCAGACAGACTGAACTGACTCCAATTTAATAATGCTCAACTCAAACGCAATGGCGGGAACTGTAATCCAGAAGAGAATTAGCTGGCAATGCGCGAGCACGCCTTCCTGCGGCTGCTCGCCCTGTTTGACGGAAGCCCCGAGCGCTTCGCGCCCCCCGCGGCGGAATTGGATGCTTTATTGGACGGCGCGGCCGCTGCGACTCC
>BOPP01000028.1:8618594-8631192 GCA_017312745.1 Gryllus bimaculatus
CCCGGGCGTCCCAGGAGGCAGCCGGCCCCGGCCCCGTCGCCGGGCCAGACGCCAAACACCCGCGCTCGCGCCCCGCACTACCTGCCCCCGTTTCCTTCACACGTCTCTTTACGTGGGATAGCTCAGGGCATCAAGCGATGCCACTGCAGTGCATCGGAATGGAAGGGCTACGTGTCTCTGATTGATTGAGGTTTCTTCTATAAACACCGAGTGAATGATCGAGCAGTGCCCTAACAAACGGGCCACGGACCGCGCGCGCTCTTTCCTTCCTCTTGCTTGTCGTATCTTACCCCTTACACTAACATGCACTACACTACGGCAGATGCCGGGAGACCTATCGGGAGCTTAGAGTTTGTCCGGGCTAGTGCGCTAACGTCACCTACCGAGAAAATAACACACACTCCACTTACGGGACTAATGACCTCTAGTTGACTCACCCGGAATAACTACCAACCAACTACAATCATACTATATTTTACTCTATATCTCCAGTTCCTCCTGCCTCTGTCTCGCGCATTCCTCCCCCGCAACCCCGTGCGTTGTCTCCCCCTCCTGCCGTCGGCGCCACGTGCTGCGGGTTGCCTGCCCCTCCGCCCGTAGGCGCTGGCGTCGCGTCGCGTCGCGTCGCGTCGCGTCGCGTCGCGTCGCGTCGCCGCTTGACGCCAGTCACGTCGCGCTCCGGGGACTCCCCGAGGAGCACGCGCGCGGTCGGCGGGCGACGGAGCCGCGCTGGGAGGACGGGCTGGGAATTAGGGCTGGGAGCAGAGCGTGGCCGAAGGGAAGATGCAGACAAAAACTGAACTGGAGACGTGCCTATCTGAAAAGTAACTGGGCTGTTGTTACAAATAAACTTAAAAATTACAACAGTTTTTAGAAATCTGTTTATTAACGATGGCACTAACTTCGAAGTCATTATTAATTTAACGTTACGGGTATCTTTTAGAGTACTCAATTGCCAAGAGGACCGCCAGGTAGCATGTCCGCATGCACGCGTCTCTCTTACGCGCCGTGTGTCGAAACCCAGAGTCCAGAATTAGGAAGGAATTAGGATAAGGCTAAGGTTTCGGACACATCACAGTGGTCAGACTAGCTCATGTGAAGCAGTCAAGTTCGTTTTGATGGAACAAATTTTTCATGAGATTGCCCGGGAATCTAACCTGTAAATAACACAAGTGGAACGATTTTGAAACACATTTAACGACAATGTGCTGCAGTTAAATTATGGTTAGAATAGCGCCAATTAGTGATTGCCGTTGTGGCGTAAATCTAAGGTAGGAAGAATGCTTAGAATATTTAAGATAATCAATTTTAGTTTGTTCTTGCAGATTAAAATGTCTACTATATCTAGAAATTTCTCATCTAATGTAAAGAAATACAATAAAGTATTTCCTTCATAATGAAAAATTAATAGTGTTGGCTAAATATTTACTTCGCGGCGTTCGATTTGTTCTTATTCGAGTGGGACAGAGAATAAATCGTCACTCAGCGAGGAAAAAATAAAGTAGTAGACCGACACTATCCAAAGGTAGGCTCGTTGAGAAAGAGGTACATTAATTCGATATCAACGAAAGAAATCGATAGAATATATAATAGTTTATTATACCACACTGAAGTGCTTATTAGCGAGAAAATGTACTCAATAAATCCACATTTCTTAGCGACGTATTCTGTATTTTTTGTCACATGAAGTCACTTTAAGGAGTGTTTTCAATTCTACTCAAAGGTTTAAGTGCATGCCGTGCCAGATCTAAGAATGAAGGAAAATGCCTGAGAATTACCTAGTAATTTAGCACAAGACATCCAAGTTATTGGGAAAAAGAGTTAGTAACCATACTAAGGAAGCATATTAGATGAAAAAGGTACATATTTGATATAAAACAATTTTATTGAACAACATAGTTGTGATTTTCACAGTTCGCTCTAATTACCATTTTCAAATTTATTCTCCTTTCCACGCAATTACGGTCAGTTTCGTGTTGGAAAATGGCGAGCTCCACAGCAGTTTCGTTGGTCAAACGTGTTCCCCTGCAACTTTGGGGAGAGTCTTCCATCCGCCGGGAAAAGGAAACTTTTCATAGCCGCGTGTGGAGTGCAGACCTGACGGGCGACCTGGAGAGGAGCCGAGCCCAGGGCGCCGCCCGGGCCGTAATGGCCCGAAAGACGCGGAGCAGCGGTCGGTGGGCCAGACGCACGAAAACCAGTCAGGCATCGAGCAGGTGTAAATCAATAAATAAGCGAAAATAATGATAAATAAACAAAGAAATGAATAATATAAAAAGACAAGTGCAGTACAACATCAATCAATACAGAAAAAAGTTAAAGGAGATTAGAAATTTACTTAGAACCTAACGTAACGATTCCATGCCATTTATTTATTTGCGTCAAAAAATTTAGTACGTTATTTATGGATGAAGGGAGGAGTAAATCTAATTTGTTACTGAAATTCAAAACAAGTGTCGGTCTTAGTATTTTCTCTGCAGTTCAAAGGAAACAACAGGAATAAAGACCAATTGATATGAACGGGTGAATGGCCCAATGTTGTGTCTATAGTGAGACGAATTTTTAAGCAGATGTGAAGGGTAAAATATGATACAACACTTCCATTGCCTACTTTGTTAATTTAATGTGCACATATAATTGAAATTAAAAGGCTCAAATGGTACGGTCACTTAAACAGAATGGGAGACGAACGATGGCCTCTAACGTTCTGGAATTGGAAACCAACGTCAAAAATAAGACTGTGAAGACCAAGAAGTAAATGAAGGAAGGAGTGAAAGAGATAGATAGAAGCAGCTTAACTGCATTGACAGACGTAAATGGAAGCTGGGATGTGAGAGATGCCTAACGGTGCATTCTCGCAGTGTTGCTGCTTCTGCCCTTGGCTCCGTTTCGGCCCACTGCGTTGGAGCGGGCGTTCCCCAGGGCTCCGCCCCCGACGCGCCGAAAGAGCCGCCGGAAATCGAACGCCCTGGGTTCGAAGCCGGCCGAGTGCTCCGGTGCTTTTAGGGCGGCCGAGGGGGCGTTGCCGGCCCCGAGGCGGAGCCGTAAAGTGCATCGTGGGGAACACGCGAGTGAAAGCTGACAGCTTACGTCACTTCGCAAGGAAAGAAGTTTTAGACGTGTTTTTTCTTATCGAGGAAAGAGAAATAACTTTGTGAGAATGATTATTTCGTTTTCACATTAAAAAGTTACGTGGTTGGATATGGTTGCTGAGAATGGGTTCTAAGACTTACAGAAGATTACTCTGTAAAATTATAAACTGTGAGGCTCAGAGTTCATGAAAGAGTATGATTCTATATTTCTAGACTTAAGTCACGAAAAATCGTATGGAAAAATCCTAGGGAAAACCCCTGCAGGATGAAAACTTAAAATTCAATCAACATCTTCTCCCCATTAAATAATAATAGAAAGTTTTTTCTACTTTCTCGTATACGTACGTATACGGAGTACATATAAGTAGTAAAGAGAATGTTAAGTAATGCTGCAGAAAATTGATTTCGAAATTTCAGCGGAAATACACATTTTGGGGCTCCTTGATTTGTACAAATTCAAAATACAAATTGTATTGTTTATACGTCCGTCTGTCTGTGAATCTGTCTGTCAACCTCACTACAGCTTAAACTATACGTACGTGTTTTTCAAAACTAATATTCCTCGGTCGATTTAAAGCGACTCGAATCGCAATTTTGAAAACAAAAACGTTCCTTAAATTTTAGTTCTTCGCAATAAGCGCCTGGGACATTTTCAAAATTTGATAAAAAAGACTTCAATTTTTTCTTTATATTTCTTGCAAGAATATAAATACACATTTAAAGAAGGTAAAGGTCCTATGTTCTCTGTTTATTTTTGAGTTTTAAGAAATTAAAAGTTTGATTTGATGGGCATCTTCCTAAAAGTACAATATTGAAGACAGCGATGTTTTCTTCAGATATCTCTACAATTATTTCTCTAGTTCATGTCACGTCATTTTATTTTCATGGAAATTTTGAGGAAGTTATGGGTAATAATTAACAAAAACATTACAACAGAAATTTCTGAAAAACTGCTTCTAATATTGTCTTTAACTTTTTGTAGGTATAATATAGTATATATATTTATTAATATATATTATATATTATATATTATATATTATATATAGGTTAAATACAAAATATAATATTTCAGAAACGTCATTTTGCTGTGTTCTTTGTTTTATAAAAAAAAGGAATTGTAATCTTCTTTAAATATTTCTGACATAGTTAATACTTAAAATGCAGACGTTTAAATGCTTTACTGCGTTTGTGAGCACAAGTGCTTTATTTCATATGTCATAATCGCAATGATTCAGACCTCTCACGTCATTATGAGTCAATTGAAAGTCAATTTTGCATTGATTTTCAATTTTGAATTAATGATGGTTAAACATAATTTAATGACATATATCAAATGTATTGGAGAAGAAATAGTTATGTTATATTAAAAACGTATTGCTTCGGGAACTTCCTATTTCAATTTAATTACGCGGTAGTATTTATAACAAAAGCGTAACAAGGAAATAATACTTGAGACGTTCAAACTTAAATGGTTTGTTAATCATCGAGCAAGTTAGTCCTTAATTGAACATCGTGATACATTACATCCTGAAATTAACCTTCAGTTTTTGTGAAGTAAAGGATGTTTGCTATACTTGAATGGATTTTTCAAACAATAGTTGAATTACTAACTCCTTATGATGAAGGCAGTTCACCGACAAAGGAGCGATAACAAGTAAGTCTGGGGGAGAATTAATCCCGCCGGAAAGAGAAACATAATCCTGGCCACGTTAAAGAACGCCGGCCACCCTAAGAAAGAGGAGGTAGTAAAAATGCTGTTGAATGTAGGAAAGGAGGCAGGGGAAAATCTGTAGAGGGGGAAGCAAATGGGTTGGAGCTTTGCTCGTCTGTGTCGGCAGAGGGGCGGAGCCTTCGTTGCGATCGGCCGTTGCAGTGAAGGCAGGATGAAGAGCAGCAAAAGGGATTAGTGGAGGCGCTCTTCCTTTGGAACCGCTGGAGGGGGGTTGATGAGGGTGTTCATTAAATCTCAGCGGTAGGCGTGCATTTTGCCTCTTATACGAATGCAGAGGAGGAGAGACAAATATATTATTCTTTCCTTTCCAATTGTGCCTCAGACAAATGCGAACTTTGGGCTCTCATCACTTTACGTGTAGTGTTTCCTAAGCCTTTCGATAATATGGTAAAGGAAATAATCGTCCACAAAAGGATTAATAATTTTTATTAATTATTACCCACAGTTAACTTTCGGGAAACACTTTTCCCATCCTCAGTGGATCTGTGACTAGAGGAACAAGATTTAAACATGAACACGAGTTGATCAATTTGATTCTGCTAATAGAAACATTTGGTTCAACAAAATGTGCTTATTTTTTAAGATAGTGCCTCCACCAAATTCACTGTATTTCCTTTTTGTGTTCAACTTGTGAAAAGGTTCCAATTTTCTCCTCCTTGCTAGAGACCCACTGAGGATGGGAAAAGTGTTTCCCAAAAGTTAATTCTGGGTAATAATTAATACAAATCATTAAATCTTTTGTAGATGATTATTTCCTTTACCACATCATGGATTAATACAATATGTGTGCTACCACCACGGAACCTTTCGATAAGGTATCTGTGGCTAACCTAAAATAGCTTCTGAGCTGTGTTAGCTTAGAATAAGACCAGGAAACAATGACCGAAACGTCAGGTCGACCGACTGAGACGCGGACAGCTAATCAAATGATTGCGGCCGCGGAAGCCCACGCATCCATCTTACCATCACATGTTTCTTCGAAGAGGAAGTATATTGATTACCACTCGCACAATGAAACGGAATAAAGTCTGTTTTTTGAAACAGACTACCAATGTACTTCTCATGCAGAAATTGTGAAAATATGATCTCAAATTCAAAGAAGTGCAGTATACTAATTGCAGTATTCTTGAATAAATCATTTATAATAATATTACTGGTGAAGTTGATTCCTTGTGAGAATTTTAGAAAAGATATTCTCTTGTATAAGTATTTTTATGATCACTGACGATGATTGCTAGGCAATCGAAAAGATTTGAAGAATTAAAAATATTGATACCAGGCAACGTATTTTTCTCAAACAAAACTTACTAAAACGTTTTCTGCAAATACATTTTCCTTTCAACACATGCAGCGGAAAGAAGAGAGTCGAATTTTTACATTCGGAAGTTCTCGCATGGGTATTGCTTATTCGTTTCAAGTGGACCATGGTCATACACGTGCGCCCAATACATGTTTAGTATAATTCATTTTGATATTTCGGCTATGAACTTTAAAAGCTATTTAAAACAATTTACGTTTGTTTAACTTCGTTTTCGAGAACTATAAATTCAGCAAGTGAGTAACATCCACTACTGACTTGAGACCCAAACTCACCATCTATTGAATCGAAAAGCATGTGTCTGCCTTGCTAACCAAGTTAGTCTGTGTATAATGTATATTAAAATACCCATTTCATTGTTTGACTCTATTACGATACTGAGAATTAGCATAATAAAGGAAAAATATATATTCCCCTTCTGCACTTTCTACAAGTTTGCACTACGTGAAATGTAGCTGAATACGTATCGTATTAGCCAATACTACCGTCTTTGCGTAAGTTCTTTTATTCTGGAGAACCGGCAGAGGTGACTCAGTGCGTCAATTGATGTCACTGCAGTGTCTCTGAGAGGGTGGTCCTAGGTTCGAGTCCCGACAATTGCGAGATTTTCGACAGTAGCTTGCCAGCTAGGTCGAATTCAGTCGCTGTCTGAAGGAGAACTCTAGCGACCGGCTGCACTGATCAGTAGTGTTTCGTGGTTTCTCCAATCACCACGAGGCGAATGATGGAGCAGTTCCCTAAGAAACGGGCCACGGACTACGCGTGATATTTCTTTTCTCATCCTTGTCCTACTCCCTTACATACGCACTAAGATGAACTACACTACCACACATGCCGGGAGACCGGTCGGGAGCTAGAGTTTGTCGCAGCTGGAGAGAAGTAAACTGTTTGGAGAAAGCCCTTCTAGTAAACTTGTATAGGTCGGCACTGGATCTCGCCATCCGGCAGGGAAGACCATGGCCTCCTTCCGATGAAAAAACACTTACACTACACATACGGAACCAATGACGTCAGTAGTTGACGCAACCGGAATCAGTAACAACAAACCAACCAACTATGATTGAGAGATTTTCTTTGAATTTGTTTTTACGGCTATTTAGTCCTGCCACACCCTCCACTCAAACTCACTGCTCTCAGCTGTTGCTTAATTGGTCTTCTCTCGAGTGCGCGCGTGCCCGCAACTGCCAGTTATTGATGGACTGTTAATTACTCCATGATGAAGATTCAAATTGAAATATGATATGGAAGTAACATGCGTGCTTTATGGGAAAACGAATGACTGTGCGAGAAGGCGAAGACAAGGGCAGAACACTACGTGCGTAGCAAAACTTTCCGAATTTCAAATATATACGTTATTAAAATATAGATAATGTGAAGTATTTTGTCAGAGCTTTTTGGTTTCTCTGAGCTTATGAAACTAGTCTTAATCCTTATATGAAATTTGTTAATATTGTTTGGAATATCTGTTTAAAATACTCAAATTTCTCAAACAAGCGTACGTTCTGAGCTTAAAGGTATATTCGATTAAAATATTTTTCTAAATAGTTTGATTCATTCAAGCATTGAATATATAGTCTTGGATTTTTAATATTGCTTATTTGACTTCATATTCACAATCAACGACAGAAAAAATGAAGTAAATGTAAATTAAATTACACTTTGGCCATTTATTTGTAAATATAGGCATAAAATAACTACGGTAATACATTACTTTCATGTATGAATTTAAACCCCAACATTCAAAATTCTTTTTGGCATACGTAGTTACATATTTCTGTTTGACGTTGATAGGTACGAGTGAACAAACAGCGTTGAGAATATTACCTTAATTTCTCTCTTAATTAAATAACTTTTTTATGCTTTTAAAATTAATATTTTTGGTATAGATTTACAGTTTAAGACACTTTTATTCTCAATCTTAAAGTATATTTTAACTACATAACTTCGTCTTATAATGTTAAAAACTATCTAGCAAAATCAGCTCCGTTTACATTCCTACGTTTAATATCTTTTTGCCAGACTATTCACAACAGCTGATCGTCAGATTCCATGGACTATTAAAGAGGTTTCTGTAATGATGTGGAAGTCTATCAGCCGATTGTTCGAATACAGCTGCAAGGTAAATAGTGTCTTGAAAGATATTGTCCATTGACATGTGTTACGTACCATGGTTGTTTTTGTAATACTCGGGCATTATTTATAAAACTCGCGCATAAATAATACTCGCGCATTATTGATATTGATAAACAGAGGTATACACTAATTATATAACAAAGGATTTAAATACCTTAATTCTCGAACAAGAAAAGTTAAGGTAGGAAAGATGTAAAATAATAATTTACTTTTCTGTTCTAAATTATAGGACATTAAAAATCTCTTTTCTGTAATATTAAGAGACATCCATATGTTACTTTAATTTTTGGATGATACGTTATAGTTTGTTATTGCTATCGATACACAGCTTGATACACACTCCATAACTTACCTGGATTGAGAGGATCGTTATTTGGAGGAAAATACAGTCCAGTGATATTGTATATGTTCAAATGAAGCGAATTATGAGAGAGTTAAGAAAGGGAATTATGAGACGGAAATATGAAAAGACAAACTGAGTCAAGTTAACAGCTACTTAATTTGTAAATAAGTAATTCTAAATCACTAAAATTAGGCAAAACATCAAATCATGTGTGTAGCACGGGCGTTCACTGGTTCTAATGATTTCGGACGACACAATTTTCGCTCCAAAGGCCCTGGGGCATTTTGTCGCCATTTGAACCCTAACGCCCTTGGTGCTTATACGTCTACTTTTCTGTTTTGGTGTTTTCATTACAGTATAATTCAAATATATATCTTAAGTATTTGGATAAGTTTTTGTTAATAGTCGGAGTGGGTGGTGGTGGCCTCCGCTTTGTGTCATTGGAGAGAGTTCGTTCCGTCAGCAGCTGCTTGTGGACCGACCACGTGAACTAAGGCTCTGCGCTTTAGTTGACCTTTGTCTTTGTGAGGAGAGAATTACGAGTATGTGGTCCTGACTGTGCGAGTTTTAATGAGTTTTCGTTTAATTATTTTACTGACTGCTGATAAATTGATGTTTGGTTAGGTTCTGATGTGCGAGTATGTTACACATCGGATATTTTCTTAAATTTATAACCAATTATGAAGTTATAATTAAAAATCTGTAGATAACTGACAAAGATAAAAGTTTCATTAATCTATCTTGTCGAACGTTCACAGTACTAACTTTTAAGTACAACAGACTCTGAATAATTTTTAATTCATCAATAAAATGTATTGCATGAATTATGTATTACCGTCAGATATTAAACATAGTAGCTCAAAGTAAGATTTACTAAGACTTACTTTTGTTGATGAAGCAGATGGTTTTAATAAATGATTGATAAAAAACATCAGTGCGTCTGTAGTGTAATGGGACGGTCACACGCGTCAGGATTGGACGCTCGTTTTAAATTTTATTTTAAACAACGTTGGAGCTGTCGAAAGTAGACAGCCAGGAAAGGGACATATTTTGCTATCTGCGCACGTGCGAACGCTGCCGAGCGCCCGAAAGGGCTGGACCCCATTGTGTGGATGGCGCGCCGCGTGCTGGGACTCACTCACCCAGTGGCCGAGATGTACGAGACGCCACAATTTTATCCAAAATCCGCGGTGCGAACTATCGCTGATGAGACCGCTATTGGACAGCGCTCACCGCGAGATTTGAGGGGGACAATCGCCGAAAACTGGGGGAGGCCCACGTGATCTCGTGACACGACGGAGGCCACCGAGGGCCCTACGCTCGATCATTTCGAGGGAGGAGACGCGGGAGCTATTTTGGACCTTTGAGATGAGAGGCGAGCGCGTGGAGGAGGCAACTTCGCGATGTACTGATGCTAAGACGGAGCCACTTGTTCGGCTGACGTACGCATAGACGCCAGGCCGCGAGGCGCCGCAGCCGCTCTCCAGACTGCCGCCGCCGCCGCGCCGCCGGTCGCTCACGCGCCGCCTGGGCCAGGCCAGAAGCTGGACAATCGCCGCTCGGGGAGGACTCTGTGACCAACAACTATGAGAGCACCCGAATTCGGGGGAGCCTGTGACGGGCAGAGGCGCGACCACCGCCGTATGGGGCCACGCCGCCGACGCTAGCGTCCGAGACACCAGGGCATCGCCCGCTGCTCTGCCCGCCCTTCGGGAAGTGAGGGAGGCTGCCACGGCCGCCGCCAACTGTGCTGCGCTACGCCGCTTGGTCCAAGGATGTCGCAGCTTGCGCTAATGCACGTCCTGAATGCTGGAGTTAGAGCGAGCGAGACAGAGTGAGATACAGACATTCAGACAGACAGACGGCCAGGATGGCAATTCGAAACCTCATGCTAGCGCCTGGCCGACGTCGACACCTCATGGCCGACGCCGAGCCCGCCTGACGGTCCGAACAACGCCCGGACAATGACCCGAGAGGGCATGGCAATTAAATTAAGGTTAGGTTAAGCTACGTTAAGTAAATTAATAATGTTATCAGAGGACCCACATCACGTATTGCAATCAGAATTAAAATCCATTTTTAACCAAATCATGATAAGTTTCCATGCATTGCTGCATTGAAAAGCCGGTCACGCTTGCGTTCCATCATAATTTCAAAGGTGGGCAAACGGGGAAACGCTGCAGACATAAAATCAGAACAGGTGAGTCGTGTCCCCCCGGGATTCCCCCCCCCCCCCTGCGGCGAATTGGCGCAGCGCCAGTCGCGGTCAGATCGACCAGATTAAAGTTAACATTGATAAAAAATAAAATAAAAAGGGGGCAATGTGTTAAGGCACGTGTGATTGTTTAACCCTCTAAATAGTAATATATTATTCTAGTACTTAGCCCAATTTTAAATCTTCTGCTAATCCACAATACAGATTTATTAAGGTAACCAACTTTATTCTGAATGTATATCTCAGTAAACGATACTGTTTGCATGCAATAGTCAATTCGAATGCACAGATGGATCATACGAAAATACATATAACACTACTTTTTTTCTAGACTTTGCTCTAATCGAACTATGTTATAAAAGTATATTCAACATGAAAATTTCAACGTGCATAGTTTGACTTATGGATTACGTTTAAATTAACTAGGCGCACTGTGCTCCATTTAAGTCTTCAGAGCGGCTAAGCTGCCTCAGAGGGTATCGCTGTGGCGCCTCTGTTCGGGATGTTCTAGGTTTTGAGTCCCGACGTATTAACGACATTAGCCACTGGCATAGTCGAAATGTGTTGCTGGCTGGAGGAAATTCCAGCAAGAGGCTGCACTGCTTTGTACTTTTCTGTGGTTTCTTCCAACACTATCAGACTAATACCGGAGCACTACGCAAGCTTCAGGGGGCATAACTTACTTGGTCTACATTGATGTTGTGCGGGTTCCCTGCAAACAGCGTGTCAAGATTGCTAGTGACTAGAAATATTTTCGGTCTCCAATATATATTAAGGACTTATTTTAACATTAATAACCTTTGCACTGTATTATCGAACTGTATCTAACTATCGACTGTATTACCCTCGAAATGATAATTGTGTTCAATGTTGTGTAATATATTGCGAGCAGCTTAAAATGTTATATTATTTTTTAAAGAATGTTATTAAGTAAAACACTCTAAGGCAACTAGGTGATTAACAGAACTGGTGAACTAAATGCATATCACAATATAATGTTTTATTTCTTTCTCAGAATTGACAATCCGTTTAAGTAATAATTGCACTTCAAACATTGTTGACTTTCTTTAGGTCGTAGTATAGGAATCTGGAGATATTTAAAATGAAATCATTAAACTTTGGATTAAATTAGCAGATGAACAGGCACACTCATACATAGGGGCTTTAGAGTGCAATGGCAGGGAAGCGCACATCGCTACTGGGCGTACAAAATTAAACGGCTACTTGACCGGCAGGGTTGAGAGACGTCTCTCCGGAAATGGTGGGAATAGGAGAACCCGTAAGATAGAACGGCTGATTTCGCGATAGACTTGCGGATATTAAAGGCAAGAGATCTGGGCAGCAACGCTGAAAAATGTTCGCTAGTAGCTCAAATACAAGGAGTCCGTTATGGGTGTTGCGAAAGTTACGTACATACTCTCGGAAAGGACGCGAGAGCGGGATACGCTTGGTTCAGGGTTGGGGGTGGATGCAGCGTAGACTAAAGGACGCAAGTGTAATGGCATCTGTATGCTTTGCGGTGATAGGGAAGACTGGATCCACTCCTCTTAATTTGCTGTGCGACAAGAATCCATGGGAAGAAAATGGATGGGAATGGAAATTACTACTTCCTAAACAGGAACGTAACTCGCCCAAAACAGTTTAGGTGATAAACGATGTAAATTTATGAAAGATTAGGAAACACTTTTAGGAAAGGTTCGGACCATTAGGGAAACTGAAATTAGGGAGAGGGAAAACAGCAGCGTTAGCTTGAGCGGAGCCTAGA
>BOPP01000028.1:8631904-8656816 GCA_017312745.1 Gryllus bimaculatus
CCTAACTTGACTTTCTTACAGCTTTGCGGTATTGGCCAAAAACAATCCCACCCATAACACGCACTAAATATAACTTTAGAAAACGATGATGGCCAAATGGGTATTAATACACGAGTGTGATATATGTAAATTTCGAACGAGTGTACTAATACACATTACATAGAGTTTCATACGATCCTTTTTCTACGACTTAGAGTGAGTTACTTTTGTAAGTTAAACTATTACGTTGAATGGTTTCGTTGAGGTTGACATGCAGGATTTACCTCCATAAATCTACCCTGCCATTTCTAACCCTGCCACAGATGGCTTTGTTTACCAGACCGCCTGTGAGGTAGTAGAGCGTTTGTCAAACAAGTTCAAAGGGAAATTACGATCCAATTTATTTTAAATAATATTCCACGTATAAAATTACTAATAATAAAATAAATTTAAACTGGCAAGCATAATGAAGTATTAAATGCAATTTTAATGTACACAGTCGAATGAACCATTTACTATAACTATTATCAATGATAAATTGTCAATACTAGGTTTGTCACCTTGTCAAGAACCTACATCATAATGGAATCTTTATCATAACGAGTATCATTTACAATGAAAATTACTTAGATAAATATCTGCCGTCATATTTTATTCCCTCCCTTCGCGGCTTTGAAAGTAAACGTTCCGCAAAGGTGCCCTGGTGCTGGAAATGAAGGGAGGCCGTTTAGAATTTGCGTGATCGCTTTGAGCGCCACACTCCGAGGGCTGTCGGACGCGGCCGGGCGTTCGCCGCTCCTCGCGCCAGCTGCTTTGTGTTCCTTTCCATCCGCCGGCTCCGCTTGGACAGAGCAGCAGCGCACCGCGTGACGCCATCTTTGGCACGCGCAGCCGTGCGCTGAGGAGCCAGGGGGAGGGGTGGCCCACAATCGAGCTCGTTGGTCAGGGGAATTCTCAGAGGAATTCTCTTTGCGTCCTTTTTAGCTTAGTTCTTTTTACCTACATAGCTATTTCAAAATAGAATATTTCAGAAACATGCCCATTTTGTAGACATAAAAAAGTCATTGAGATGCGTTTTCGCTAAACAAAAATGTGCATAAAAACATTTCACCTTATGCACAATTTAAATAATATTTTTAGGAAGAATCCCCATTTCGGGTCCGCCAGGTTCATCTCAGGGGTGACTACTTCGATTGTGACCTTTGGCCGATGTTTGTTTCAAGTTGCCTAGTGGTGAAATTTTTGGCACTGATGTGATATATTCTTTTCCAGGACGTAATTAATTTTCAGGTCATTGTACTTCCTGTAACCGAGGTTCACTGTAAACGGGGTTCAGGTTCATTATAACCGAATTTTATGTTTATTTGTAATGACACTGAAATGGCAGCCGTGACTTAAGTTCCCCATAAGCGAGGGTTTACTGTATCTGAGTTCTCTACAACGGGAGTCGACATACGGTATCGCATATTACACATTTTTAGCAACAAACAATTATAAGCAAATTGAAAGTATTATGTAAGCAAATTTGAAGTATTATTTTAGGCCCATGAACCCCGATGGGTTTTTGTCGCAAGCCAAAGAATATTTGGGTAAAAGTTATAAGCAATTGCTCTACTGTGTCAAAAGTTTTAATTGAACGAAAACACACACTTTCTTTTTTAAAACATATGCATACATTGACAAATGTATAAGCATACAATTATATACATGTACTTGCATTGCAGACAAAATTATTTTTAAAACTGTATAGCATGAGGTTTGGAATCGCCATCCTGGCTGGCTGTCTCTCTGTCTGTATGTCTGTCTCTCACTCTCTCTCTCTCGCTCGCTCTAACTCTTTTATTTTAAAGCCAACAATGATACTACATTTTATATACATTGATTGTATATGAACCATTGATAAAATGAAAATAGTATAATTATCTTGAGACACAAAAAACTCGCGATTTGAAACATTGTAGAAAAATCAATCAATCTATTAACTAATCAATACATGTCTCAACAATAATAATGAAGACCTAAGAAATTTACCAAAATACAACGAAAATGAAAAGTCTGTAATTTGATTTAGTTTTCTCAAACGCATTATGCCTTTTATACTCGTTTTATATTTTTTAGAAATTAAAAAAAAGAGCCAATATTTTAAAACGTATTAAATTGTTATTTATCTCTTCCAATGTTTGATTAGAAGCACTCGTATAATTAGAATTTTGTAATAGATAACAAGTGTAACAGGAAATATTTTGTACATGATATGAAATCATTGCATAATTAAAGAAACATATGATGATACGTGAATAAATAATTTTAAATATTAGATCGCAATCACAAAAAACACGACAAAATATCCACAACATTACATCACAAAACATAACAAAATATTCTTTCTTGTTACTATTATGTATTTAGAAGGAATCACTATAATATTACGTTGGTATTTTTATTGACGTAATGAAATTGCATAAGTCAGTTCACATTTTTTCCTGTAAATGCATAGAGATAGACTTACTGATTTACTGACATCTGAATGCAGACGTGCTGGCACGTCTATAACAAAACGATTCGTAACGAGGAGACCATCTGAAAGTCAAATGAAAGCCTACAAGGGTAAAGGGCGCTCCGACCCCGTTTGTGCATCGGTGGAGGGACACTGGACAAGCTGTCGGCGGTCGGTCGCGCGGCCGCGCTGAGGGACGAGAGGGAGCAGGGGACGGAGTGGGGAAGGGGGCGAGACAGATGAAAGCGGGGGTGAATGCGAGAGGAGCAGGGCGGGGAGGGTCTGAGTGAGGCTGGGCAGGGAAGCTGGGAGCACCGACGGAGTGGGTCTGGGACTGTTCGGCGTGGGGCGGGGACGATGTGTGGTGGAAAATCACGAGGAGGAGAGAGGAAGAGGGGCGGGTAGCAAGTGAGGGGGATGGGCGTGACGGGGGGGCTTGGGGAAGGGGCGGAGAGTGGGGGCAGGAAGAGTAGGGAGGTACGTGACGGAGGGAAGGGCGCGGGTGGGTCTGAGGGGCTGGAGAGGGGATTGAGATAGGGCGTGCCCGGGCGTGACGCACCGTGAGGAGGGGCAGGGTAGAAAAGTGGGCGGGGAAGGGGCGGGACGCCGGGGCAGCCTGGAGGCCGTGAATTGTTAACGAGAGGAGCCTGCTGGCGCTCTCTAATCCACGGCTTCACCGCAGCTCCGACGCCAGGACTCGCCGGGCCCCGCTCCCCAGCGCCCCGCCGCACTCGGCCAATCCCTGCACGCCTCCACTCCACTCCACTCCGCTTCTCTCCACTCCACTTCGCCCCTCAACTCACGCCCGCCCGGCCCCAAATATTTTCAGCACAACTCAACTCGACAAACCCACCATAATTCTCCCCACTCGGTACAACACACGAACTCCTCATCACTAGACTATAACTTCTCAATGGATCATCAATTGACTATAACTCCTCAATGGATCTCAACTCAATTCGCCTTTCTCATTCGGCCAAATTCGACCCGACTCACTCAACTTTCTGATTACTCCCTGAATCCGACTGACACTCGCCCTGTTTTCCCTCTTTACGCCTCGTAGTGCCATTTCTGCCCCTAACCAATGACAACTTACTTGAAACTCGTATATCCTATCAAATCTCGCCAAAGTCCAACTCCAACCATGCCCTCCTCATTTTTACTGTCTTCCTACGGAGTAGAGGAAAAAGTTATGTAATGCTGCGGAAAAATGTTAAAACCGATAGAAAAACTCTTATTAAAAGGTATTGGTTACGAACAAGTTGATAAATCCAGTTGCTAAATTTAGAAAAAATCATCTATCTCGTAGTGTATCCTTATTTCAACTTTCAATACAGAAAAAATGAATGACGGCAAAACGTTTGTCTGCCTGACTTTCTGTCTGTGAACAACGCTAACGGCTAAACCGTTCAGCTGATTTTCTGCATAATTGATATTCTCTAATAGATCTAGCTGACGTCCCGACCTCTTGAATTTGAAATCGAAATATTAATTTTGGATATTTTTTACATGAAGCTCCTGGGACATTTTCCAAATTAAAAAAAATCTCCATTGGCATTTATTTAATTTCCTTTTGGATAGTGTAAAGGACGTTTAGAAAAATCGTACAGGTCTCATTTTCCTTTAAAACCTTAATTTTTCGAAAATTACAAAACATCAAACATTTTCGGCGTGTTACCACAACTAAAATATTAATGAATTTTTCTTAATAAAATCTGTTCCTTAAAGATAGATTTTGCTGTAAAGTCATGCATAATCTTTTTTGAAAATTTTTTCGTAATTTTGCGTGAAAATACAGGCGAGAAAGTGTGTGCTATTATAGCCCCACTAGTTTCCACTCGCAGGCCCTCCTCCGCAGACTTTCCGAGCCGTCCTCCACCTGCCACAGCTCACTCTTCATTGCGGGCCGCGCACGCCGCCTCGTCTTTATTCCAGCAGCGTCCGTCCGCCGCCACCGGCGCCGCCCACGTGACCCGTCACTTCTCCCTCCCACCCCCTCTGCCTCTGCAGTTGTTCCCGAGCCCAGGCAGTTTTGCTTTCTCGTATACGCACGTGTGTGAGGAGTAATCTACTATGTAGGATAGGGAAAGACATGAAGTGCTACGGAAAATCGATTTCAAGATTTCAACGGAAATACACGTTTTGTGGGGTCCCCTTTTTTACGGAACTGTGTTGTTTGCTTCAGAACGTCTGTCCGTCTGGTCGCATGTTTGTCTGTCTGTCTGTCTGTCTATCTGTCTGTCTGTACGCGTGTTCGTCTGTTGGTCGTTTGTTTTTGAACACCACTAGCGCCTAAACAATGCGTAGGATTTTTCTATTTTGTGCTGCATTTTATGCCGTGAGTCCACACGAAGTTTTGTGAGAACTCCCTTTGCTGTTACATGCGTTTATTCTCTATATGTTATGCAATAGTTTCTCAAAACTTCTTTAGATGTCCATCTGTTTGTATTTAAAAATTATGTTATATTGTTGAAAGTTTTCTCTTGGTTTCTTCACCACACATCATACGTTTCTCATTATATTTACTGCGTTAAATAATAGACTAAATAAATATTGGTTTAAAGCTCACAATGTATATGAGAACAAGTAAACTTTGTCTCCACGCTGCGACGTTTCCAATTAAGAAAGAACGCAGCCTCTCTCGTTTTTCGCTCCTGATTTATCTCGCCCGCGATAGCTCCCAGTGCGTCCCTCGTCTCGAGGGCAGACGTCCCCTCGAATGCCGCACTCATCCGTCTCGCAGCGCCTCGGGCGGCGCACGTTGGGGCGAGGTCTCAAAAGCTGGCCACAGTCGAAAAAAAGGCGTTTGTTTAGGGAATTTGTTTACATGCATTACAATTACTAAAACATATTAAAATTACTTAATTAATAATTAATATTCGCACAAATGGTAACTTAATTTTTTTAGTGGAAGCAGTTATAAGTTTCATAGAGTTCCACAACAAAATTTGTATAAACTTCATTATCTATTAATTAGTTATTGAAATATCAAAAAACAGCTATTAGCTGATAAATCAATAAAGATATTGTCTGGTATCTTTATTGATTTATCATAATAAAAAGTTATCTACCTCACCAGCGATCCAATTAAAGCTATTAGCTGCTATTTTGCATTTCGAGCAGAGATATTTCAGAAGTTTTTAAAATTTTTAATCCGCCATATTGGATCCGCCATTTGCAATGTTAAAATTGGAATCGGAATCAGCGAACTCATAAAACTCGGTTTACAAATTTTTATGAAAATTTAAACATTTTTAGACAGTGTGTTTAATTTTTAATCTCTCATATTGAATCATCCATTTTGTTTTTGTTTCAATTTTGACATTGAAATCGTAATCAGCATGCCCCAAAACCGTTGTATACAAATGTTCCTTAAATTTGTATATCATTTCCATACTTTGGCCAGATTTTCGGGATCTTGCCCCCATGTGCGGCCGGGACATGCCTCTTGCAGCCGCTGTGCGTCCTCCTTAATTAAAATAGCAACAATGAACCGCCTTCGTTAGCAAGCGCAGAATTTATGTGCGTGAATGCTTACTTTTCGTACTCAAAGGGCGAATTTGCTCTCTGATAAATCGTCACCCCGGCGTTTCTAATTTTTATCACATGTCCCGTTCTTGGCTGAACCGAAACGGTACAGAGGTGGCGTAGAATCTTGGCCTTCGGATAAGGGGTTCGTGTGGTTAGCACAAAAACATCACTCTACCGTATACACTGGTCTTCTTCAGCTTAGGGTGGGCTTTCTCACTGACACACAACATTAGATACTGGCACATTCGTAAGGATAGCGCACGGTTATATTTGCCTCGGCCGGGAATCAAACCCAGGGTTGCGTCCTGGAAAGCAAGCGCCCCAACTAACGAGCCATAGAGAATATTTTTTATCATATACTTCGAAAATAATACAGAATACTGCCTATTTGCAATTATGCAGTCTGGGAGTAATATTCCAGCAAAAGCTTTCTTCTCAGTTTTACAGCTCAACCAATTAAACGTTGAGCGATATAAAGTTTTCATCGGAAAAACTTTTTTTCGAGATTGAATTGGTGAATTGAGTAGAGTGAACGCATTCATCAAGTGAATTTTCTGACATCAGTATGTATTTGGCTTTTAAACTATCCACTGCCTCTCACTGCATTTGTTTTGGCGTCAACTGAATTTGAACGATTGCTTTTGTTTATTGTATATTTTACACATATTGAATTGTATAACTTGTTAAAACTGTTGTATTTTTACTTACAACTATCTGAAAAATAGATTTATCATGATGTCTCGTATTTTCATGTAATTGTATTAATGATAATAACAATAAGGATTTCTACATAGAAATAGCATTTCGAATTAATATATTACTTATATTTTATTCGTTCATAAATATGTCAAATTATATTTTTCGCTGTGAAATAATATAAATTATTTATCGCATATGTAAATAAACGAATACAAATGTGAGTACAAATAATATTCATAGGGACATGTATAATTATTTGAAAGATGGTATTAATTTTGTAATAAATAGCTTTTAACTCAGAAGAAAATAATTTTTAGAAAAATTGCAATGAATATAAAAGGTATGTTTAGTTTGAAACACGGAAGAAATTCTTAACATAATGGTGAAATGGGAATAGCTATTTAAAAACACTACCTAAAATCTGAAACGAGAAAGAATCTAAGACAAATAAAATATTTTGAAATGCAACAATTTGTTTTAAAAACTCTTTCTGGAGAGCTGATTTATTGTCGGAGAGGTTTGATGAACAGGCTCGTGTTACGAATGCCCGTGTATGTAGCTATAACTGCATCGCTTATTCTTATTGACGGTCAACAATATCTCTTCCCTTAGTGGGTACAGAATGACACAGTGATATTGATTGATAAGGGAAGTGACGAATGGAGACAATGGCGCTCAGATATATTGCTAAACTTGGGAGGCCTGTCAGAGTTCCATGTGGAAGTCTCCTGCGAACTCATTTCTTCCGGCACAAATTTCATATGCACTGACCGGGATTTGAATCCTACAACCCAGATGCAGAGGGTGATCATGAAGTTCGTTGTGCCACTGCTCACTATACAATAGATAATTGAAATCAATCATTCATATTCAAATTCAACACGTCATATTTTTTACAGAAACGTCCTTCATTCGCGTTTGCGTCGCCCATTATGCGAAATCCGTTTCACAATTTATGTTCCGCAAAGCGGAGCAGCGGCGAAGCAGCACCCGCCAGCGCTAACCGGATTTTCCGCCACATCCGGCTGCCCGCAATGGAGAGTGATGCGCCTTGCGGACCCATCGCAGACATTTTTATTCAGGCGTCATAATTCCGATGCCCACAAACAGCGACTCTCGTGAAAATTTAAGCAACGATCCCACGTAGCAATAAACGTTTATTGCATGTCACAAAATGGCCTCCCGGCACCGTTCGAGCTGCTTCAGCGAAGCTACTTCAATTACAGCTGGCTTTCGGCATTGTGTGGCGCACAATGTACATGATTACTCGCTTAAAGTAGTGTTTCATTTCAGATGGAAACATTTATTTCGTGTAATTTATTTTTGAGTAATACAGATGGTTAATGTTGCGTTTATCTCACATGTAAATATTTATTTCTTAGGGTAGAAAGGTAGTGTAAAATGTTTAAATATAATATTGTTGTGTTTTTAACATTGCCGATTAATAAAAATAAAAAAATTCTATTCATAATTTGTTGTTTACGAATATCAAGTAGGAAAATAGTACTTACGTAACAAGGCCGCAAGACGTGTGATTCGCAAACTCGCCTCTTTGACAAACTCGACTCGTGCGTGAATGACCTCGTGCCCTTGTTGCTTGTACTATTTGCCAGATGGAAAATAACCCGCCGTAATAAGTCTTGAGCAAAACGCAATACGACAAGTAGAGGAATATGAATTTAATATCAAATAACAAGAAATATCTTGATTGTAAAAAAGGACATGGATTCGAGGAACTACTGTTTGTGAAATAATGAACAAAGACGTCGTCAAGACGAAAGACAATTGCGAATCGTTACAAATGTTTCGCACACTCTTCGCGATGATTCGCGCAACGAAAAAATTAGCTGTTTCCCACACGAAAAAGAAGTAACAGAAATTGCGGTTTGCTCACGGCGGCGTATTAAAAATACGTTTTACGTTACACTTAGTAGAAAGATTTTTTCGTTGCAGTTTTGTTATATACACTCTAGCGACATGATCCAGAAGTTCATTTTTCTGCTATCAAGGAAAGCAACAGAAAGGCCACAGTGGATATTGCTTAATCTAAATCAAATATTTGCAGTTAATTATCTAATCGATTCTTTTCATGTAGTCAGTGGATAAATGCATGCACAGTTTCTAAATTGATTTTATAAGTTACTGCCCCTTTAAATGGTTCTTCGTGTTAGATTTGTTCTTTATTAGAATTTAAGCCAGAAGTAATATGAAACTCCGGTATTTATTTTCTAAGCTATTCAACACAAATGTTTGTCAGATATTTATGTTCAGTTCAAGAAAATTCTCTCTGGTGTTCATAGCAAAGAAAATCTCTATTTCTTGAAGTATGCTACTGAAGGAGGGTACTATAACGATCGGCAACATTACTATCATTCCTTTCTGTTGCGTTTTGCTATGCAAAAGTGTTTGTTGGTGTTTCGACTGCAGGTAAAGCAAGTACTTTGCATAAGCGTCCAATTAATTGTTATCATTATAATCCTATTCTGAATGTGCTGCAATTCTTACGCTTTCAACGGTCCTTTTATTTTTATTTTGTTTCTTTCTTCTCCCTTCACTCGAAAGACCTTTGCAATGACGTTTCTCTTCTGGTTAATATAAACTCTCTTGTTGATTTTGCAGGGTTCATTTTGCGCATCTTCGAATTATTTTTCAATTGCAACTTAAAATACACTAACTTACAATACTCGTATCAATTTGTAGGAATCCAACGCGCTTTTTCAGGACACATCACATCACCTGACAAGTTTTTTCATAAAGGAAAACCTCATTTTTCACTTTTTAGAGCTTCAGTCATGTAGTGTAAACGAACTTCGTTTCCTTCAACATTGTTTGCAGATAATTAATAAATTTAAAAAATATATATTTATCAGGCTTACCATTTATTAATATTGGCTGAATAAAAATAGAGATCTCAAAATCGTAAAATTTTATCTCTTTATTAAAGTGAGATTTTAGATAATGATGTCATTTTAAGTATTACATCTACTAACACGAAACGTTACACACATTACACTGGATTGGTAAGAAATAAAAAAAACAAAAGCAAATCACATAGATTTATTCAGAATTACCACGTCAAATACTGAAAACCATATCGTCGTGATATTTCCTTATGACGGTGACATTCTATTTATACTGAATATAACAGCAACCGCAAAATTTCAACATAGAAACGAACACATCAATTTAATGAATTGAAAACAACAGAAGAAGAAAGTGTATTTGAAGTAATTGCAAAAATCCAGTCAATAAACGTTATCTCTCTTTGAAACACCGCTAATCGGCGCTGGATCGGTCATCGCTTGGTAGAGCTGTGCAAAAGACGAGGAAAATGTTCCTTCCGTTGATTAAAATGAATGCTGGTTTCATTTACATTTACAACCAACTGTTTCACTTACTACTGCTGTAAATGGTACTAATATTACGTCTTCCTCCAAACGAAGCACTTAAACGCCATTTCCCACCACATGTTCATTGGCCAAACATGATCTACCGACACGATTCCGTAGAAGTTTGAAACATTTTTTTGAACCACCCTGCATTGGACTGAAAGTTTATTAAAATGTAAAGACAGATAGATGAAGATTGATCTACAATTGCAGCGATTTAAATGAAATAACTGGCACAAATATACATTTGTAAAAGCACGCTCTGAAGTGAAATGAATCAAAAACCAAAACCAGGAACCAAGAAAAGACAGAGTAGAATTACAACGAGTGAGCTTAGTGTAAACGCTGCGTAAACGTTGTGTCACGTTGCTGAAATACGCGGCCCATCTCGGCGGATGACGTCACTCTGGAGGGTCGCCAGGCGCCATCGAGCGGGTTGGACCAGGCGCCGCGCCGCTCCGTTTGGCCGCTGCGTTTTGGCGACGCGCGCTCGTCATCGGCGCAGCGAACCGGCCCGGCCCTCCTCAGCGCCAGGCGCCAGTCGCCCTGCGGATACGCGCGTTGCAGCAAACGCCGCCGCCGCCGCCTCCCGGAGCCTACCCGCCAGATCCGGCCCAGCCGTTGGAAGCGAGATCCGGCTTCTGCGAACACTTATTCGCAGACCACACATTTTGCGTTCTGTTCTCCTCGTGATTACACGAGGTTTTGGGGAATTATTGTATGAAGGATTTGAAGCGCCTGTCGCCTTGCTGCTGCTGCTGCCAAGCCGCTCCGCCGCCAAAACCTCGCTACATTCAGCCTTTGCGAAGTGGCCAGTGGATCACAGGGCACACATCTTGTGTTTAGGTCTACGAATGATTACATGAGGTTTTAGGGAATTATTGTGTGCAAAAATAGTTTCATTCCAAGAGATTTTTTGGCGTTCTACGTGTGATTACACGAAGTTTGTGAGAATTTTGTGTGATGAATTAGTCGATCTCAAGAGAGATTTTTAACCCAGCGCTGGATACGGTCTCTGCAAAGTGACCAGTATCTTAGCGCGCACCTTTTGTGTTTTGGTCTACACGTAATTAAACAAGATTTTGGGAAATTATGGTGTAAAGGATTAGCTCTATTCCAAGTGACTTTTTACAGTGAGGTTCATCGTCTCCAGAAGACATGTTCCACTAATTTCAAGACAAGTCGGTGTTGATCAATTTTAGGTAATGTGAAACATGCCATAAATTGATACATTATCGAATCGCAAATCGCAAGAAGGCTGGAGTAATATTAATGCAAGAACCAGCAGGATTTCATAAAAATGAACTGTTGACAGAACACGCAGATTTTTGGCTGAATAAACGAAGATTTGGAAACTAATCTGTGAAGGATTATTTAGATTCCAAGAGAGTTATTGACCGTGCGTTTGTCGTCTTTCGTTGCAAAGTTCCGCTAATTGTAAGCAAAATCAATTATGATTGGTTTTAGGTGAAGTGAAATTTGCAATAAAACGATATATTATCAAATCGCTATTCGCAAGAAACAGCCATTAATGTTCATGCCAGTACATCATGCGTCTCTTCGAAGCAAACCAGGGCTGGGAGAACAAGGTGTTTTTGGACACGAAGTTTTACGGAACTTTTGTATGAAGCATTAGTTAGATTGCTTGTGAATTATTGGCCGTGAGATTGTCAACTAAAGGCGATTCCTCCTAACTTCAAGGATAGGTTTTAGGCGAACAGAAAGTTAAAAATATATTAATCTAATCGCGATTTCCAAGAGATCAAGAATTGCGGGAATAATGCCGTTGTCTCAAATCTTCACATAAAACTAGTACACATATTCACGTGTGTTATGTTGATGTTTATTTGACACTTGATTTGAGACAAACGTGTGGATCGTGACACACCTCAAATTCAACAGGGTACTTACTGGCAAATTTTTGGGCGTCATTTGTTTCTAAAGCGGTTAAGGTATTATTTCAAGTGAAGTTATTTTACAGAGTTAATGTCTACTTCTTTAAAACAAAATATAGAGTTAAAGTAACACAGCACCAGAGGGTTTTTGAATTGTAAATCACATATATATCAAATAATTAAAATACAAGAAGATGAAGAATCTAGGAAATTAATGTTAATTTGTGTTACTTAAATTAAATTACTAAATATGTTTCCCTAAAAAATGAAAGATAGCCGTCGTTTCACTCAATACTGTAATATAAATTATACGTAAATTTATATTCAGAGAAAGTTAGTGGTTCATGTTTCAGATATATTTCTCTTCCAGAATGTTTATCATTCTTTGCTAAAAACTGGTCGATTGTAATCTTCTTCTTGAGGCATTTTTATTTTGTGTGTTTCAAAAAAATCTATTCAACCGTAGTTAAAGTGAAAATTCCAAGGCAGGAGAGCATTATCGAATCGCTATTTCCAATAAATCGCGAGTAACATTTCAAAGAATTCAATGCATGTATCGAGAAGTAATGTGTGCTATTGTGTGTGTTAAAGTATTTAAGAGATACTTAATGAACGTCAATTAATATCTTCGATATCATTTTTGCATATTTCTTGATTAGTTATAGACGAACAAAAAGTAACAGGAGATCCGAGAAATATTGAATCTCGAACTGTGGGAAATCACAAGTGTGGTTAATGCGCGTGACCAAAATACTCACTGAAAGTAAAAATCAATGGCTATAGGTGATCTTCAAAAGACGTTCTTCTGAAAAATGCTAACTATACTACATAAATTACAAACTGTCCATTGTACCCAAGAATCTTAGTATTGCTTCAGGTATTAAATTTTGAAGCAAGAAATCTCCCCAACTTCTAATGCGAATTGCATTAAGGTTCTCCACAAGTTGTGATACTATCTTCATTTCTTATGCAAATATTGTTTGTTTACTCGTAAGTATGCACAGAGTGTTCTGCTGAAAAGAAACCGCGTGCGTCTCGCAGCGCTGGTGAATTTGCGGCCCATCGAGTGAGGTGCAGCTGTGACAGGCGAGGACGCCACTCCGTTCCCTGATCCACCTGTGGCGTTCGCACGTGTGAGTGTTATGTCCCCAGGGAGTCGTGGGGAAGTCCTAAAAGGAGCATCGTGGGTTCCTTTGTCCCGTTTTGAGTTCGAGAGAAGTGCGCGACTTCGCAAGCGAAATGCGTAACGTTCGGCGACCGGTCGGCCGCTACCAAAGCGGCCAGCGCAAGCCCTCGGTGAAAGCGGCTTCCGTCAAGCGCGGCACGCACTCGCCGGTCAAGCGCAGCACTGAAGTTCCGTTCAAGCGCGGAACTCACTCGCCTGTCAAGCGTGGCACTGAAGTTCCAATCAAGCGCAGCACTGAATTTCCGTTCAAGCGCAACACGGAACTTCAGTTCAAGCGCAGCACTGAAGTTCCGTTCAAGCGCAGCACTGAAGTTCCATTCAAGCGCAGCACTGAGGTCATTGTCGAGCGCAGCACTGGAGCTCCGACCAAGCACAGTTGTGAGTTTTCCTATAAGCGAGGCAATGGGGATTCTGTCCAGAAGAAAGCATCGCTGGATCAAGTTTCAGTCGATAAGAAGACTGCAGCAACAGCAGCACAACATGAGAACATTGGGAAGAATAAAAACGTAAATATGTTTGTTATGACTGCAACAGCTTTTTGTGATGAAGGCATTGGTCTAATTTTTATCGCACTGATTCTCAGCAAGCATGATCTCCCTAAATTTGCTTTTTTGTGCTTCAACTCTCTTCTTCTTAGATAGTATTCGTCTTTTTCTGCTTTTTTAATAGCCTTTAGTTCCTTACATTTGATTTTACTAATATTTTTCTTCATAATTTGTGTTCAATATTTTTCTCTTTTTTGTTATTGTTCTCTCAGAACATGTTACTTGGTTACCTTATGCTCTTTTGTCTTTTGAATTTTGATTCTTTAAAAAATAAATTATTACTATTTATAGCGTTCCTAGTTGCAGGATTATATTTTATCTTAAACAAAAGTGTTTAATCTCATCTTTAAATATGTTGGAATTAACAGAGTAATCTGTTATTAATTTCCCCCAAAAAAGATGTATAGAATATTCTTATGTTTACGCCCTTTAGATGGAAGCTAGAGGTGCTACAACACAATTTTTCTCGCATTATTTCTCACAGATAAGCTGTATTGACTTATTTTCTGTTCACTTCTCACTGGTTTCTTCTTTTTGTATACGTCTATACACTTGGGTACTAGCCATATTCAAATGTTAGCTGTAACACATAAATAATAATAGTTGGTTTTTCACCTTTGACGTTCGCGAATATAATTTCGTACTGTAGCTAAGCAGTGTGCTTGATCTGCTTTTCCGTTCATCTGTTTAAAGTTGCTTAATCTCCCTGAAATTTATGCCTCACCTCGTCTCACGCATAGCCCCTATTGCGTCTCGTGGATTAAATGGGGACACTAAAAGAGTTTGACGTCGCCTTTAATTCCTCGGAATAACCTGTATTCTGAGTTGTTCATTAATTCGCTCTCCACAAGCAATTTTTTATTTCGACACAAAAAGTGACATTTAATGAAGACAAATAGAACGTTTAATTGGTTTGTCATAATTATGACACTGCGTTAAATAATGTTTATGTGTACAACAAAACACAAGATGAGGATTTGAAATACTATTGTATATACAATACTGTATTTGTTGTACCTCGTTCCATCTCTTTTAAAACCTCTCAAGGTGCGAGTTTTTGAAAATATTTCTAGCTTTGTTTCTTGTGAAAAATTATCTTCATTTTCCTTTCAACTTATTTTGTATGAAAACAGAATGTCATGTTGACACACATTGACTGACTTGATAGTTCTGCAAAACTGAAATAAATTTGACACCACGTGTAGTAACTATGCTGGAAGTAAGCGTGGTCGACCTCAATAGATACGGAGTGAACTCGTAGATGATAGCATCTTTCGGCCTCACCTCGCAGGTAATATTTTAAAATTCTGAAAATACTGCACAAGATCAAAACAGATGGAAGCCTCTTGCTGACCGTATGTATTGTAGAGAATCGTGATATCTTCATCAGTCCGGTGCCATGCACTTGAAGTGCGTCGGCTGCTCACAGGCGGCGTTCTCTTGTTTCTTCAACCAACTCTTCAAAGTTGTTGATGCCGGTCCAGGTTTCGATATTCTGTGACCATAATTGCTTTCTTCTACCTGGTGAGTGCCTTACTTCCATTCTGTCTTACAAGATTAGCTGTAAAGGTTTTTATTTTTTCCTCTCAGAATGAGCCACAGGAATGATGTCTTTCTTCATTCAATTGGTCCCATTAGTTCTCTGCCCAACCCTACTCTTCGCGGCACTTCAGCATTGCTCACTTTCTTAATCCATAATATTTTTAGAAGTCGGCGCAAGAACCACAATTCTATTTCTTCTAACCTCTTTAGTGAAGCTGCTTTAATCGACCAAGTTTCCACTCCATAGAGTATGACAGGGATAACATTGATTGTATCACTCTTATTCTCAGTTGAAGGGGCACGTCTGGGTATATCAGTACATTTCGTAGCTTCCGGAACACTTCCTTAGCAATCCCACAATGAATCTTAATTTCCTCGTCGCAGTCAAGGGTCGAGTTTATCACAGATCCTACGTACTTAAATTTGCTACCTTTCTCTAATTGTTTATCATTTATGAGTAATGGCACATTTTGGGGAAGGGTTTTTTCGACTGACACCTACAGTCTTCTTGGCATATTAACTGCACTCTTGTGATATTTAATATTAATTACCTGAAAGTTTCAACACTTATGCTTTGCTGATGTAAGTTATTTTTATTAAGTATATTTTACCTTATTTTTTTACTCAGCAATAGAGGTGTACCCTTAAACGTAGGACAGCCACGTCACCAAGTACAACATTGATCGACAGAAAACACAAAAAACTCAATTCAATTAATAATTTAAAAATACTTGTATGTAAGTTTCATGACATAAGGGCTTATTTTTAATTTAGGGTATATGGTATTGGTGACATTTTTAGGTTTTTTAGTTACAATCTATAAGTAATTAATGCGAATTTCCATTTACGAAGAAAGAAAGTGTTCTAACTTTAGATATAGTGATCCTATTAAACTTGTGTCGTGTTGGATTATAGATGCACGTTTGAAAAAGTTCATTGCCCAGGAGCGAATTTATCTGGTTGCTACAAACGAATAGGTCAAATTGCGTTCTTCTGCGAAATTAAGAATTTGCTCTTTATTGCGCCCTAGTGACATTTAATTCTAATGACCTGAAAGATGCGATACTTTATGCTTTGACGGTTATAAAACAATATTTACTTTCCCAAAATCCATGTAAACATGATGTTCCATTCACTTGATAAAAATTCAATAAATAATGGTAAAGATTCTAATAATGTATAAAACAATAAATAAATTCTAGCGTGAACACGCTCAATCTGATAACTTTATCCCAAAATCATAAATCGGTAAGGAATTAATCTACCCTCAACAAAACAATATAAAAAAGATAATATATTATCATCGAAAAATTTCAACGAAAAAAAGAACATTCAGAGAATAATTTAAAAAATAAATTACTTGTGATAATTAAATACTTGGTTACTGCTGAACTGATTTTATGACAAAAGATTGTATTCGAAGTACTTGTATTACACTCGGTCGCACTGAACATAATGAGTTATAAATATTGTTTTCTTCATGGCATCAAATCAAAAAAATACATTTTTCAGCGTCATTCATTTGTATTTATTATATTAAAATTATTGACATTAATCTTGACATTATCGTCTACTTTGTATTTCTTGTTTCAAGGAATTTCGGTAGCAAAAATTTTGTAGTTCTACTGAACCAAACTCGTGCTTTCTACTTTCCCAATACGAGTACGTAGTATAGAGAACGCTTTGTTGAAAGTGGGAATATATTTGTCAGAAAAAATTCGAATTGTGGAGCCCTCTTATCGATAAAAATGATAAATCTTATTACTATTTGTACTAAGTAACTTGTGTCACGTTGTATAGTCATAATCCTCATTTCATAAGTCCTTGATAACAAAAGGAAAGTGTACTGTGGGTCCATGTATGGTCAACCCTAATACCAAAACCACTCGGATGACTTTCTCTAAAATTAATAAACCCCCATTGACCTAGCATCAATGTAGAACGAATACTAAGGTCAAAGAAAGACTGGAAATACAAAAAATCGCATTATGTGCAACAAGTAATATTTTATGCCAAGTTTAGTATAAACACTCCTAGTCACTGGATCTGCTTCGTAGATACCTTCAACGTAGACTGGATTTTTGACTGTTACCTTTAGTCGTGAAGTGAGGCGATAATAGTATTAATATTAGTATTATCATAACGTTAACTTATATAATGTCAAGAAACAGAATAAATTGAACTTTTGCATGTTTCGAAAAATCAATATTTTAACGAACATGCGACATGCACTCTTAAACGTCCTTCAAACTATGCAACAATAAAATTTAATAAAACACGAACGAGCTATTTTTTAATTTTTTTTAAAATGCCCTGGGGTTACCATATAAAGTAGCCTGAAACTTAAAATATCTGTTTGAAATTCAAGAGGCTGCAACACTAGGAATATCGATTGGGTAATATCAATTTTGGAGAAAATCGACTGAACGGTTTAGCCGCTTGCGTTGTTCACAGCCGGAGGGAGAGACGTTTTTCCGTCAATTGATTTTTGGGTATCAAGGACCCATAAAACATTTGCTCTGGCGTCGGATAATTTCCTTTCTAAATTTAGCAACTGGATTTAACCCCTTTTTCTTTACCAGGACCCCGTAATTAGAGTTTTTTCGCGCAGCATTCCATAGCTTTCTGCCTACTCCGCAGCGAGGGAGTAAAAAGGAACTGCAGGGCAGAGCCGGCGGAGGCGGGGGGGCGAGCAAGTGGTATCGCTGGCGATCGCCCGTGGTTGCGTGCCACTCGCCCTCTTGCCGCCAGGCTGCGCTGAGGGCAGCTCCGTTCAGCGCGAGGCCGCCCCTGCCCCGCGATCGGGCGCCGTCTGCAGATAAAGATGTCCGCCTCCCTTCACCCGGGCGCGGGGGGTGCAATTAAGAGGCCGAATGCTAAACGATAGACCGGTTCCGAGGCGATTTGGGGAAGGAACTGGTGATGCTAAACAGCACGTACTTTCTCGCCCGTATTTTCACGCCAAATTACGCCAAAAGTACTCAAATTTTAGGAAAATTGTACAGAGCAATAACTCAAAACTCAACGGACATGAGACCTGCAACATTTTATTCAACGTCCTTTGCAGTATCCAACAACAAAATTTAATAAAAATAGGTATTTTTTTAAAATTTTGTAACTGTCACTGAGGCTTCGTGTAAAGTCCCCCCCCCTCAATTAAAATATCGATTTGAAATTCCTGGGTGCGAGACATCAGACAGAGTGATTGGGGAATATCAGTTTGGGAGAAAACAGTTTAGCCGCCAGCGTTGTTCACTGACAAATGGACGGACTTACGTTTTGTCGTCATTCAAATTTTCGTTATCAAGGACCCACAACACATGGATTCCGGCTGAACTCTCACCTCCGTAGCGAGAAAGTAAAAATGATATACATAGAATATGGCATCAGTGAACAAGTCAAACACTTTTTCATATGTTTTTCAGGTTTTGAGTTAATTATGGCCAAGTCGTATTTTTGGTTGTTTGGAGGAGGTTATGTGTAAAACGTCTTTGAACCTTATTTTTCCGTAGTGGCAATGTTACTAATTGAAGCCTGCGTTTAAACGAAGTTTTAAAACTTAGTTTTACTTGTATACCGACATTATGTACTATGCGAATCATTACTACGAAAATGTTTTAAGATTACAAATGGACATTTAAATAAAATGAAGTGGATTTGAGTTACTGCGCAACGAACGCTGAAGATATTTGTCTCCTTTAGAGTAAATATGTGGAATCGCAAAGTGAATGTTTTCCGTCTCTGTTTTCATTGTTGAATGACCGCTCTTAGGGTTCGCGTCGAGCTGCGTGCGCGCCCAATCCGCCCCGTTGATTCCTACGCCGGCGGTTGAGGGCTGAGGCCGCGAGGGAGGGGGGGGGAGCCCTGGAGGCGCGCGCTCCGGAAATGTGTGGAGGCAGCGCGAACTTCCGGCGGCGGCCACCTGACGAACTGCGCGCGCCCACGCAACTCCCGCCGCGCTGGCGTGAAGCTCCGCCGAACTAGTGGGAGGGCGGGGGCGAGGGCAGGGATCGGAAGCCACAGCGGAGGTCCTGCGAGCGAGGAGGTATCACTCCGCCAAGCGGAGGGTGGGAGGGGCGATGAGGGCGGCACTGCGCGGTTTGGCTGCGGAGACAAACAGACTCAGTGTTACAGGAAACTGAAGCATTGATCTAGACAAAGGTCCAAAGGTCCGAACATGGCCCGTTGTAATGCCTTCACAGGTTCAACAATACACGTGAGTCTGTTTAAAACTAGTGGTGGTACAGAATGACTGAGACTTTCGCGTTTTAGTTTTCTATTTCCTATGGTTTTCGCTAGCTATTCGAATTTGCCACATTCTCTTGACTGCTGCCTTCTATCGTCGTCCAGAATATTTTTTTTTAATTTTCTAATTTTTTTTAGTTTACTAATAATAAAACGGAAATATTATTTTAGGAATATTAAACAACCGCGTCTTAAATGGCAATTTTCTTTGAAAAATTTGGAGCATTTTATTACAAAATGCGCTACAGTATATTCAAAATTTGAAGCGCTTTTTCACAGAAAACTTTTCTCTTTTCAAAAAAATTGATTTGAAGTAATTTTAAGCATAATAACTTTAAATACATCAGTGTGTTTACAAATTGCTGGAAACGTGCGTATTACCGGCGTGAGAGATATTGAAAAATACGTTCCCTGAAATGAACTGTACGTCATATTAAAGAAAAGTGAAATTAACACTCTCCGTTCGGAAAGTTTGAAGAAAAAAATTGGAGACATTTTTGAAAACGGCATTTGAATGTTTTTAAAATGCCGAAATTTTGAGCTAATTTTGACTTTTGGCGTAAATTTGCGAAAAAAAGTTCCCGGCCAGATACTTCCCTGTGCAGGAAGCCGTCCGCCGCGCGTGTATGCCTAGCGCGAGGCGCGCGCTGTGCGATGCATACGGCTCCCGCCGCGTGCGCCTTCCTGTAGATTGCATCCAGGGTAATTTGCTGGCCCATGCATCTCCCGGGAGGGCCTGCCGCCCTTATCTGGCGTTTGGGCTGCAAAGACTCGTCTCTGCCGCCGGCGAGAACCTCTTCGCACGAGGCGCTGCGCGTGAAGTGTGTACTCGCGAGATGAACGCGCGGCAATGAAAGTGCCTTTGTCCAGATGCGAGGGAAAATTAAGAGGGGGCTGTTTTATTTAATTCTGTCATCTTTTGAATAATACTTGAGTACACTATACACGTCCAGTGACGGAAAATGTGTATCGTTTGTTCCCTTTCTTTATTTAGCAAAATTGATTTAAATATTAATTTATATTATAATTATGTAATTATTTAAACAACAGGATTGTATATTACCATATATACGCTACAAAAACAATGTACAATATAATAACAAATGTTTATTATTTAACAATTACCATTTATTATTATTAATCTACAATGCCCCCCTCAAAAAATGGTCGGCTGGATCCGACCCTGAACATGTCACATATCATACAAATCAGGTAGTGGCAGGTCAAATACTAAAATACCTCCCGAACTCTGCAATTATGTTAGATTTAAAGATAATCAATCATGAAACCTTGTCTATTTCTTCGTCCATGATCATGTCTGTTCACATATAATTCGCTTGTTCCATTGATATGGACAATATTCTGAAAATAATGTTCGGCAAACAATTTCTTTACTTTGCAAAGGGGTACCGATGCTTTGTGTAGCAACACGATTCTTATTGTTACCCCAAACTAATTCGATGGGATTGAGATTGGGATCGGGATGAGAAGAAGAGAGGCTGATGTTGAGGCCACATTACCTGTGAACGTTTGTCTTAGAAACAAATAAGGACAATATTACGCCTGTAAACTTCAATTGAAATTAGACCTACGCTAAGACACGCCACACTGCACAAGAGTCAAAGAGATAGGAGTGAGGACCAGGAGCAGTGCTTCCTTTTTATATGTTTCTTATTGAACCTTAATATATTAATAGTTAGCGTTTGTGCATAGACAGCTGCAATAGTTTTGATTTGGATAGCTGACATTTTTACTACGGGTAGAGTCAGCCACACTGCCTGCTTGTGCCTTCAGATCTCCCCCGATCTCTTTGGTTAGCGCGCAGTGCGAATAAGAGAGTAATGTTTTCAGGGGAAGTAGCGCTTGATGGTGGGAGTTTACCCTCCTGGCGCATGCGCAGTGGAAGGGAGATTAATTGCTATGATATAATAGTCTGTATTCAGGTTTCAAGTTAGAGATATTCCTCTATCTTTCATATGAGAAAATTTTAGAAGTATATTTCATTTCTTCTAAATTGCCTTATTATTGAATTCAGAATTAACATTTTTAATTTGAGTACGAACTACAAAACAAAACGTAGTCAGATACCTAACGCATACGAGAAGTTACATAAGATATACAAAAATACTAATGTATAAATGTCTATATTTTTTTGCTTTCAATTGCGTGTATGTACATTAACATTTCAAACGTTATCTTTTATGTTAAAGACTAAGGTAGATGCATAAGTAATCTGGAGTGTACATACCTTGAAACGCGTTAGCGGTAAACGTAATTATGCGCTTTCTCAGATTACGCTTTCCGCCCAGACGCTGCCGTACAAACTTTTTGTGCATGCGTTTTTGAGTATATTTTTAGCTCTAATTATCATAGTTTGAAGAAATATTAAGCTAATAAAATACAGTTAAATAGACTAAATTGATTTCTTAATTTAAAAGATGTCTAGAGAAACGTGTTGAAAATAGTAATAAAAATTTTCAGCATTTAAAACTTTTCATTCATGTTCGAGAAAAAACCACCTCTCTAAATAGATCTTCCTCCTGTCTGCTTTAGAAAAGTTGGAATTCAAGTTTATTTCTATGTGCAAGATTCGATAGAAAATTACCCCCGCCTGCAGTGCATATATTAAACCACTCCTCTCCATGACGATCGCTGAAAATGTTTTTTTGAGGAGAATTCTGCATAGAAAAATTACTTCATTTATTCATGAAATATTATAAGACGTTACCTTTTATGTAATACAATGAAATTCATACATTTATTTCTTATTAATCCGATTCAAAAGAAAATTTTAGCCGTAAGTCGTACAGGGCAACAACGTTTAGAAATTATTTTCATTTATTAATTAATAAAAACTGGACATTACTGTACATAACATTATTTAGCCTAAGCTCTTTCTGAAGATTAAATATCTCACCCCCAGATATGAAAGTGTGAAACACGTAAACGTATTATCATTTACTACCTCTTGGAGCTTCAGAAAAGCAAAGTTGACTTTAAAAAACAACAGTTGTATTTTGTCCACTTAAAATTACAAATTGCATTTATTGATACGTTGTGGTTCAAATTATGATACCATAAATCTCCATCATCTGCAGAAACTACTTGTCTGCCTGCAAAAGAACTTTTACGACGTAGTGAACTCTGAAACTGTCTGTGAAGCTTAATTCTATCGTAAACTAGTTTAGCATGGAGTTTCCAGCATGTTCTTTTATGTTGAACATGTGCTATGCAAGTGCATAATAAAAACATATTTAAAGCACAATACAGTTGCCAACCTCTTCTACCCTGGATCACACAGATGCTTGAAAAAAAATTGATAAATTACTTTTAATAAAATGTGTGTTTCATTATATAAAGAGTTTTAAAGATGTTCACTCTTATGGATCATTCCTTAAGGATCCATGTTACGCTTATAAAAGGCCGTACAGGAAAACAGCATTTTACCATTGTACGAGGGTCACTCCGTATAATCAAATACTGCGCACAACAATTTTTTAAACATCCAATTTATTTTCCTTGCTTGTTCTATTTTTACAGTATGTTGATCCATCCTTTAGGAGAAAAAAGTCGCTTCTTCACGGAACCTCCGCCTCTTTATACTGCCGTACGTCACCTCGGAATTGGGGCTAGTGAACCCGCACGGCAAAAGTCTGGGGCACTGTTTAGCAGCCTTAACAAAGGAGTCGTCTCCTGTGAAGGACCCACCTAGTACAAACCTTCAACTGCAGTTCTTTCAATATTCTGCACACGCACTCGCTTCTCCTACATCCATTTTCAGTGGCAATTGTTACACGTTTCTCAGACAAAATGAGGTTGTGAATGAGCTGTCGTTTTCAGGAGAATGGAAGAGCGCGGCCCTCCGGTGCTTTCCCTAATTCACCAGATACTATGGAATCCCACAGCCACTGCCATCAACAGCATCAACACCGCAAACATTGTTTTAACTCTGGTGAAAGTTTGTCAGTCTCATTCACACAGCACAGAAATTCCATCACAACGCGTTGCTTCCGAAGAACATCTAATGCAGCAGCCATCTTAAACGAGTGCTACAAGAGCAACACTTGCGAAAACAGGTTGAACTAAATTTAAATTCAAGTGAGAAAAATTGTTCAAAATCTGGTAAAAGTAAAGACGTACAAAAAATTAATTTAAAAAATTCAGGTGCAATACTTCTGGAGTGACCTTCGTGTGTGCTTCGAAACTCCCCCAAAACTTGACTTCGCCGATGGCAATCTAAATGAGAAACTTATTACCTTCAATATGCCTTGTAACTCTACACATCTGCATTTTATCTGCTTAAAATGCCACGATTACGTTCTTTCGATAACTAACTAACGATGTTCATGAAGGATCCGGGGAACAGCGTTCAGTGCCCCACTCTCAGACTAGGTGCTGCGAACGATACTTTATTTGCTCCGAATGGTCTGCGGGATGTGGTCTATCCCTAGGTTGTGGACGGACACACGCAGGGTACCCAATTACTACAATATTATAGTGTTAAATACAGTGCACCAGGAAAGTTTCTCCGCACTAATCAAATCATGGTCTGCCATTAAACATGGCATTTGTGTTGGTAGAAATCAGATCACTGGCAAAAAGTGAAGGGGACAACACTTCCAGCAGCTGTTACGCTTATGATGTGTTCACATTTAAAGTTGCTACCAACATCTTTTCTGGTGAAAGTACTCTCATCAGCCTTCCTTGCGCATTATACTTACATAAAGTGTTCCTCGATGCGTTAGTGTCGAGCGACCTCGTAGCCCGGAGTTCATTTTCGACCCGAGTGAAGGAGTCGACGCCCTTACCGCCTGGGCGGGCTTGTTCCAGAAGCAGACCGCTCCTATCGGCATTTTCTCCGATCATCTGCAGGGGATGGGCGCAAAGCTCATTACCCTCAGGCCTCAGATCGCGCGGACAATCCCTTCCTAATTTTCGTTGCCGTACGCAGTCGCCGGTGATTCCCTAATTCATATTCGCACGCACCCCTTGACTCACTTCGGCAGTACTGAGATTATATATATGACACAACAAGACTTGAAATGGGCAGATAGTCAGCTGATGTAACGTTGAATGTTTAATTTACAATGATACTAGCAGACTAATATTCACACCTTTGCATATTCTACATTTATAGAGAAAAAAACCATTAAAGCACTCAGAAACCCTTATTGTTTGTAGTAGGCACATGTTAATTTCTCCCTTTATTTAAAACTGGTTTCCAGGAATTTACCAATAACAGTAATAAAATTTGAGAAAATATCATTTTCTAATTTGCCTTCCTTTCTCATACTCTGTTATCTTCAGTGCAGCTTTGGGAGTGCGAAAGGGCGAATAAGTGGCGGTGATTGTGGCGGAGGGCGAGGGCGAGGGCGAGGGCGAGGGCGAAGGCGAGGGCGAGGGC
>BOPP01000028.1:8663388-8693971 GCA_017312745.1 Gryllus bimaculatus
TATATATATATATATATACCGACTCGACTCGTGCGTGAATCACCTGTTTCGCGCCCTTGTTGCGTAAACCACTAGATTGTACTTCTTTTTGTCTATCCATATGGATTTCCACGTGATGTTTGCGCTAACGGCCGCGTTTAGAAAGGTTTCTTTCCTCTCCACCGCTCGCATCGCCCCGACGCGCCCCGTCGCGCCCTGCCGCGCCCTACGCCCATTGAGTCGAACGGCGCGTGGGCCGCACCTTGCCGTGCGGTGGCGCGTTGCCGGCGCGCGCAGCCGTGGAGAGGCCGCGTGCCGCAGATGGCGCGCCCTTCCGCACCAGGGGTGGCCAGCCGCCGTCACGACCACGTCTTAAAAGCAAAACAAAGGATGGGACATTGTGATTTTTCTTCATTTAAATTATTTTCATGTATTTATTTGGAGAAATTATATTTTGTAAAAGTGGTACATTATTTGCAACTGTTTTTTGATACAGTATTTGCAACAGACATTTTGGTGTTCCGTTTTTCTGTCAAAAAATACGGGGCAGAGACACAAAAAACCCTATTGTTCAAGCTAACACGGGACGTTTGGTCACCTTACCTAAAACCCGAGTGATGCCGTGGATTTTTAAAGGTGAAAAAATTATTTGTACTCTTACCCTCGGGACCTGCAAATTAGTGACCTGTCATATATGGAAGTGTAGATCATTAGGTGTGTATGTGTGTGTTGATTGGTTGATTGATTATAGAGATTAGGGGCACGTCAACGGCTAAGGTCATTATTCTCGCAAGTGTAGTGCAGGTTTTCCCCGCGGTAGGTGGCGGTGATTTTCCCTGCTGAATGGCGATATCCATCGCCGACCTATCGTCCGCTAGCGGGGTTCTCCAACCAGCTATCTCCCGTCAGCGGGGCACCGTCCTAGATAAGACAATCTCGAAGCTCCCGACAGCTCTTGTGACAAACGTGATTGTGTAGGGACTGTAAGTGTGTGTGTGTAAGGGCCAATAAATGGGAAGGAAACATCGCGCGTCGTCCATGGTCAGTTTGTTAGGGCTGTCCAACATTCACTTGTTTGTTTGTGTTTGTTAACTTGTGTGTTTGTGTGTGTCGGCGAGTTTGAGTGCACGGAGAGACGAAAACAAGGATGATGTGAATATCGCGCGCGGGCCATGGCAAGTTTGTTAAGTCACTACAAAAGAGGTATCCTGATATTAATAAGAAAACATGGGAAACCACCAATTAGAGGCCCCGGCCACTATATTTCTTCTCCAGACAGTGGCGAAGTCGTCTGGTACACCATCAAAGAATTGAAGAATTTGCAACAAGGACTTTTAGTCGCCGCTCGATCATTAGAACCCTTCTAACCCCTGGTGCATGAATTACTATTTCGCTCGTTGTTCTGCTCGTGCTCAGGCACTGCGTTCCGAATGCCCGGATTGTGCGTGAGAAGGCTCTTCGTGATAGCATCAAATAGCGCGGCCACGCAGCACATGCCTCTTTGCGGTTGACCAACCCTCCGTAAAGTGTCATTGTGGAAAGTAGGCATTCGTCTAACCTGTTTCATTATTATTCTTCAAGCTGTAAAACTAAAAATGTGTATTTATAAAGTAGAGTATAATAAAATCGTGTAAAAGAAGTGTGTTTGCAATAGTAATGTTTGCAGTTTGTAAATTTTCAAAAAGTTCCAAAATTCCAAGTTTTTAAAGTTCCAAATTTCTATGAAATTACTTTCCATGACTTACTTAATCCATCGATAATGAAATACATCATCTTGGATATAAGAAATAATTTTGTCCCAGTCTGTAAAGTGTATATATAAAGTGTCTGTATAAAATCCTCACGAACACATGATAATTTTTATTTTCAAAATATTCACATTCCGAACAAAAGCATATTTCATCTGATCACGATGCTGCGAACGTGACATAACGTTATGGATCGTTTTAAATTAAATTTCTACTCGGTTTGCTATCTCGCGTGCGCCGTGCGGGCGCGGCAGAGTGCTCGCAGCTTGCGCCAACGAGCGGATGATTAACAGAAATTTATGGAGCATCGATTGGCATCACTGGAGTCTGCTGGTTCCCGCCGCGCCGCGCTCTATCGGCGCTTGCCGGCACTAGAGATGTCGCTGCTGTTAATGGACTGTCTGCGTACTAAGGGCTGGCGATCGCGCGCCACGAACCTAGCTTCGATTGTTTATCTTCTGTTAGACCGTTTCTCTCAACATCCTGTCATTTTTCATACGTGATATAAATCTCTGTAGATGTGGTTGCTAGTTTAGGGAAGTAATCTTTTGTTCTAACAAGCAAAGAAGTACTTATATGTTCCAAAGTTGTCTTATCAGATTGCAAAGAAATACTAGCAGAGATATAAAATATATAAACGAATTGAAAGAATCTAATATTACAAGTTACGATCATGATATAATAGAAAGTTATTCACCGAAAAAGAATATTTCTTGAATAATATGCATTACCTTAATTAAGGTAACAACTATGGGAAAGAATACAAAGTAATATTTAAACAGGTATTTTTCAAAAACTAACCCAATTTTTTTCTTGAAATTTTCTCCTCAGAAACTGAATAAATTGTTGCGCTGATCACATGTTTGGTGAATTATGTTTTTTGAAATACCAAAAAGATAACATGGGTAAAATATAATATAAAACCATATTTTTATCTCTCCAACTTTCTGTTAAATTTTTCCATAGTTTTAAAAAGGAATGCTTGAAAGAATGATAAAAGTGTCATTTCTGACAAACACTCTGCAATTTTCGAAAATTTCAAATTTAATGATAATGCGAGAAAGCATGAGGAAGGTTTTAGAACCTCTAATTTAGATGTACTAAACAACGGTTGCGTAGGCTTCCGCGGCCGGAGTTTACGTTGGCTGGGCTATCCCGGATAGCCCAGCCAACATACTAAACAACGTCTTGTTTGAAAAACTAGTGGTGCTAAAGAACGGCAGAGACTTTCTCGCATTTTTTTCTATTTTCTTTGGTCTCGGCTAGCTCTTCAGACTTACCACATACTCTTGTCAGCTACCTTCTATCACCTCCCAAATACATTTTTTTGTAATTTTCTTGATTTTTCGGATTCATAATAGTAGAGCGGAAATATAATTTAAAGAATATTAAAGAATAGTAAAACCTTGCACTAAATCGCCAATTTTCATTGAAAAACTTGGAGCTGCTGTTAACAAAATAACGTTTAAGTGCAACTGTCAATTCGCAATTTGAAGCTCTTTTTCACAATGATTTTTGAATTTTCGAATTTTTTTAAAATAAATATTGCGCGAATATGATCAAAATTTCCAAGAAAATACACACGATCTTCATAAAAGAAATAATTATGGACAAAACATTTAATTTAAAGGAAAAACCGCTCTCTTCAATTTTATAGTTGTAGGACGACGTGTAATCAGACCTATGCTACTTTTATGAATGTATGTTACTCTATTTGTACATGAAATTTAAACAGAATTTGTACACAAATTTGAAGCAGTTTTTGGTAAAATTTTGAAAATGTTTGGAGAGGTTCATGTAAGTATCACCAAATTTTAAAAATATATTTTTCAAAGCTCAAAGCTTCGACTCAAGCCAGAAGGACTAAGGTTTCTTCAATTTGGAAAAAATGCTATGTAGCTTAGGCGATAGTTACGCACGTAAGCTTTCGCGGCTGAGTTCATGACTTCACTGCCCTGAGGGAGCCTGCGACGGGACAAGCGAAACATCGGCCTCTTACCCAAGGACGCGGGCTCCCTCACCCGCACAGCCAGGAAATCGAAGGGCAAGAGTTGTGTTCATGGACAGACAGACAGGCTGACGTTTTGCTGTTTTGGTATCACGGACCCGCAATGTAGGGATTTTGGCTACACTACGTTATAGAGGATTTTTTTCTTAATTTAGCAACTGGATTTATCCACTTCTTCATTATCAGGGCCTAGCAATGATTTTTTTTCTACCGAAACTCAGCCGTTTTTTCCCGTAGCATTACATAACTTTCTATATACTACGTATATTACCCTGTATATACGTATGTATACGGGAAAGTAATATCTGTCTTCTTGGAATATCTAAATTTTATTCCTTTCTTACATTCTTTAATATTTTTGAAACTCATTCGCTTACATTCTTACATACATTTGAAAACCCAAATAAACCACCTGGAAAGCGAAACTGTAAAATATCTGCTGGATACCACCCTCGGTCGGCCGGTAGATATCCCCCGTGATGACAGTCTCGCTTCCAGGAAGCCCTTTTATTGTAACCCAATTGTGAGGGAGGAGAAGACGGGAAGGGCAAGGCGAAGAATAAATTCCATCAGAAGAAGCAAATCAAATGTCGACAAAACGCAGTAATGCAGTTTGAGGTCGACGTCAGAGTATTCGGATAGAACGCTGCGCATTCACTAGAATCAACGAATGAGCTCACGATATTTTTAGTTCATTTCTTCGATATTTTAAAAAAAAATATTTTGTTTCATAAACTACACAGGACATGATCCACTAATAAATTATTTATATTCAGTCACAAATCTGTGAAAAAATCAATATTTTTACAAAATTGTTTTACTTTTCTTTGATAACTTAACGGTGATGAAATTACATTGAAATTTTAGTTTCCTAGGTACCCTTTTTAATCTTGATTGTGGATAGAGCATTACGGAAGGTTTTGATTTATTGTTAGAACATTATTGCATATGGTAAAGGTAGATTGTGGATTTTTTTCAATTAAAATTTATAGGAGAATTAAAAATGATTTGTTCTCTTTCTTGAAAGAGCAACTTGTTCTTGTCAATTAAGTGAGGGATTCGTTACAAGTTCAAAAAAAGTTAGTTATTTTTTTATCAAGTTGCTGAATTTTTCATTTTGCCACATTTGGTGCTATCGTTAATTTAATTTTTCTTAATGTATTTTCAAGTATTTTGAACATGATTTGTTTAGGTTAAATGGTATTGGTGCACATTTGTTGTGGCTCTTTTAGCTTCGAGATGAGCGATGTCATTAATAAATATATCTTTAGAATCCAACCAATAGTGATATTTTCCCCCAATTTAGATTCATTAAAATATAAATAAATGTTAGTTCTCGTTCTACAAATGTGCATTTAATTCCAGTGTGCTTCTTTCAAGAAAATTATAGTTCAATCTTATATTTCAAAAAGAAAATTAAGTATTAAAAATGTTTGTTAAACGTTCATAGTTTAATGTTGATGATTAGTTTGTTTTCCAGAAGTCAGACCCAAGATCTGACACATGTTTCTTTACGTATGTCGACGCGCTGAAGCCCGAATTGCGCCACCACACTCCAGTTTTTCGCGATTAAAAAGAAATGGAAGATGGTCCGTAATTATAGCTTCGGATTCAGAATAAGGGCGTTAACATACGTAGAGAAACATGTCCAAGTCTTTGGGTCTGACAACAACACCCGAAAATAAAAAAATACAATCTCACGGTGATTGTTTGCGATTAAAAAACCTAGAGGGTGATGGTGCAATTCTGGCATTAGATTCGAATTCAGTGATTCGACATACGTAGACAAACTTGTGTCAAGTCTTTGGGTGTGCCAACTTTTTTTTGTGTGTGTGCCTGTGTTTTTAGTTTCCCAATACGCTTCACGCCTCTCTCAGGCACGCACACTGAATTAGTTCACCTCCATTAAGTCCCCACATTTAGGCCTTTGTCGGAGGCACCTACGCGACGCCGGGGGCGAGTCGCGCCGGTGCAGAGCGCGCCCGCGATTCCCAGAAGCCAAAGTAAAAGCCATTCTCCCCCTCACCGACCCACCCACGGGCGTCTCGCGATTAACTGCAGGCGCTTCTGCGCGTCGCACTTCCGCGAACCGGTTCCCGCAAACCGGGTCTTCTCTCACGCGCTGCGCCCTGGACCACTTCCGTGAGTCCTGAGCAGACTGTGAACCGGCTGACGTCTTAGCGCCGCCTGCACGCAAGGCAAGACTCCCTTGCTGCGCAGTATACATAGATTTTTGGCTAATTAAAGATGCGCGCCCATACAGCAAACAATCCGGCAAAAACTGCCTTAACCGGAAAATTTATCTGTCACAAAGTTATATGGTATTTTTACACAACATAAAATGGAATCTGTCCAATGCGGAAACGGAACGATATTTCATGGGAAATCTTTATAAAATTGAATTCTTGTGAATTTAAAGCGATTGGCAGACGTAGGTATTCTGAATAAAATGAATGCATGTGCAATTCTATTTTAAATTCTTTATCCCTCGTTATTTAGTCGTGGAAATCTTACTGTCAGGAAGTTATGATAGCGTGGAATTCGACTGTGTGCTCACTTGTCTCTCAAGGCGTAGGCTGTACGAGAATTCCGTCCCCCCAACTCCCTGGGCATGGCTTCTAATCGCGGCTCTCCCTGCCACACGTTCAATATCGTAACCCCTCGGACTGACACGCACTACCCAAGGCCATGCAGGGGTTTCTGAAAATCATAGTACTCTGAGCTGTGACGCATTATGCGTTGAAAGAGTAAGCAAGCAGTCCGATCACAATCATCAGGCAGTGAGATGGTATTTTTATGAGTTACACAAGCAGGTAAGCAATGCGAAAACCATAAAGTTGTAACATTAGATGAAAAGATCAAACGTATGGCAGCAAGAGAAACTCAGAAACTATCAATGAGTGTTTAATATTCATTTATTGGTGATTTCTTCCATAAATACTTTATATGTAAATCTATTTTAATTATCATAGTAAAATCATGTAACTTTTACTTTACTTTAATTACTTTTCTTACATTAATGTACTAGTTTCAGAACGGAAATATCAGTATCAGAAGTGTCGTAAAATGAACTAGAGACGGAAATTGTATGGAGAAGTGACTTTTTGTTTCTCAAGGATGGATAAACAAACTGTAAAAATAGAAAAGGTATGGAAAATAAATTGAATGTTTAACAATTGTAGTGCAATACTTTTGGGGTGACCTTTGTTCTCGTACATTGGGAAATTTCGCCTATACGTACTAGCAAGTAATACATATTAAGACACATTCTATTGACATAGCACTTTCCATTGATGAGTGTCGAAATGTAACCGGTAAATTATAAACGGTTTTATCTTCGTATGATGTAGTAGAATGATGAGTAGTATGAATGTAGTAAATTTACGGTAGTGCAGTAGTTAGAAATTTATCAATTTATCTGCGAGACCTGTTTGTAAGAGTAAGGTTTGGGAAAATACAATTTAATCCCAACATATAAAACGTAATGGGAATAAAAAACGAAATCGGAGTTAATGTACTGGTTTTTCTTTATAACTATAACCAATCTAGTTAAGGACATGTAATTCACTATTCTATTTCGCGCTGAATTACCGGAAGTGATGCAGAGATATTTTGGTGACAAGCGGAAGAAATAACTTTGATCTGCTAAAGGCTTTCATGCTGTTTCTGTGGAGACCAATATCAATAGGCAAGAGTTATTACAGGAAACAGTAGACAATGAATTGAGTGCTGATAAATTGAATGATGAAACGTGTATATGACGAAAGGAGAACATAGCCATACTTTACTGCAGCTTATGCATCAATCGAAGTAACAAAACTGAGTACAATAACTAACAGCAAATAGCAGATACCTCTTACAGCATATCTGTATATTTTTGTATAGCAGAGCATCACGTAACTATAACATTTATATTTTCTATAAGCAATGGTCAGCAATTAAAATGCTGGTTGAAACACCCTTTTCTTTCGTGCATAATCATTTCACACATTTTTAATAAATGTATTTTATGAATTATTAATATCTTGAATTTTACGAAAGACATCAGTCTCCTCAGGGTTAGTCAATAATTGAAAATTATTTCTAAGCAATTCACTTTTAACAAGTTCATTCTTGTATACATTTTATATACTTAAATATTGTATACTACACACACAGTTCTAAGTATTGGTACAGTGTAACTAAGCCTCTTGTATACTGTATTGTATTTCAAGCCTACAAAATATAATAATCTCCTTTTGAAATGAATTTAAGATATTAAAATGATTCTTACAAGAATGTGTGACTCCATTTTCTTTAAAATATATAAGAAAAAACCCATGGTAATATGCGTTTGTTATTACTTGTAAAGTTTTCAAGTACAGTTTCTCATTTTAACTTTCTGCTACATCACAATACTTTTTATGGTATTTTCTGTTTACTTTTAATTAATCTACATTAAAAACCAAATGTACATATTTCTCCATTTTACAATATTAAAAAAAAATTGAACATTTAGAAAACAGTCATGTTCTATTTTGAATATATATTCTTTTGAAGCGATTTTTATTTCTCAGTTAAATGATATCAGACTCTCCTAATTACTAAGATTTACTGATTCTGAATTGGCATTTGCCAAACAACCTAGATTCACAATGCATAAGCACAGTCCAAAATTACCACCTCAATTATTGAAATCCAATCAGAAACCGATAATACTAGTCACAAAGTGGCCACTAATATGTTTCGGTCTCCTTTGCGTTATTAATCATTGTACCAGATGTGTGTTGTACGGAGCAGATCTGAACCACATCGCTCTAATCCTAATTTTATCCATTAAAAATTGATCGTGTATCTGATCCCAAGTGCCGTTCGGTGATACTTTTCTTGATCCATCTTTTAGATTAATAATATGCCGTATTAACAGTATTTTGAAATATCGAGTGATTGGTTTATTAATTAGAGTCCACACAAAAATATATCGTATCAGAAGCTATCACGTATCAAAAGAAAGAGAGGACTGATATTGATGAAGATGATAACGAACAAAAATAATAAACAACTTGTATTACCCTTGTAAAAATATTTTTTGGATTTTTTATTCACGTTTTGTAAATTGTATAAATGTAATTATATCTGGTGAATGACCGAGTCTAAAATGTTCGTTAATATTTAAGCAGAGTAACTAAATCTTTACGGACATAAGATGTCATTGAACTGTGTACTATTTTGCAACAGCTTCACTTGGCTGCAAGTAACTGCAAAGCACCTTTGTCTCTGGGCCACACAAACTAGAATTATTGTTTCTTTTGCAGCTTTTATTGCTAATTTTGGCCTTTTTTGAACAGTGGCCTAGGAGACTAAATTATAACTATGTTTAACATTTAAATTCTATGATATACATGACCTAATGATTTTTATGGTCTCCCGCTCCAATTTGACAAATTCACAGCTGTTTTAAACAGACCAATTGTATTGTGATTATAAATTAGCAAATACATTCCATATTACTCTTTCTATTTTTATTTTACCAAGCAAACCTCATAATTTAGAAGATATTTTTTAGTAGAATATTTCAACGAATTTATTTTGAAAAACTTACAATTACATTTATATTGTTTTGGATATATTTGAATTACTTGTGACAATATATTTTTTGAGATAAATAATGATATTATTATAAGATTTTGAGTAGAATTTATCACCACGACTTGTTTAAAATATTATGTACTTTTTCTCAAGGTATATTTTTTAAAACCGTCGCGTTTTAAGAAAAAGCCTCCAATAGGATTCTATTAGACATGTGTTATTTCTGTGTACAATGAAAGAAATTGTAATATACAATTCTTAGAAGAATAATTGAAGATATTATTAGTTTAAGAATATTTAGAATTCAAAATGCATTCAATGAAGTTAATACATCCGTTATATCCAGAAATTTAGGGAAGCTAACATCCTTTAAGATGACTGCCGTCTTTTCGTCATAGCTAAGTATAGGTTTTGTGGTGAGTGACCGTTGGCACTTAAAATGAAATAATTATAGGAGTTGTCATTACCAACAATATTTATTACAGTATCATCATTCGATGGCTTAGCCATCATTACAATAATCTGTTTTCTGCTCTATGGAAGTCTCAAAACAACCACCTCTTATAAGTATTAAAATAAATAATATTGTTTGCAATGACAACTCCTATAATTATTTCATTATAGCTCATCTTCTACTCGAACAGCCTTTTCTGCCTACAAGAAGAGCGAAATGTTCACTTTGTAGGTCCTGTAGTAGGTCGAGAATATTTGTCCCAAACTGTTGCTCGCTCCCAGTGATGACTTATTTTGTCGAATTCTGATTGGTCTCTCTTTCAAAAGGCCAAGCATTACAGTCATCTGTCTTCATGAATGCATTCTGTTTATTCTTCTCTCTGACATAGAAAAGTGACTGCAGTTAAAATTGCGGTCATAATAGAAGGCTGCAATAAGTTTTATATTAACCGAGAATGTCTGAATTTACAGAATTTTTTTTCTATGCCACAGAGTAGAGTAATATGGGATGGCACAATGTTGTCTTGACCACTTTATCTGTACGAGCTATTTAATTGATTTACACCTTACATAATTACAATAAAAAACTCCAAATTTAAATGTTGTCAATCTTTATTCTTCAGCAACTACTATGTATTTAGAAACGTGAATTAACATTAATTATTGGAAATGAATTATCTCATTGGGAAAGTGAGTCGTATTAACTTACAACTCACGATACATTTGGGTCCGCAGATTAACTTTTTCGATTATTATCATTATACACATGCTTTTGTCTTGTATTTATGCAATTTTATTCATTACTGCAAGTAAGTTTTCTATTGCATGACTCGTATTAATTTAGGAAAAACGTTCCCGGAAGTAATTGACCTAATTATCTTCAGCTCAAATGGATTATTTCGATCGGAGGTTCTCTCAACCGACGATTTCGGATCTGTAGACCCTCTCGTTGTATTACATCATCTTTTAGTAGAGAGGCGAAATGCGAGGATTGATTCCGTTTTTACATGGTATAATAGATCAAAACATAGAGACGAAAGTGTGTGTGCCTAATTCTAACAAGGGTAATTCGTTTTTTGGCACAAAATCTGAAAATGACTTATTGAAACCACTCGCAGTATATGCTTTGTTAGATCGTTTGTATGAATAAGATATAGTTTGGAATTTTACCTTCCTGACTTACGACAAAATAATGATTGCCATGTTTTGAAGCAGCGTTAGATCAGCAGTGCGATAAGTCGAGATTATTTGCACTGCTATACACTGCAATGATGCAAAGAACCGGCGTGAATAGCCGTTGTCCTTTGAAGGCTCACGGCTGCCTCGGTTCTAAGGGTCGAGGGTTCGAATCCCGCCTTGGGCATGGATGATTGTACGTGATTGTGTTGTCCTTACGTGTTCCTTGTACAATTACCAATCACAGTAAATAAAACAATCACAGAGGTCGCTATATGACCTTTAAATTAAAAAGCGGCCTTAAAAAATATTCAAAGATTGAAGTCGCAATTTTCAATCCTCGCAACCTCACCTCCTTTGAGCGGAACATGTTCAGTAGCCGACTGCTCTGTGCACGCAATTCACCCTCGGCTGGTTGTCCTCGCAGACGACCGCAAGCGCGTAATTCATAGTTGCGCTGGCTGCCGCCACTAAATGACGCCGACGCCGCGCAGGGTCGAGAAGAAAATGGAATAACTGAGCGGTGACGAGCTGAGTGTCTGCGCGCTGTGAATCAAGTTGCGTTCAGCGCCTCCGCGGCCTCGCGAGCAGGCAGACAGCGCATTCGTACGGGTGCTAAAAGGAGTCTCGTTTTGACGCATCTTTGCTTCAGAGGATGAGGGCTCTCTGTGAAATGACGTAAGTCTGCCCTGCGCTGTTCCTTGATTTCCATTCATAATCAGGCGCCTCAGTTCAGCCAATGTTAAATGTAGTCGTAGGCTACCGCGGCCAGAGTCTTGTGCGTGATCTGGGCTGTCCGGGTGACGCCGCGTCGAAAGGACCCGGACAGCCCGGATCACGCACATGACTCTGGCCGCGGAAGCCTACGACTTCATTTAACTACCCTCCACGGGGAGGAATTTTACAAATCTACCAAAACTTTCGACGCGGCGTCACCCGGACAGTCCAGATCTCTTCAGCCAATGTTGTTCAACATCTAATGAGCTTGGTTGACAGGAAATATATCAATTGTGAGTATAAAGGTACTCGTGTAAAATCTCACACTTATTTCTCGTCTTCTACGAGCTACTTGTATAAGGGTGGAAATAATTCACAAACTTGATTGGGTTTATCATTTCATATTCTATATTTTTGCCGGTCAGATGACCGAGATCGTTATCGCAGCAGTACTGTATCGGTCTCGGACCAGAAGATCGCGAGTGCGAGTCCCGCCTCGGGCATGGATGTATTAGTGTATGTCTGTGTGTGTGTCATCGCTTCATCCCTCACCATCATCATCACCTCATCGTCTGTACCCCCAGGCTAACAATCTGGGGAATAAAAATCGGGATTCAGCTAAATTCTGATTTCCCTCAGATAAAGTTTCGTGCACTTGCTGAAGCAGGATGCACGCGTGATCCGAGTTGGCCTATAGGCAACAAAAAAATTCTATATTTTTGTAAAATGAATTGACTTTAATAATTTACATGTAATTCACATTTTATTCTACATTTTGAATTTTAATTTACTTCTATATTATTAACTTGCAACTCGCCAATAAATTGAATGAAAACTAAGACGTAGATCGGAAATCCGCGCTGAAATTCTCTCAAAACAGCTTCCAGCAATGAGGGATGTAATTGTGTTATTTTAGATACCCAGAAATTTGAAAAAACAACAACAATGAAACGCTTGGTATAGACTGAAAATGTAGTTATTTTATTGTGTTATTCTCATACTGCGCGCATCAACTCTGAAATGGCCCCGGAAATTAAGTGATGTCACGGAAATGCCTCCGACCTGGAGGTCCCAGTCGGGAGTCCCAAAGATGGAAGATTTTCGACACTACCTCGATAGATAGGTTGAATTCTGCCGCAGTCTGAGCAAGAATTGTAAAGACAGGCTGCTGTGATCGGTAGTTTTATGTGGTTTCTTTGATCGAAACCAGAAGAATGTAAAAACAGTAGCGTAACAAACGAGCAACTGACCACGTACAATCTTTCTTTCCTCTTTCTTCTCCTTTTCTCACTCCTTATGTACACATACTTGCACTTACCTGTAGTCTATTACCAAATTTGTAAGGTCACACCACTACACACACACTTGCAAATACTACACTTTCTGGGGCGGTGCCACGCTGGTGGGAGATAACTGGATTTGGAAACTGCAAGCTGATGTGTAGATCAGCGCCGGACTCACCATTCTGCAGCGAAAGAACACCGCCACATCCTGCGAAAAAATCACAAACTACACTTACGGAACTAGTGACCATAGTCGTTGACGCGACTAAAACAAAGAACTAATAAAGTCCCTTTCAATGCAGTTGGGATGGGGTTGGGTTTCAATGCAGCTCTCAGCAGAGAAACCTGGTCCCAACTACCTGAGCCAGGGCTCGAAGATTACGTGAACCCAGATGTATGCCATATTTGAATGCGTGATAAACAGAACGATATAAGTGACATTTTATAAATTTTGAGAGAAATGTGTTTATTTTAAGCTACATTTCAGTGGCATTGTATTTTTGTGATTTTAATGAACCATTGATATGCTGTGGTTTTAATGATGAAACACAGGACCACAACTTTACTGGGATATTGACTTCAATTAACACATTTTTCAGAATTTATAAAATGTCACTTATACTGTTCTGGTTTTCTTCCATTCATTTATGGAATGCAGCTTGATCTGTATTATTCGATTTTGGTCTGTTATTTTAGAATGTAACGCACGTTTCGAAACACTTTTGAATTTTATTTCATTTCTGTGTACAATTACTATATATTAATGTTTTGAACTCGTTCAGTTATACAATGAGCGCAAAATTGCAAGTTCAGCAAGTATAAAGACCAGCAGTTCTTTTCCAACCACAAACTTTCAGTCGGGCGAATCTCGCTACGTCAACCTCGCGTCCGCCAAGTGTGTGTTATTGACAAGGCCCTCACCTCGCGGCGCCTCGCCTCTTTGCGTCGCGGGAGCTCTGGGCCGCGTGCTGGGCCGGCTGGGTGGTCCGCGCAAGAACGCAGTTTGGCCGATGGGATGTCCTCCTCCCTTCCACAGACTCCACTACGAAGCTTCCTCCATTTTTAGAATCCGTGAGAAGTAAAAATGGCGCGCAATAATAATAATTATAATAATTATAATGATAATAATATTAGTAATAGTAATAATAATAATAATAATAATATGGTTTTATTACAATACTTGTAACATGCTGTAGTAACATAGCGTAGCCGGAATATTTGTTTATTATTATTATTATTATTATTATTTTTATTATTATTACTATCAAATTGCGAAACCAATCCCAGAGCTCCGATAACTGGCGGGATACCCTGTGCTTTTACTCCTTAAACGCCTCTGATTTCGATATCCAAACTCTTGCATTTAAGATGTTTCTTTGCCTCCTTCGACATGACGTTTTGATCGGACGGTTCAGCAATATCAACAAGTAGACACGTTTTTTTGTCTCCAAACTTAAGTTAACTATTTCGGCTATATGGCCGGTATCGTGGATCAGTTTGAATTTGTTGATCGTGCAGTTTGGTACACAGTCTAATAGACATCACCTACAAATTTCCAATATTTTCAGATAGTGTTATTATTCTTATTACTACTATTATTTCAATTGATTAAGTCATTATTTGAATAGTTTCAGTCATTCTTTGCTGACGACATCCACCACGTACTTCCGAATTAACGAACGTCACTTATTGCTGAACAGAATCCAGAGCAGGTTTGTGGAACTCGGGGCGTCCCGCTGGGAGCAGCGCTGTTAATTTATAAATCTAAAATCTGTAAATTAATATTCTTAAGAATCTTTAATCAATCGGTCTTTAAATATGTATCTTTGAATTAAATTTTACAACTCTTCATAACATATTTATTTTTATTGGGCATTGTACAAATGTTCAAACATATGAATGGATTCGTTTCAGAAGACGCTATTGATATATATGAAAATCCTCGCAAATCGTAAACTCTCCCTTTGCGCACCGAAACACTCTCCTGACCAGATACGTGCACCTGCCGGCGCGGCGGGGCGCGGCGCGGCCGTGAATGCAAGTGCCGGGGAATCCCCCTATGCGCGACCACACGAGGTGTCGGTGCGCGCGCGAATTAATTGAATGGGCTCGCTCCGCGGGGCAGAGTGCTACGCGTGTTTGCACCACTTGTTCGCCGCGTGACGGTCACTCACTCACTCACCTGCGTCGGGAGGGCGCTCTGCGTTGGCCGCTGTGTGCACCGCTTCCACGTACGGAGAGTGGAGGATGCTCTGATACACTGAGCGAGTAAGTCTGATCCGTGAGGGAACGAAGAGGTTGTTTGCCTCCCGACTAACTTCAATGCTGGATTCCAACGGGATACCTTATGGAGAACAACAAGTTTTAAAGTGATTCATTTTAATAATGGCGTACTTTGATCCAATCAAGATAACCCTAGTACCAGAAAAAACTTCAGGTTTAAAGTGTTTTTAAAAGATATTTTTAATGTTGAATTTGTTGCTGTATTTATTATTTTAGTGTGATACCCTATATTTCAACTCTCCTAAGCCTCCTATTAAAGTCTTGATATCTTAACTGTAGGCAATGCCTAACGTTTATCTTACTTTTATTAGAACTGTTATTTTCACTTTCCAATAATTGGGAGGGGCTAAGGTGGTTCAGGGCGTCAATATATGTCACTACAGTGACTCTCAACTGGAGGTTTTTCTACAACCGTTAGCGGATCTGTTCACTTCTTTGGTATTCACTAGGTTGCTTAATTCCTCAAAGAAAAAAAATAGATGCAAGACATACTGGTACCATATTCACATTTCTTCTCCATTCATCACGTACTGATCCACTTCATTTATTCTACAGCTGTGACTTTCGATATTATATAAATCTGAATCTTCACCATGTTGCACACCGCGTGGGTATAGTTCAGAGCGAGCATTGCCAGTATGCATATGTCATGCGCAGAGTCTGTGGAAACCATAAGGTTTGTGTTCTGTCAATGGCCGATTTTGGAAACTATCTAAGTACGTAGATGGAATTTAAACGCTGCAGCGCGCTGAATGGACCCACCGGCTGCTCTGTTGGTAGCTTTCCACGATTTATTTACGCAATATCAGGCGAATGCTGGAGCAGTCCCCTGGCAAAGTGGCTAAGGGCTGCGTGTAATTTTTCCTTCCTTTTTCTGTTCCTCTATTCTCCCCATATTTATACCCTTAGACTTTCGTGCACTGTTCTTACACACACGTCAGGAAACCAGATAGAAGCTTGATCAGGACGAAGCCGTGCCTCATTGGGAAGATATCTTGCTGGGGGTTTCCTCCTCTAGATGATGTGAATCTCGGTGCCAAATCTCACCATTCAGCGACGAGTAACTTCAGGCATAAAAACATTCAGTACACTAACAGTACTAATAACTATAGTGGTGCATCTGTACGAAAACATGAATCAATTAATAAATCAGATACCATATCACAGTATGTTAGACTTTTTTTCAGTGTGGTTAAGTAAAATAAGAAAATCCTTATTTCGTCTGTTAAAAAATATTTTAAAAAATCTCACAAGACATCGTTTTAATCTGTAGTATATTTTATTACTTTATGTAGCAGTTATATTTTATTTTAGTTGGTCAAATGTGACCAAATTGGCTTTGTTTGTAAAGCTCAATTTGTAAAGTAGAAATTTCTTGACGCTGCTTTTGCATACTTGAGTGTACTTCGAAGAAACTTTGTTGTAGTGGTAATGAAGCTTGTACTGTTTGTAACTCTTTTTCCTAGAGTAGGCTTTTCCGAACATTATGTTTTATGCATTAGAATCATTGTCATAAGTTGGCGATATTCATATTTATTAATGTTATTAACCTGCAATTTATCTTTCAAGTCCACTGATACAAAGTGAATTATGCAATCTTAATAATTGAAAGAACGTGTATGATTGAATAACTGCACTGATCAAAAAGTATATGTAACTCCCAATAATGTTAGTATACTTGAAACGGACTTTTCGATTGAAACGCGAAATATTAGATTTAACTGACTCCCCCTGAATTGAATGGAGTGTGCAGTTATCTACTAAACATGTACAATGCTACAGAAACTGAACACATGTTTGAGCACTTTTTCGCTAATTGCTTTTTTGCATCATACAGTAAGATGTTCAGTGCAAACAATTAGGGTGAAAGAAAATATACTTTACCCTTTCGTTTCTCGGATACATAAAGGCCATTTTATTCCGTGTATGAGTGTTATCGGATATTGCCTCGGATCCTTGTCTTATATTCTTGAACTCCTTAAAGTATTTTCCAACTTGCTATTGAAGAGTAATTGAATTCCGTACTTAATCCTAGACTACAAAGGCGATCTTTATCAAATATTATTACAAAGGCGTAGTCTGGCAGACATTTTTGTGTAAAAATAAAGAAAAACTCATTTTTACATTGAAACACTAAATTTAATTTATTGAACACATATGGTATAGAAGTACAAAATACATTTTAAAAATACGCCTAAGTGAGTTACTCTCACAGCAAACTCTTGCTTGCTGCTGTCCACACATGGCTTTCGAGAAGCGTCGGCAGAATAATTCCATCACGTGACCATGTTATGAACGCCATCGCCCCAATACGATTGCTAAACGTAAATGTAACAAGACGAGGTTTATCCATTATTTACAGTATTAGTCAATACAGCGCCACAAGTATCACTAATGTAGCTACAAATAAATAGTCTTTTGTACGACGCGCGTTAAAATAGCGTACATCGGAAATAGACACGTGTATTTAACTGGCTACTCTACAATGAATGTACTAATAGAGAAACGGGAAGACAGAGGAAGGGGGTGGGGTAAGCTTTAGGCACTAGTTGCGTTGTCTGACAGAAGACCTTTTTGTAATCTATGGTTAAAAGTGTAACCTTCCATACGAATAAATATTATTTATTTTTAAACTCTCTATTACTAGTGGATTACCGTTAGAACTGCCCCTATCCTTCGCCCCCACCTTAACATAGCTGTTGTTGGTAATCTACATCAGGGGTGAACAAATCTATAAATGTTGTTTGTCCTCCCAGAGTTAGACAGGGACCTAAGATAGATGAGGAAATGAACGTTCCCTGACGGCGAGTGTGTTCGCGTGCCCGCAGATGCTCAAGTCGTGCCGCAAGCTGAGCATGACTGTGAAGAGCCCCAACCTGGCGCCGCCGCCGCCGCTGCCGCCGTCGGGGGCGGGGCCGGGGGCGGCGCCCTGGCTGCTGCGCCAGACCTACAGCTGGATAGACCGGCAGGGGCGGCCCGTGTCGCCGCCGCCCGAGTTCGCGCACGCCGCCCCTCCCGTCATCGTGGCGCCGCCCGCCGCGCGCTACTACAGCCACCTGCCGCCCGGCGCCAAGGAGAAGGGCGGCACGCGCAAGGTGAGCCCTTTCTTCTCTTCTTTCTCGCTCCTCCTCCTTTTCCTCTCGCTCCTCCTCCTCCTCCTCCTCCTCCTCCTCCTTTTCCCCCGCTCCTGCTCCTCCTTTTCATCTCGCTCCTCCTCCTTTTCCTTTCGCTCTTCCTCCTCCTCCTCCTCTTTCTTTTCATTTTATTTCTACACCCTCTTTTCTTTCACCTACTTTTTCTTCTTCCCTTTTCCTTTCTTCTCCTCTTCATTCTTGTCCCCTTTCCCTCTTTCTTTCCCTCTTCCTCCACCTCTCCCTCCTTCTCGTCTTCCTCCTCTTTCATTGTAATTTTGTTCTCTTTATTCTTTCTTTGCATCCTCTTATTTCTTGTCCTCTTTCTTTTCTGTCTTCTCATCTTTCTCCTCCTCCTCCTCCTCCTTTATGTCTTCTCTTTCTTCTCCTTCCCCCTATCCTCTTTCTATCCCCTATTCTATTTCCTCCCCTTATCCTGTTTATTCTGCTCCTTCTTCATCTTCTCCAATTTTCCTCATCCTTCTTCCTATCTTTTTCTCCTCCTCTCATCGTCTTCCTCCTTCTTATTTATGTTCTACTTCTATTCTTCTTGTTATATTTCAATTTTTCTTCTTTTCTTGTTCTTATTCTCTTTCTCATTGTTCTGTCTATTTTTTCTTACTGCCCTTGATTATTTTGCTATCCTTGTTGTCCTTGTTTTGTTTTCGTGTTCTTCAGACTCGTCTTTTGTTCATCAGACCTTTTTAAAATACATATGTTGCTCGCCTTCTTCTTGTCCTTGTTGTTTTTATCTTTTTCTTTTCCTTCTTGTTTCTCATCTTTTTCCCCACCTTTCTTCTCCTCAACTCCCTCCTTTTTTGCTACTGTTGTTTCTGCTTGTAACAGGTCCTTGGAAATATATTTCTTTTATTTTTGCGCTGCGCTGTTAGATCTCCGTGGTTGCCTCTGGGGGCTCCTGGCCTTCGCAACCGACCGAGGTTTGCCAAACAATCTGCTCAGCGGCCTCAATCGTCTCTGTTATTGATTTCCAATGCGTGAGAAAATTGAAGGAAAACTATGAAGACTCCAACATTTTGGGATGGGTCTATTATTTTGTTAGATTCCCGGAATTCGGAAAATACCTAAAAGCATCTATATTGCTAACTTTCGTAGTCTCCGGAAATTAAAAAAAATTATTCGTCATCCGATCTTTTGATTCACGTCAAAAGTGTTGTAGAATACTCAGAAACACGGGGAAAATCCGAAACAATAAAGTAGTTTAATTATGACAGAAAAATGCAAATATTTTATTGTGTTCTCATATTTCGCGTCCTAACTGGATATTCCTACTTGTTGCAACACTGCTTATACCACAGTTGAAGTCATGCGACAGCAAGAGAGCAGTGTTAAACAATATTATTTATTTTACTTGAGAAGTGTGGGTTCTCCCGTTTTAAAAACACTTTTTTGTGGTTTTGTTCTGCAGCATAAAAGCTGCAGAACAAAACCACAAATTAGAATTTTCTAGACTATACAAAATCACTCTATAATTTCTCATCTCTCGTCTCGGTCTCAAATAAGAGTTTGTCCTTGTTTTTTATGAATGACTGTTTGAAAAGTGTTTCTCATGAGAAATCAAGTAAAAACTAATGTTTTCTTTCGTTAGTCTTACAAGTTGCAACGTACAACTTCAAAGTAAAGCCGTGAGGGATCGTAAACGTGGACTGGACCGCAACCTTACCGAAAAAGTGACTTCCGCCTTTCCATTTTCGCAATGCAAATATTAAATTCTCCGACGTTGATGATTTGATCACACATTCCATTCCACATCTTCATCGAGAGAGACGGCTTGCGTGCCAACGACCTTCTAACTGCGGAGGAGATCACAGTCGTACTTTGCTGTAACCTATCTCTGTATGAACGATTATCCTGACGTATCTGAACACATTTTTTATTTTACTAGAAACTGTAATCTAATATTGTATATTACAGACGATGTCAATTATGCTTCATCAATTTGATAACATGCCCGATAGCACCTATCGTCTCTCGTGAGGTATTACCTTTCTGTCACAGATAAAGTTTCTCATTATCGTCTTGTATGATAAATTACTAATCTTAAAAGAAATTAATGTAAATATTTTTTCTTAAACTTATAATTTACTTGCATTACTTATGTATTTCTGCTTGTAGTACTTCCTTAAAACTTAAGCAAAAATAGCAGATTTCAAAGCCGGTACTACTTTGTTGGGTACCAAAGCTGTACGAAATCTATTGTAGGCGTAGTTAATGATTCAACGAAAAGTCAAGCGACGCAGCACTTCCCGTAAAAACGTTAACAATAATTTGCCTTTGTTTGCTCTGGTGCTTTTGTGTTAACTTGTATTTTTAATGTGAATATTTATGAGATAAAGAAATAGGACGCGTGCTTCGGAATTTCCCTAGACAGAGATTACAGTTTGTGTACGCACACGTTTTCGTTGTTGTCAGTACACATTTTTCTCTCGTCCAGGCCAGTAAATGAACACATAAAAAAATAAAGCATGGTCAACAATGATTTGTTTTACTGTTAGTGGAAAACTTCGACGACCGATTTAAATATTTTCTGTTTAGTATAGTACTTTAAAATTAGTTATGTTAATTATGCAAATAAAGTCAATTTGATTTTGTTCCTTTCATTAATTTGAACTCGATGCCATAACTTACGATTGCACGCTATACTATTAATATTTTTTTAAGTTTTTCAGTAAAAGGTAAATTATAACACAAAGGTTGTTAAAACTTTTCGTCGTTGCTTTCATGCAAAGCGTGGTCTATGTATTTTTTCGTTTCCGTTCCCAATTAATATAATTTGTGAAGGTCGTGTCCCAAAATATTTCAATGCATCAATCGGAACTCAAGTGTAATAAAAAACGTTTCACCAATCATGGAAAGCGCACATGGAAACCTACCATCACTATTGAATTTGAAGTTAATAATCCACGTTAGCAGGTACTGATAATAACATCTGCCTCATCTCTTTTTATCCCTCACCCCAACGAATAGAGAGATGCTCAAATTGTATTGGGCGGGACCAACATAAATTGTTTGCCAGTAAATCCCCGTTTAAACTGAAAAGTGCAGAGCGTAGTTGGTCTCGAGCAAGAGGAGGAGAAACAAATGCGCCGGCTGCCGCTGGCAATAACCGAAGAAGAAGGCGCGCGCTCGTAAAGTTGGGAATAACGCGTACGCCCCCCCTCGCGCGGGCCACACTCGCCACGACCCGGCCCGCCTCTCCCCTCCCTCGCCACACTGCCGCTGTCCCCTCGCTATCCGCAAGTTCCCCGCCCGGCAAAGTCCCCGCCCGTGCCAAGGTCGGCGCCCGCAAGTCCCGCCCGCAAGTCCCCGCCCCGCAAGTCCCCGCCCGCAATCCGCCGACCGCAAGTTCCCCGCCCGCAAGTCCCGCCCGCAGTCCCCGCCCCGCAGTTCCCCGGCCGCGCAAGTCCCCCGGCCCGCAAGTCCCGCCCGCAAGTCCCCGTCCCCGCAAGGTCCCCGCCCCGCAAAGTCCCCCGCCGCAAGTCCCCGCCCGCAAGTCCCGCCGCAGTCCTCAGCCCGCAGTCCCGCCCGCAAGTCCCCGCCCGCAAGTCCCCGAGCCCGCAAGTCCCCGCCCGCCAGCTCCCGCCGCACGGAAACGAACGCCGCCCAACCAAGCCCCCCCCCACTCCTCAACGCCGCCACAAATCCTCGCAACGTCCGCCAAACCACACCCCACGTCGCTCCCCCCCGGCCTCCCCTAACATGCCCTGCCCACCACTCTTCTGCCCATTCCCCACCCCGCTCCGCCCCACCCCACAGCAGCCCAGTCCAGCCCTGCCCAGCCACAGCCCCGGCTCGGCCCAGCGCGGCCCGGAGTATCGGATTAACGCTGTTGCAGCAAACTCCGACGAGTTGTGGGCCAACCACAGCCCCGTCCCCGGCGGCTGCACGCACAGGCGAAGGGGTGAGACCCAGCTGGGCGATAACTGTTTCCCTCCATTGGCGAGACCGGGCCGACTGCCGCCCCGAGAAGGCCCGACCCACTGCATTGATCGTCGTCGTCGGCGTCGTCAAATCGAGCGTCCCTCCACACCGTCCCCACGCGGTCCTGTCGCGTCTGCCAACTCGTGCACATGTCCAACCTTTTTCAATCCGTTTTTCCCACCTTGTCACATTTATTTGTCCCAATGAGTCTGTCAACTCAGCCGTTGGTTCCATTTATCCAATACATTTGTACCATACTTCAACATTCATTTGTCCCAATCATTCGATCAACTCAGTAATTTGCCCCACCATATCACATCTGTTTGTCTCATCCTGTCGTCCGTCCACCATGTAATCCCATTCGTTTATTCTTGTCACACCCGTCTGTTCCACTCTGTCAGCCCATCAATTTGCCTCATCCGTACATTTCAACAATTTGACCCACCCCCTCTTTACATCCGTTTGTCCCGTCATCCCGGCACATGGATTTTCCCACCCTGTCGTCACAACTATTTGTCCCTCTGTGTCTTCAAATCGATGTGTCCTACACAGTAATCACATCCTTTTGCTCCATCGTGTTGTCACGACCCTTAGTCTCACACTGTAATATCCGTTTTCGACCTAGTCACATAAGTTTGCCCTATCTTACCCTCACATCGGTTTTTCCCATCCTATCGTCCAATCGATATGTTCTACCTGGAATTTGTCCCAATTTGTTACATCCATTTTTCCTATCCCGTCATCCCACCTATTATTCACACCACTCCGTCATCCCATCCTCTCGCCCCACCCCGTCATCTCTTCCATTTTCCTTAATAACAACTAACTTCAAATTACTAATTACTTTTTGGTCACCCTCTTCCGTTTGCCCCTGATGTACTTATTTAATTACACAGGCACAAAAAATTAAAAAAGTGCCAGGCCCAAAGACCTGACACATATTTCTCTATGCACGTCTACGCGCTAAAATCGAATCTGAAGCCATTACCGTCCAGTTTTTTTTAAATCGCGAGAGACCCTCTTGAACGGTCATACGTCAGAGTGTGACCTCTTCCAGAGCCAAATGCGATTCCAGGACAGTCGAAAATCCTGGTGGCAGCTTTCCGAAAATTGAACTTTCTTGGATGGTGATGGTCGACGAGCCCACACTCGCCCCGAGCGAAGCCCAACCGAGGGAGGAAAACATTGTTACCAACCTCAGGAGGGAAGACAAATGCGGTTAGGAAACGCGGACGGCCTTAACTCAACTCGCTGCAGGACGAACGCCATCATCGAGAAGTGGGATTGGTTATTCGATACCAAACACTGCGCTTGAAGCCAATTTAACTTCTCAACATATGCTTCCAATCTCGTTATACGTTACAAGCTTACGGTTAATAATGGTTGCACTCATGAGCGTTCACACGCTTCGTAATTGAGACACTATAGTCACGTTTGGGCAGTGAACTTGAGAACTTATAATTCAAATCACCAAATTATTATTTAGAGAATATTGAAAATATTGTTTGACGTGTAATTGCGATATTTGTGATTTTTGCGAAAAAAAATTTTATCTCTGCTGACTTCCTTCTCTAAAACTTGTTTATGGTTTCTTTCTAACAACAAAAGCTTCCTGTTTCATACAGAACAAACAATTTTTTACAGAAGTTGTGTTCGTAAAGAAAAAGAAAAATCCTTTCATAGGATCAGTAAAATAGCATTTCCCAAGGTATAAATGTAAGTTTTATTATATTTTACTTTGTTCAGAAGATGTTTTAACTTTCAAACTTTTGTAAATGTTGAGTTTACTATATAATAAGAAAGTAACCACGTTTCGGACTGATTGCATTTAACGTCATTTGAGAATAAAAAGAAAATTATAATGGAGTTTTTGTAGACCTTCCCTGAGACCTTCCCTTCTTTCACTGTCGTCACCGCGCGACCGTCACATTATCTCAACCACACAACTCTTCTTCCATCACTATTACCTACCGAACCCATGAACACTGATATGTTTGCATACAATATTACTCCTCGCCACGCAACTGGCACCAAAAGCACACTAACACACCACCAGCGCCGCCCCCCGCCGCTTTGTGTCACGTCTTTTTACGCGCCTTCCCACCTGCTCCCAGCGCCCCCCCCCCTCACGCGATTACGAGAAGGGAACTTCTGAGGAGAAGGCGAGAGAGGAGAGGAGAGGCCCAGGGCTGGAGCGGCGCCAACCGCCCATTGAGAGGCAGCCACCGGCGAGCGGCGCGGGCGGGGGCGGGGGAGGGGCGAGGCGGTCCAAGGCAGGGCAAACAAGGCGAGCAGGGCGGATGGGGTGCGGCAACTGATGGCGTTGATTGGGGTCCTGGACAGTCGGCTAGAATTTGGGTAGGGGGAAGGGAGTGGGGATTTGGGATTTGAAGTCTGGAATCGGAGGTGGTGGCTGGGACGGGGAATGGCGGAGTGGGTGAGAGGACTAGGGGCGTGGATTCGAGTCGGCGAAGATTTGGGAGTCGGGGAATGGTGCGGGGATCGGCGGCGGGGGACTAGGAGCGGGCAATGGGGTCGGGGACTGGCGACGGAAAAAGCGGGGGCGGAAACTGAGGTTTGGGGTCTGGCGGCGGGGATCGTGGTGAGGATTGGAGGTGATGACCGGGACTTAGAGTGGAGAAATGGACAATGGGCGAAGACTGGGGTTCGGGGAAGGCGACGTGGTGCGGCAGCATAGTAGAGGGAGGTGGCGGGCGAAAGAAAATTCGAGAATTGAGCGCCACAGCGCGCTGCTCCCTTGGCAAGCACTCGGGGCGTGTTTGTGGGCCTTGGCAGGGGAGACTAGCCAATCTCAGATAGTTTCTTTCCTCGCGAAACGTCAGAGGAAGGCTTAGGAGACGTTTCCTAGATGATCACTCCCAATTTGCCGATATTTTTTATGTGGGACACAACCATCTCCAGAAAAGCACCCGTAATGATGTGGAAAGTTGTGAAATTAAAACCAATAGCACTCGTGGTATTACTCATGATAAGCACGTTTTACTTTGCAGTTCTGTTACCAGAACTGTTTAAATCGTGATTCGTATTAAATAACACGTATATAAATATTACTACAACTTTCACTGCCTTGTGTATGTAACGTTGAAATATTATATGAATTTTTCAAAGAGTTAACAAGAAATAGTTAATCAAATGTTTTAATTAAGAGGAATATTTAAATTTCCAATGAAGGTTATTGTAATAATTTCCGGAAATGTTGGCTTTATCATTCCCTTAAACCACCAGCAATTTTTTTTTAATCCAATAATTCTTTACAGATACATCGTTTCTTCATAAATTCAGACCAGGGCAGGCGCTTCAGCGCACCACAAATAGCCAGTAATAGAGTAACATGAACTTCCGATTCATAAACTGTAATGACAATAAATCTCTTAGAATTATGCTATAATAAACCTTCCATAAATCTTTGCGAAGGAGTTATGAATCGCGACCTGATGCTGGCAGCAACAACTTCTCTGGCATCTGCTCCGCCTCGCCCTGCAGAGGTCTCGCTCCCTCGACCCTCCCTCACTTACTTCCCACGACTCCACCTCCTCGTCGCCGTCTACCCCCGCCCGCGCTCTCATCCTCACTCGCCCCTCAGGCCCGCCCGCCCGCTTCCTTCTTCTTCTGCCTCTCCCTCTCGCTCGCCCGACCTCCCGTCCGCCCTCCCTCCTTTTCGCCACTCTCCCTCTGCCCTCACTCACCCGCAAAGCACCCAAACCCCCACAACGCGCACCGCCCTGCTCTTCCTCGCCCGGGCTCGCCGCCGTCGTCCGCATCGCTTCGCCGCAGAGATGTTCCGTGTCCCCGCCCCTCTCCCGCCTCACCCACACCCCCGCCACTTGCCCGCGCTCGCCCACGCCGTCCCAGCCACGGCCTCCGCGTCCTCCCAGATTCCATGCCCGCCCGCGCCAGCCAATCGCCGGATGAGTCGCGCCGGCGGCTATCGAACGCCCGCGAGGCCCGACGGCAGGTGCGCGTCGAGGAAGGGACATGGCCAAGATGCGCGGAGAATCCGCGGGCGTGGACTCGGCGCGAAGGGGCTGGGGCGGATCTCCCGTGGATATTGGTGCAGAGAAGAGCGGTTAGCTCCGACACTGAGTGCCCGACCTTCATCTTCAAGAAAGTTGGCACATCCACGAGTTTTCACCCAGAAGGCTTTTGTACTCTTGCTTCTGTTGTAGAACAAAACTAAATATTCATGACAAATATAACCCACAACACTCGGCAGCATTTTTAAAATCTGTATCGTTGAATAACTTCTAAACGATGCATTTTAGAACATTAAATACTAAAATATGGCCTCAAATAAACATTTCTCACACCGTAATCTACCGAATGAGACCTTCTAAAACACACTGTGCTTCTTGAACACCTGTTTTTGTTTGTCCGGATCTTGTCGATATGCTCAGAGACCATCTGCTCAGAGACGTGCAACATTTGCAAATTAAGGTAAATTAGAGGGACAGAGAGAGGCACAGAAAGAGACACCCAAACACACAAATGGACAGTCGTACACAGGGACAGTCAGACACGCTGAGGCAGGGAACGAGGGAGACGGAGAGAGAAGAGGGGGATGCACAAAATAACTATTAGTAGCCGGGTTCCGCTAATAGTAATGTATAGGAGACGTATTTAGATGGCCTAAAATATCACCAAAAATGTTCTTAAAATAAATAAAATGTCCTTAAAATGTTTTTAAAATGCCTAAAAAACCAAGAAAAATGACGTAAAAAATATGATCAAAACAAGTTGGGATGAACAACTCAAGCTGAATACGTTACTGATGTAATCGAGGCTTCTTCTATTCGTTGAAGTGCATTGAACTTGCAGGCTTTTTGGCAAAATGTCCGTTTTTGACAAAATGACGTTTGAGCGTGCTTAAAAGATCAAAATTTTGAGCTCGTTTCGTCAGAGAAAGGTCGATTTTGTAGAATAGCAAAATACAACGTTTATGTCATCTTATAGTGTATTTAGCACAATCCCTACTAAAAGTTTAAAGAAAAAAATTGAAGCCGTTTTAGCGAAAATCTTGTTTTTGTAATTTTTAAAATTGCACGCAATATGCGAAAACTACTAAAATTTTCAGAAATATGTACCTATCTTAAAGAAAGAACAAATTTCATTTGAAGAGAAAATATCTTTAATTCTGTAGTTGTAGGAAGACCCTGAAAAAATTCAAACTTTTGAAGTTTTTGAAAATTCAGAGTTAACGGTGAAAATCAGATCTACGCCACATCTATAAGTGCATTTTACTCTATTCTTATAAGAAATTTTAAAAAAGGAGTCAGTTTGGAATCAGTTTGCAATTTTGAAAATGTCCCAATGGCTTTATGTAAAATACCCCGAAGAACAAATGAATAATTTTCAAAATCACAGACTTGTCTCAGGCCAAATGGACGGGAGTTTTTCAATTTGGAAAAACTCATATGCATGGTTTAGGCTCTAAATGTTTTTCACATACACCAGATAAACGGATAGACGAACGTTTTGAACACAAAAACCTTTTTCAATAAGAGGGGGACCAAAACGTGTATATCCGTTGAAATATCGAAATCAATTTTCCGCAGCATTACATAACTTTCCCTATACTACATATATTACTCCGTATATGCGTACGTATACGGGAAAGTAAAAATGCTCCGGACTACAACTACTACTTGTATTTGTAGCTTGTTTAGGTTTGCTTTTGCAGCGGAGATCCAAACTGACCAGGCGCACACAGGGCCGGAGATTGGTCTGAAGCCCGAGGGTACTCAAGCCGGGTGTGGGTCCCCCTCTCCTGCCAACTCTCCCCGAAATGGAATATGAAGGGAAAAATACAAAACGGTTTTTTTCTAATTGTCATGTTCATCTTTAACTAGTCACCACATTTATTTCTCATCACACTTATTTGATGTAACTGCAGCAGAGTTCACTTTGGCAATGAAAAACCGTGCTGCGCTTTGCAGCTTTTGATATAAACTCATTTAACAAGTTTTGCGAATCGATTTTTTCCGTCGAACATGTAAAATTGAAATACTGTTAAGCCGATCTTACAAAATAGTAAATATCTTGCATACACGTTTTAAGTCGACCCATTACCGAGAAACATCGTTCATTTTTGGAATTTGACGTGTATGGAATATTTCTCTCACCCCAAATTTCATGTGGGTATTTTATAGCTACCCACCGTACCCACATTATCCGCCGGGCCTGGGAGCAAAGGAGGAGAGTTGGAATGATGGTTCCGCCGGTGGTTCTGGCTGCGGGGGCGGACGCTGGGGGAGGGCGGGCTTCTCGGTCAGGCGCACGTGGCCATCCAGGGATCGAAGGCCATTGGTCTAATCCTCGCCTGGCACTCCTCCTCACGTGCGGTCGTAAAAGCGGGAGGCCTCGAGGGCCTTTTTCTGCTCCTGGCAGATTTAACATTCGCAATAAAATAGCGGATTATATTAATATCGTCCTCCTCGACTCTCAAACAGGGCACTATTTTTCCATTTGCGGCTTTGGAACAGAAGTGGTTTTATGATTCTTGTGAAAGCATTTGTCTGGTGCAACTGTGAAGGATTTTTTATGTTTGCGCTCATTCACATTGAACATTACTCAATAATGGTTACGATGTACTCGAATCGTGAGTTGTGCAGAATTCTCAAGAAAAAAATCATAAATATTCCACTGCCAATTAGATACTTTCCAATCGTTTTTATTTTTGTCAACTTTTTGCGACTGAATACTTACAGAATATATACAAAAGAGAGTGATTCTTTCTTCTCTGACATGATTTAGAGGTTATAAACTGTGAAGTGATAAGTAGTGAGGAGTACAATGAAATCTTATTAAGTTCAAACCAACAATATTTGTTATTAATTCCCCTCCAATAATTGAAAGTGAAAGTAACCATTCTAATATTGCTAAACGTTGAAATAAACAACTGCACAGATAAGCAAACAGTCCCTTAATTTTACTGTGAAAGAATATTTCGATAATTTTTTATTCAATTTAATTTTACATATATTTTTGATTTCTACATTTCTCTGGTCTCCCAGATTATGACATGGGAAAATCCCAAGCAATTAAATCTCCTAAAATTAAAACAAATATTTCAAAAACACCACATTTTGAACAAGACTACTTACGAAACATTATTCGGGCTTCACCTGTCCTTCATTTATCCATTTTTTGCTCTCTTTTTCCTAAAATTTTGTGTGAAGGAAAATCTTACTTCCTAAGTAGAGAAAGAATTGGAATCGTGCGTCGGAAAATGGTGATTTTGCCGGACCCTGGCAACGAAGAAGAGAAAAATCTAATTCTATAAGTAGTAAATTATTTTATCTAACACGTTCTAACGACATAATTAATGATTTACGATACCTTGATACCGAAAAAACAATTGATGGCAAAACACCTGTTTCATCCGTCCGTCCAACAATTCGGCCATCCGTCCGTCAGTCCACTCGTCTCTGTAAGGTTGACGTAAGCGCCTCACAGGTAAAGACGATTTTCTCCAAAATTGATATTCCCCAATCGATAAAACGGAACTCATAACCCTGCAAATTTGAAAGAGTTAGGTTGATTTTGGGGGTCATTTTTGCCAGTGGTTTAAACTTTGCCCGAGAATAGCGTAAAGGAAGTTTAAAAGATTGGGGCAGGTCTCATTTACGTTGAAATACCTGAATTTTAGAAAATTGCAAATGTTCAATTTTTTAATATTTTCCTAAAATTACAATATTGAAGATAGAGATATAATTTTTAATAATACCCGTTTTAAAAAAACAAATACATTATGCGGAATAATATTATGCGGACGTTTTTGAAAATATGAGTAGTTTTCGGTAATTTCTGCTTGAAGTTAATATAAATTCCAAAAAGCACACTATATCAAAAAGCGCTCAATTTTTTTCTTCAGTTTCTTTTCGCAGAAAACGAAGTACGATCCAAACAATGGTTCAGGATTTATTTTCGTTGAAGCCTCTACATTTTCGAAAATTGCACAAGTTAGACATTATGTGTTGTTGTAGCATTGTTTGTGCTAATTATTATAAATTTTCAAAAAGAGTCGTCTATCTTTAGCGAATGTTGTATACACAGAATAAGACAGATTTTCACTTTAACGAAATATGTCGCTTTCATTGAACGTTAATTTTTATTCCTTGCAGGTATTTTTGAACAGTGTTAGAACAACGATGAAGCTCGTTCACATCTACATCTGCATTTCAAAATGCCATCGTGCTGCATCCGCCCAGCCTGTTGAGGTCCCCCCCCCCTCGCTCGCTAGCCGAGGAGCGCGCGTTGAGTTGCCTCAAATGATCGCTC
>BOPP01000028.1:8698975-8738742 GCA_017312745.1 Gryllus bimaculatus
CCGCTTCACAAAATGTTCAACCTCAGTTTGTCCTGATCTTGGAGTCTTTGGTTGAAAGGCTCTTAATGGTACTGTCTGCGTCAGTGTAAATAAATATACTATATATCTACCGATAACCAAGCAATTCTTTTTCATCTAAGAGGAAAGGAAAACGGATAAATCTGTCTTATTACATTATTGAAAAACATCGGTTATAAAACTGACAGTAATTTTAACGGGTAATAGAGAACCTTAGTCTTTTCATGATATTCTCAAGAGATTTAATTTTCTTTCAGTTATTGTTGTTTTTTTAGTACTCACATTACACTTCGGAACTTTGTCAAATCATTCAATAAGAATATTTTGGTGGTATTCACAAGACGTCCCTTATTACTCAAAGGTTTCAGTCTTCAAAAACTCAATATAAACAATTTTAGAAAAAACTAATGTGTACTGGAGCTTTTAAAATAACTTGGAAGACATGTTGAGAACATCTATTTTAAACTTCGGAATTTTTGACAAACTTTGTTGCAAACACATTCATAGCGCTTCTACACACAAATGACGTATACAACGCCTTACCAAATCGTCCGTAATAGAAATACTAACTAATAACAATACTAACCGAAATCTTTACGTTTTTTTCTAAAAAATGTATTTGATCTGATGAAAGGGCTAATTTTCCTTTCTTTATGTTGAATTTTGTAGTTAAAAAAATTTTTACTGTTTGCAATTTTCAGAAAAAAGGAAGTGTTTGCCGAAAATTTGACTATATATTTTACCGTACCTTCATACATTTGAAGAGAAACTTTCAAGAAAAAAATTGGAGCGGTGTTTTAGAAAAAAAATCTGTCTATATTTTGCCCACTAGCTATTCATACGAAAGCTATTCATATTTTCGAAAAATTGAACGTGTCCTTATTTAAAGATGTCTTTAAGGAACAGGCTCCATTAAAAACATATATTATTAATATTTTAATTGTATCGAGAAGACCAACAAATTACAGGTTTGAAATTTTCCACAAACTCAGAAATTTCTAGGAACATGAAACTTGTATTGTTCTCTTAAGCACTTTTTACGCTATCGTATGATAAAATTTAGTTGTAAAATGTGGTATCGTTTTTGAGAAAATTTGGAAATGTTTTCGTAATGTTGAATAAAGTACCATCAAAAGTAAAAATATCCGTCTGAACCTCCCAAGGCCTCGAGTTCGTTCAGATCAATTGAGCAATCTCAATTTTGGAGAGAATGGACTGAACGGTTTAGGCGGTAGCGTTGACCACAGAGGGACTGATGGACAGACGTTTTGCGGTCAATCGGTTTTATGGTATCAAGGACCCGCAAAACATGTATTCTGGCTACACCAAGCATGAGAGTAAGTAATTTAGTATGTAAAGGAATACGATTTTCCCACTTTTAAGTGAGCAGGGCCTCGCAACAAAAGTGTTTCTGCCGAAAATTTGCAGTTTTTCGGCGCACGATAACACAACTTTCTCTTCTTACTAAGTGCGAGAAAGAAAAAAAACCTTTCAAATGAATTGGGCAGACAAATACAACAGTTCTGGGTATTAAGAAATGTGTAAAGTTATAATAAAAATATTAAAGTTTTAACATTAAGAGACATTAAATATTCTAATATTAAAAATAAGGGAAAAATCATACTACATAAATATTTTAATTATTGTTTACACGATAGTGACGAGTGACAAGTGCCGTTTTTCGTAAAAAATGAAAAGGAAAAACATATGTTGATATTCCCTTAAATGTATTTATACTCATTTTGTGTTGTAATACAAATGAATAGAAGTTCATATCAGTTATGAATATAGTACTGTGTAAAGAAGGCTAAGAAAGTTTTACTATAAACTTAAAATGTTAAATCTCTTCAATTTCGTAGTAAAAAGAAATGCATGGTGTAAAGAGATATGGATGAGATGATTATTCATTTCAGTCCTTCCCGCCCGCATCAAATGACGTCCATGAATAAGTTTGTTTTTCATGACTTCCAAACGGACCTTGAAACTTTAATACTACAATACGTAATATATCTCCAAGGCAATGGATATTTGAGAATAATCTATAGTACGTGAATAACCTGACTGGAAGTCGTTTTATACTTCGTATGATCATGAATCATTGCGGAAACTATCTGTAAACTGAAGTGAATTAGCGAAATGTTGAAAGCATAAATGTAGTTCGTTCGGTTCCGGCAGCTCATAATTCTAGACGCAGACCTCTGGACTTCGCAGTTCCTGGTTCCTCTGACTCGCGAGAACGAGTGCGCGTTCTACCGCAGCGCAAGCACCAACTGCGGCAGCGGGGATCAACAGGTGCTGCCCCCGCCCCGCCCCACGCTGCCTCTCGCGGCGCTCTCACCCCAGCAACGGTGTGTTCTAGAACCTCGCTATTCCGATCCGAAATTTCGGATAATCCGAACAAAATTCGGGATGGAGGAAAAAAATAAAATATTGATTTATAGGGTAAAGAAAGAATTTTGTAATTCAGTAATTACTAACAACTAAATACACACTGCAACAAATTTGAACTTTGTGTCTTGTCGCGAGATGAACCTACGTGTTCTATACTATATCACATACGATGATTACGAAAACCAAATCAGAAATGTTCCATCACGTACCAATTTTTCTGCAAAAGATTCGCCTGATATACCACTTTCAAGAAACATGGAAATGACTCAGAAAGAAAACAGGAGAAATCTGTATTTGATTACGTAAGAAGTTATCAGATCATGCAACAAACATTGTTTGTGTTACAAAAATTGTTTGTATTAAATTGTTTATACGATTAATTGTTTGTATTTTAAGACAAAATGAGAACAGTACGAAAAAGCTGAATATATCTTGAAATATACTTACAAGTTAGATATTTTTCCTGAAAACTTTCCGTTTGTGGGTACATGGTGAAACGTCTTGAAGGAGTCTCCAGCGGTAATTCGCCAAAAGGTTCGGTGACCATCTTCCCTCACATCGTCTTTCCATGGCAGCGATATCTTGGTGAAATCGCTCACCATATTTGTCACTCACATCCCCAAGAGTATGTGTAAAGAAATCCAAATGGGAATGAAGAAAATGTGACAAGGCTATAAGACATAATGCATCTCATAGCCTTGTAACAGTGCAGCATGTGTTCCGTCAGTTCCTTGTAACTTTCAAACATAACGTTACCCAATACATTGTCGCATAAATATTTCAATGCAAACAAAGCTACCTTCTCAGCAGCTGTTCAAAGTTAGTATCTATCATCAAGTCACGAATCTAAGGCCCAATGAAAATTTAATTTTTATTTTTGCAGTACTAATCGCCGGTAATTTAGATAGTAAAAATTGAAAACTCTGCTTATTTTTGTCCATTGCTTTGAAAACTTTCCAATTTCAGATGGAGTGGTGGTAACAACACAATGTCTTTGTCATCAAAGGGTTTTTGCGACACATTTTTTCAACAGGATTGAACAATTCTCTCAAAACCCACTTTTGTGTAACACCGCTATATTTTGTGTTGATATTCTGCATTGCTAGAAGTAGTTCCAGAATTTTGACATCCCGACAGATTTTCCATTTGTGATTTGAAGAGTCAGTATGCTTCAGGAGTAGTTTCCTTTTAACTGAATGGAAAGGGCTACTGGCATCGAAGGTTTCTCATTTCCATTGTGTAAAAGGACATATTTTCGAGAAATCTTTGAAGAATCTATAAATAGACGCCATTCCTCTGGATTGTTAATCATCCCAAATTATTGAAGCAGCCCATTTATGTCATTATAATTCACCCAACTCTCCGTCATTGAGAAAAAAGTGGAAATATTAAGCTGTCGATTACGTAATGTAATACTCATGTTTGATTGTAACATGTTCTTTTCTTGAAGACCAGACTCAAGTAATTCTGCTTGCCTCCTTGAAAGATTTAGATCTCTTACAAGATCGTTCAATATTTCCTGCGAGAATGGCCGTAGTTGCAGCCGTGCTACAGATGGCGTATATTGTAGAACATGATCTTCAAGATCTTTTGGTTTGTCACTACCATCGTTCTGTTTTTCCTGTGTCCATTTCGTTGGTGGTTTTGGAGCTGGGATCAAATCAGAATGCGAAACTGGGTACATTGCAGATTCAAAATTTGGATATAAAACTCTGTGTTTTAATTTATTTGATATTCTTGTTACTGACGTCAAACAAAAGTAGCAATTTTTTAATAAGATCTCTAGGTTCCTTCCACAACTATGGTACCTCCGACTATTAGCGAACCGAACAGACCACGCCCCCAATTAGTTCGGGTCACCGGGGTTCTACTGTTGTTTATTGGTCGTCTGTCCTCCCTAGCAAGAGAGGAAGTGGTTTAAGAACACAAAATAAATAAACAGAAGGCTTTGAGAGGTCAGAAGGCTTTGAGAGGTCAAAGTGAGTAGACCTGCTTCTCAGATCCACGATAGCTCTAGTAGATAAGCTGTGGATGGTTTTCTCGAATATTCTCATAAGTACTGGATGTACTAGAACAGAAATAATAAAAGTTTATTGTTCTCAAGAAATAAATTAATTTCTTCAAAAGAGTTGATTGGTGTTCATCTCACCCATGCTATATATATATATATATATATATATATATATATACGCTGTATTAATGAATGCATACACTATCACACATGCCGGGACACCGGTCGGGAGCGTAGAACTTGTCCCGGCTAAGGTGGAGCCCGCTGGAAGGAGATACATCGTTTGGGGAAACCCCCTTAGGCGACGGTAGGTCGGCGCTTGATCTCGTTATTTAGGGGGAAGATCATAGCTCACTCACGATAAAAACATGCTCCACACTTGAGAAACTAATGACCCCAGTAGATGTCGTGTCTGGAATCGCTAACAACCACCCAACCCGTCCCTCTAGCTCCATCTCCCATCCTGTCTCATCGCCCTTCCTTTTCTGTCTGGTTCTTCACGTCTCTTCGTTCTTCACTGCCGCTCCTCAGCACTCTGCTTCTCGTCATTCTTTCCCGCCATCCTCCTTGTTCTCCCTGCGTTTGCTTCCCTTCCTGCCACCCGCCGGGCCACCCCGCTCCTGGTCCGCTCGTGCCCCCACCCTCTCGTCCATCCGTCCCCTCCACGCGTTCTCCCTCGTCCCCACTCCTCCCTCGCTCACCGGCTGAGGTGGATCGGAGCAACAATTGATGACACTGCAATCCCTCTGACCAGGAGGTCCCAACGGTGGCAGTATTTTAGACGTAGCTTGTTAGGTAGGTCGATTAAATTGCTGCTCTTATCTGTAGTTTTCCGTGGTTTCTCTGATCAACTCCAGGTGAATACCAGATCAGTACCTTAACATACGGGCCACGAACCGCGTGCGATCATTCCTTTCTATTCCTTCACCTCCATTCACACCCCTTAATTACACACACTTACACTTCCATTAACTACACTGGTTACCTCTCTTGTCAGGAGACCAGTCGCGAATATAGGGCCTAGCATGGCTAAGTTGTGCTCCGGTGATGGGAGATACCCGATTGGGGAAAACCCCGCTAGTTAACGAGTATTTCAGCGTCGGATCCCGCCAGCCAGCCATCCAGCAAGAGAAGATCACCACCGGCGATAAAACATGCTCTACATTTACGGGACCGTAGCAGTTGATACGACCGGAAATAATTAATCAATCCTTCATTAGCACCTGCTTCCAGACTTATTCGCACTTTTTCCTGTCGTAACTGAATCTCTTTCAACAAATACGTTGAAAAAGTAGCGCAAAAAGTGTACTAAATAACTTAATAATAAAGATAATCAAATTCTGATTCCTTGAGTATAAACTGAATAAATGGCATTTACTCACTACTTACATCCAGGGAAAGAGATACGCTGGTAGAAAAACGTTTCCCGACAACCACTTGTGAGCTCAAGGGGAAAGCGTGGTCGCGCCCGGAGCGAACGGAACCGCACCAGGGCGGCGTCCTGCGGCGACACGAACCGCCATTACGCCGCATTTGAATTCCATCTCGCTTCCATCCATTACTCGCGATCGCTTCGCCGTGCTGCCGGGCGCCTCTCTCTGCGGCCGCGATTTACCGCGGCCTGCTGGCTCCCGCCCCTCGCGTGGACCTCGTACGCCCGTCCGCCCCGCACGCGCGCCAAGACACCGTCGCCGATTCGCCAATCGTAGCCCAGTCTCGCCCCGTGCCGCTTCACGGTCCCATCCGGCTCGGCGCCGTCCGGTCCTCGCCGTACTCGTAGCCCATGCGCACCGTGCCGTTCGCGCGCGCACCGCCCCGTCGCCTCGCCTCGCTCCCGTATCCTGCCGCCCCTTTCGGTGAGTACATGCGTCTTCAATTAGCTAGTGCCAGGTTCAACTTTGGGGGCACCCCTGGCACGTGCCCGCCTACCCGTGTGAATCAACTTGTCCGACCCCCAGCCCGCGTGGCCACCTGCTGTGAGCGCCGCTACCCGGCCCATCCCCCGGCCAGCCCCGCCCCGGCCCGACGCAGCCCGGCGCCGTCCGCCCAGAAAGCCGCCCTTGCCCGGCCACCCCAAGCACTCGCCCGCGCCCCGCGCCTCGCCTCCGGAGTCTTTGCCAGCTTTTCTCGCGCTGATGTCACCTCAGCCCCGTTCAGGGAAGAGACAACTGTCGCGCATAGCGCGCCACGGCGATAGTTCTGTACGCCCTGCCTCAGCGTCGCAGGCCGCATCCCCGCCAATGCTTGGCTTTAGTACCTAGCTCCTTCCGCCTCGCCTAACCACGCCTTGTCACACCTCACTGCACGTCCACCGCTGCCTCGCTCCCCGTCTCAGCAATTTCGTCTCTCCCTGCCTCACCTCCCACCGCCAGTAGCTCACGCGCCGTGCCTCGCTCTCGCCCCGCTTCACCTCACTTCGCCTCGCACGTCCCACATAACACTTGCTCGCCCCGCCATGCTATGCATCCGACCCGCCCTTCCTAGCCCGCCCCCATCCCTCCGCACCCCACCCCGCCCCGCCCTTCCCCGCCGTGCCCCGCATCCGCCCCGAGCAACTCAATCGCTCTGGAGCCTCCGCTGGGAAGAAACGACTCGGCGCGCGGAACGTGTTCGCGCAAAAAATCAAACGTTGCGCGACTCCTTCGTTTTGCTGACGCGTTTCTTGCGCGATATCGATTAAATATGGGGAAATATCCTCCCATGTCCCCGCAATAACCTTTGAAAATGTAGAGTCGAGACTTTCGATTACTGGCTATTTAATAGACGTTTCGGTAGGTCATAGTTTTTGGGTTTTCAAATTTAAACATTTGCTAGTTACAAAATACACGTGTATCACGTATATTTATGTTACTCTGTCATACCTTTTGCCAAAATTCCCGGTTTTGGTATTGTTTATATTTTTCTTAAATGATAAAATCATTCAGAAGTAACGCGGTAATTTAATGATATTGTTATAATGGGGATCAAAATTATTGCAATAAATAATTAAGCAGTTCATCTCTTCACTCGTGCCAACAACACTGGCGCCTAAACAATACTCGCACATATATTCTCTCATATATCTATCTCAACTTGAGGCCCTGCGAATTGGAAATAGACATCTTGATATTATGAGGTTCTGTGTATAGATGCCTCAAAATAAATTGTTCAAACGATTAGGGGATGCAGAGAAGTCAAAGATAGTTTTCTCCCAACTGAACATAAAATGGATAACTGCATACAAGTTCTTAAATATGTTTCTGAACCCCAAAACCCGCATATATTTCAACGCAAACTTGCAATAATTATTATAATATATTTCTAAATGCATGTAGCATTACTTCTTAAATATTTATACAATTTGCCTTCAATTATTTTTTCAATTTATTGCGGGATACGTCGTTGTCATCCTTCCATCCCTTTGATGTTCTGACATATTCTCTATCGTATTTTATTCGTAGACGTAATATTACGACTAATATTTGCTCATTATGAGTGATTATTGTAGCTCTTCAAGTATCCAAACATCTGTGCCAAACAAGTAATGGCGCTCTTCAATTTTTATCTTCATCGCGCTGTAAGGTTTTTCTTGATAAACATCAGTAGCGCTGCAGTGATATCATAAGAATTTGAAGCCTCTGATTGGGTATAGGAACCCCCCTCTCCTGACAGCCACGGTCAAGTAGGTAGAGGTATAACAGTTCTCTTTTCGTATTGTGCAAGGTAAGTGTGCGGCATTGCGCATCTCCCATTTATAGAGCCAAAGACAAACGATCGAATAGACTCTTGCTTTTCCATCACTATTCCACGTGGGGCGGTTGACGTCACAGCTGATTGCTCCTGCGGAGGCGAGAGCATTTGTTTTGGGGGCGAAATTTATTGGCTGCGAAGATCCTCCTGAGAGAGAGATTTCTGAAAGGCCACCGCGAACGGCAGCGCCTGTGTTGGTTCTCGATGCGGCGCCGCCAACAGCCTTGTGCTGTGGGGCAGAACGTAAGCCCAGGCCTTGGCTGTACTTAGCGCGTTACATTTAAAATGCGGCCTCCACGCGCCCTCGAGGAGTCAGGTGAAATAAAATTCCCTGTCAAAGATGGGACTCAAGCAACAAGGAACTTCACTAGGAAGAGAATACACTTGGCACGACATGTAATAATCTTTTTGTAATAAAAAGGTTTGTAATAAAGGGGAACATTTCACACATGACATCAAAATTTTGAAAAATTGTATCCTACCTAATTTCAAAATCTATCTTTAAGTAACATATTTCATTAAGGGAAAAATCTCTATCTTTAATATTTCATATGTAGGAAGACTCCATAAAATTTTGAACTTTTGAAATTTATGAAAAATCAGAGTTTTAAACGAATATGAGACCTAAACTATTCTCTTACACGCCCTTGAGACTGTCCAACAACAATATTTAATACAAAAACGATAGAATCATTTTTTGTTAAAAATGTTCCAGGGGTTTCATAGCCCCAGGGGCTAAAGTACCCCCAGAAATAATATATGGGTTCAAATTCAAGAGCCTAAGAAATTTTCGATTGGAGAATATCGATTTAAGAAAAGTTCGGTGAAGTTCGGTGCCTGTAATTCTATTTTTCGCTACAAGGATCCACAAAATAAGAATTCTAGCTACACCACGTGTTGAATTTTTTTTTCTAAATTTTTCAACTCGATTTATCCACTTTTATGTTATCAGGGCCCGGTAATAAGAGTGTTTGCCCAAAACTCGTTGTTGTTGTTTTTTGCGCAGCCTCGCATATTTGTTTCTTTACTGCGAAAGCGCTAGCGAGAAAGAAAAAGGAAAGAAATAGTAGTTTAATGTAACGACCAGAAACAAAAAACGAATCCACTTATGCCCACTGTCCATTTCAACAGATTTATCTTAAGATGAGCTCAAAAGTCTGATAATGCAAATTGGGTTAATATTTCTAGACTAACAAAATATAAAAACATACTCATCCATATTACTTCATAAAAATGGAAGTACATGTGGTAGTTGTGAAACTGAAATGACCTTTGAGCGTTTTATTATTGGGTGTTTAATGTTTCAAATTTTAGAAAATATGTCGTCCTGTCTAATCGTCTCAATAAACGTTTAAATGAAGATGCTTAAAACTAAAACTGTTTTGAACTGTATAATATGATATAAATAGAAATATGTTATTGTCAACAATTATCATTCAAATGTCAACTAATTCGAGGGTTGGGGGGAAGTAATGGATACTATTTAAAGAAAGAACTTTTATCGGATCTCAGAATTTTATTTGCCTCGTAAAGGAAATGCATTACATCATGTCTCTGTGAGTGTCTGTATTAGCACAGAGATGTGAAATCATATTGTCTGATTGCCGTTGTTTCAGAATAATATAACCCGTTTCGAAGAGTCCTCAAACACCAAGATAGCGATTCTGCACGGGACAAAAGCCAGAGAATGTCACAAGACCCGGTGGAGGTTCTTGGGAATAATGCCCTTCCTTGCCGGATAGTCGTGAGATGCGCAGGAGAGTTTCTGCGAGAACACGCAGCGACGAGTGGTCAGCAACGCACGTGACGTCCTGTGATGTGCACGTACGGTAATCGAGAAACTGCCTAATCGAACTTCCAGAAATGGTATATAATGCTTTTGGAAAGAAGTGAACTCGTATGTGCTAAAATACCTTAAATTCAATAACAGTCGTGCCGACTGCCCTCCGCCCCTCGCATCGATGTCCACAATCGTGGCACGTGATGTGTAGGTTTCCCAGGCCGAACTATGACTTCCCGAGGAGGGGGTATAGAAGCTTCTTGAGAGGGGATACCCAATCGCCAAAGAGCACTCAGAAGCCTGTGATGTGAGAGGCAATGCCACATCTGCAACAGTCGAACCGCACAGCGTACTTACAGAACATGGCCGTGAGTTCAATGACCTCGCCAAGGAAGCGACGTCGTTCAAGGGATGTTTCTCGGCCCGTCTATCTATTGAGAGGACTAAGGCCTATTGAACAGCGCACGTAAAGGGTAAGAGAGCTTTCTAAATACCTTCATAATAATGATAAACCCAATTTTGACGTGTCGCTAATACACATGCATCTAGTTCATACCTTGCCTTTTCATGTGTTTATTACACATTTTCTACTGAGGCTCGTATTCTCACAAAAATGGTTTCCATGTCTTATTCCTCAATCATCCTACATTGTAGTCAACAAGACACTAACGATCTTGAAGTTAAAAGGCAACTTATAATGAACCAAATATAGTATCTTTGAACATAATATGTGTGAAAAGAAGTAAATGTGTGTGCCAATGTTTTACGTAGTCTTTCGGCTATTACCGTTACTTTTCATTAGTCTCTCGGTAATTTTAACACCTCAAAAATGGTTTGGTAATCATAGCGCGACACGTTTATTTTTTTTAGTTGTACCTTTGTTAATTATACATGCATACGTTATGAAATGCATAATGTTTTTAATACACGACTATCAATATGTATTTCATTTTGGCGATCACTCAGACACGAGTATTTCCACCGCTGCACTATGTTAATCTGAATCAGAGAACACATTCCCACAGGTATCGATTCGTGTGTCAGGACCCTGCGAGTAGCACAAAACAAATATTACCTCAGTAGATTAACTGCATGTGTCACCTTGACACCAGGACCTGCTTCATTTGCATTCCTCATTAGGGCGCTTAACGGGATGCTTTTTGTATGAGGTTGCGAAACATTTGATTACGTTATACCTCAAAAAGGAGTGGTGAAATACACGTGAAACTCATTGTAATTTGATCAGAGCAATATAAACCAGAATAGTGTGGTAACCTACATATGGTAAAAGAAGATGTATCACAAGAATGTATAATGCTTTGAATATTATAAAAAAATGTAATTTTGTAAAATGTAAGGATATTAATAAAATAAATTTTGATTATAGTTGTCAAATTGAGAACCAATATTTTACCTTACTAATTCTCTCGTGATTTTGAATTGTCTAGAATGAAAATATTATCGTTTTTATAAGCGCAAATGTTCTTCGCCATGTTGGATTTTGTTTAGTATTCTTAAAGAAAGATGGTCAATCGCTTTTCGAGATAAATACTGGGTGTACCCTGTTACAGAAAGTTCATGGACATTTCCGCTTCTTATGGTAGAAAACCCTCCGTCTACAAATATAATGGTCTCTCAAGTTATCCATTGAACCTCTGGACTGTTTGAAAACAAACTAAAGCGTGAGGGAGTGAGACTTTCTGCTTGCCGAACTAACACGTTTGATCTCTCGAATTAGAGGACAGAGACTGTGTTGACTGTGCAAAGGCAGCGTCCTCACAGGTGACATGTTATCAGGTAATTTCGCACGCGCTAGGTGCACGTGTCTACCTGCTGAGTATTCCCATTAGGACAGAAAGCACGCGTAAAATGATCTCTTACAAATCGTAGCATAATGCATTTGCGTGAATTTGTTATTTGGATCAGCCATAAATAAAACCCCAACTCCGGCTTCGATTCCCGGCTGGGGCAAAATAACTGCGTTTTCCTTACAAATGACTCAGTATCCATTGCTGTGTGACGATGAGAAAGTCCACTCTAAGGTTACGAAGATCAGTATATACGATGGAGGAATGTCCTTGTGCCAACCATACGAACCCCTTATGGCCGAGAGGTTGGATCACCGCTGGTCAGGCAAGGCCGGGCTGTCGAGCCAAGAACAGAACAGTTTTCTAAACATGAGCATCCCAGTATTCTCCAAAACACCAAACAATGGAAAGAAATTATTATGATATATTCAGGAAAGAGTAGTTCTTAAAAACGCAGGCCCTCCTTTGCCTACCCCTTGCAAATTGTTACTCAACAAATTTCAATACAGAGGTGCAGCTGCATATGGTGGAGATGCAGCGATACAAATAATACAAAATCTAGCTGATTAGCCCTGACGGAAAAAGCAGGCACCTTAGGCTTTTGTAGTCTTGTAGGCTTTTCAATTGCAGAATGTTTTTCAACATCATTTGCAGCATAGATTACGAAGTTGCAGTAAGGATAAGAAGCGGTGGGGAAGAATTGCTGGGTTGCGCCGATGAGAGGGGCGGGAACGCTGCTGGCAGTGAGGGGAAACAAATGGTGGTCAATTACCCATACGCATCGTTTATGATCGTCAAATGCTTTTTAGTTATCAAGGAGACACAAAATATGGATTCTGACTACACAACGTGTTGGGGGAAGTAATTTACTACATATAGAAAAGACATTCTCTTTTTCTTTATCTTAATTAAGATGAAAGTTTCAGTACGCATCACTGTGTTATGATGCTAGTTTCTAAAAGCTATAGCCTTACCTGGAGTAGACGATAGATTTTGATGAGAAAGTGATTATTATGGTATGAGATGAGTGATGATAGAGGAATTACGTATTGAAAGACGGGGACACGGGACGCCCCCGAGGAAACCTGTCCCGAGCCTGCTGCGTTGCGCACGAAACCCCGATAGCCAGAGCGGGATGAGACCAGTCTGGTGAGCACACCATACGCAGCAATGAGTTGCACTCCGGAAGGCGAGTCGACGGCGCCCAAACGAGCCGCGTCGGGGCGATGGCCGATGCGCGGCGCAACGGCGATGCACTCGCCCGGGGCCGAAGGAGCAAACGCGCGCAGATCCGCAATTGGGAGGTCGCACGAGGGCATAAAACCCTCAATCGAGCGATTGGCCCCTCTCGTGAGCGATTGGTCGCGCAGTCGGGCCTGGCAACGCGCCAGACCACTCGGCGAGACGGCCGCTACGCGAGCCCCGGTGGCCCCTTGAACACACGGCGCCACAGGTGCACTCCTTGAAACGAGTGGCGCTAAAACAGCACGCCTATACGTTGACGCGAAATCACGCGAAAAGTACTCATATTGTCGAAAAATTGTACATGTATTCTCTTCAAACTCTATCTTTAAAAAGCAGATTTAATGATCGGAAAAAAATTCTATAATAATATTCTACTTGTAAGATGATGCCGAAAAAATTTTGACCCGGGGCTTCATGTAAAGTACCTCCCAAAATTAAAATAGCAATTTTAAACTCAAGAGGCCGTGACATCGGTGAGATCTATTGGGAAATATCAATTTTGGACAAAATTGGCTGAACGTTTTAGCCGCTAGCGTTGTTCGTGTTTCCCAAAAAGAGGCCACAGAACACCGGGTGGGGGATTGGTTGTCATTCCGGGCGCGTCAACTAATTAAGTCATCGGTCTCGTAAGTGTAACCCATGTTTTTCCAGGATGTGGTGTTTTTCTTTCCCCGCTGGAGGGCGAGATTCGGTGTCGACCTACCGTCCCCTAACCTTTCCCCAACGTTCCCCCAGCCAGCGGGGAACCTATACAACCGGGAGAAGCTCTGAGCTCTTAAAAAGTAATCAAGCCGGTATCCCGGCATGTGTGGTGGTGTAGCGCTTGTGTGTGTGTGTGTGTATGTATGTGTGTATTATGTGTGTGTGTGTGTGTGTGTTTGTGTGTGAGGGATGAGGAGAGGACAAGTAGGAGGAAGGAAATATCATGGACAGTGCGTGGTCGGTTTGTTAGAGTGCTGTTCCGGCGTTCGACTTGTGTTGATCGGAGAAACCATGGAAAACTACCCATCAGAGTTGCAGGCCTCTATAATTTTCCTCCGGTCAGCGACTGAACTCGACCTATATATGTGGCTACTGTCGAAATTCCTGCCATTGCCGAGACTCGAAACCCCCGACCTTCCGGTCAGAGGCGCCGCAGTGATGCTCTGACCCTAAGGAGAGACCGTATCTACATGTCGAATAAAACAGAAGGTCTCTTCGAGGACATTTAGGTTTCAGTAACACTGTACGAAATTTATAACATAAAATCCATGAATACGATTATAGGTTTTATAAAATGGTACGTTTGCTTTAGACAATAGTTTTCGGGGGTTAGAAAATTCATAACTTTCTTTCATCATTCTATATTTTATTGAATATAGTTTATACAATTTTGATTACTTTTTATGTACTGAAATGCAATCTTCGGAACTGAACTTAAACACACTTCTGAATAAGAATGAACGTGGTGTGTATTTAAGAAACAAGACGCTCATAGCCACGTTTCGCCAAGCCTTTGCTTCTGGTTTCGTGCAAATGCTCTATCTCTCGGGGCCGCTCAGACAGTGTAGGGAAATTGGGAGCTCAAATTAAATATGAAATGCTCACGTAACCGTCTCAAAGGGATCCTAAAATGACAGAAGTTTGGGTGAAGCTTCTTCCAGAGGTCGTTTACGATTCTTCCTGCTTGAAGTCGAGAGAAGTCTTGAAGTTTTCGCGTCTGCCATCAAAACTCTGCACACTTTAAAACAATTCGTTTAACACAGAAGGAACTAGATGAATATCAAGAATGAATCGAGAAATCTAAAGTTATAACGTGGTATGTGAAACTCTCAAACTTAATTAACTTTGTTTCAAAGGATAACAGACTTAATTAGTAGGGAATGGATAAGTTTGCTCATATACAATGATGTATTGAATAAATATTGTTGGAAGTACTACAAGCTGTTTGTACGATATTCAGAGTAATATATTATACTTTTATTAAAACATTATGACTCAACAAGTGTTTTCAAAAGAAGTAAAAAGTGTGTTCTATAATCTAACACTTTCCCAAAAGAAGAGATACATTTTTACCGTATATTTTATTAAACATTTTTATGATGAAAATGAATTTGCAGGTTTCAAAGTTAAAAAATTGAATAAAAATGTAATGCCCCAACTACAATATAATTATTAATTTTTACCCTGATAGGTAACCTGTTTTCATATTATGCTTATGATTTTTTACCGGTATAGGTATAATCTATTTTTTAAGAATAATAGAACTTGATCGGAATAAACAGAAACGTTTTGAAATGGAATAATTAATCAGGGCGATTAAAAGTGCGACATACATTTTTTGAACTTGGCGTATTAACCAATTCCAATGTACATATAATATAAATATGTTTTCTTACCTTTTAGCACGGCATTTGAATTTGTCAGTTCCGACCGAATGCGACAACCTTTTTTACGATGCGGTATTCCCTCTCCTTTCAGTAACGCTTGGGTACTGAAAGTGCTTTACTTGAAGCGTTCGAGCAAAGCCGATGACTACAGATCCTGTACCATTGCAAATCATCAATGTTTTAAATATGTGATTATAGCGTGGTTGCATTCTCAAACACAACTTATCCTTTTCCCACATAATCCTCTTCATATCATTTGATGACTATCATCGTTCAACTCTGTTGATTACTCTACCGTCTTGCACGCAGTGGCAGTCAATGAATATCCACTTCTGAAATCCCCATCGCTCAGGAAAGGGAAAGACACAAAGGATAAATGGACAATATGTTTATTGTGCGTCACATCAACAACTTGTGTTATTAGCGACCTCATTCGCAATACATCTACAATCCGATACAATTTCAAACACCTTACAAATACATTATCCTTACGTTACATTGTTGTTTTTATTTAATGTAATACATTAATCACTAGTTGAGCTTAGATCTTGATTAGAGTTACATATGAATTTTACTCTAAACACTATTTCAAAAAAACTTTATATGTGAGTATACAAGTTGATTTCTTTCAGAAATTTAATAAATTTGTGACATAATTCCCTATCTTGAGAATTATTCCCCCCACTGGCGGGAGTGAATGATCAAAGGTCACAACAATAAGTCATACGATGATCACTGCTAAATAAATCATCGCAAACATTCCACTGAAGGTATCTCACGAGGTTCGGTGAACACACGCTTAACTGTATGAGACCTGTAGTTCCTGTTGTCATAAAAAAGTATGTAGGTATATCATCTTACATCTTAATATAATATTAATAATAAGTTTTCTACAAATTCACCAATTATTTTACCTCTGGGGTTAGTTGAAAGACACAAAGGAGTAGTCCTCCCAGCCGAAGCTACGCAGCCAATTATGCTACTCGCAACAACACGTTTCCAGTGAAATCTAAAATGGTCAAGGAAGTTAAGTTACCCAATTAGAGTGAAACGTAAAACCCTTAGAAATACTCGAGAAAGCGAAATTAATTAACAACATAAAAATAAGTAACCACAAAATAATATACGTTCACATTTTTTCATACAAAATATATTTTGCCATGAAATACTTCCAAAGCCATTGATCTGAATTTCGAACATTCACCTCTAATGTTTGAATGCACGCAATTGAAATTTCTCGATTCTCTGGACCTGTGTATTATTTTTATTCTCCCAGTTCCCAGAGAACGTCGTAAAATGTGCAGCAGGCGACCGTGTTGGAAGTTTCATTTAACGCCTTTAAAAATTGAACAGGTTTTGGCGTGACGAAGAGAAGCCACGGAAGCCAACGGGAGTTATCTGTCAGAGAGAGCGCGAACTAGCGAAGCACACTAACAGAGAAAGAAAGGGGCAGAAAGAAAGAAAGGAGAAAAAGACTGGAAGACAATTACTCTTTGATGAGGGTAAGATACAGCGCAACTCCACTCTCCATCTGTACACTTCGCTCTAAATTTTTAATTCGAACAGTTGGTGCATCAATTTTGCTGTTCGTCAATTAGACTCGCACATTAATTTTGTCACCACCGTCTGTTTGGATTTCTATTAACATGTTATTCATCCAATTCATCTTTCGGATTAAAGACTTTCTATGAATCGTCATGCCCATTACAATGTCTTATTTTTTGATCTCTTTCTCTAGTTATATTTTACTCTACGTTTTACTTTTTCGCTACGAAGTAGAGAGAAAGTTATGTAATGCTGTTCAAAAAAGGGTGAATTTTCGGCAAAAAAAACGTGTATTGTCGAGTCCTGATAACGAAAAATGAATAAATGTAGTTGCTAAATATTAAATAAAAATTCTCTAAGAGTGTGGTCTCTAAGAGTGTGGTCTCTAAGAGTGTGGTCTCTAAGAGTGTGGTAAGTGTGGTCAGAATCCATGTCTTGTGGGTCCTTGATACCGAAACATCGATCAACGGCAAAACGCCCGTCTCTTCGTCTGCTTGTGAACAATGCTAGCGACTAAACCGTTCAACTGATTTTCTGCAAACTTTATATTACACAATCGATCTGGCTGACGTCGCGGCCCGTTGAGTTTGAAACCGAAATTTTAATTGAGGGGAGTACTTTACAGGAAGCGTTTGAACCATTTTCAACATTTAGAAAAATGCTCCATTGTTTTTGATTTGTTTAAATTTTGTTGATGGATAGTGTGAAGGACGATTAAGAGAATGGTGCAGGTCTAATGTTCGTTAAAAATACTGATTTTTCGATAATTGCAATAATTCAAATTTTTTCAACAACTACATTTACAGAGAATTTTCCCTTTCATGAAATCTGTTCCCTAAAGATAGATTTTGAAATAATGTCATGTACAATGTTTCGAAAACTTGAGACCTTTTCGCGAATATTTGCGCGGAAATACGCTCTAGAAAGTGCGTGCTGTTTTAGCAGCGCTAGTTGATCGCCGCGCGTTGCTGGCTGGCGCAGGTGGAGCTGAGCATCGAGCCAGGGCAGAGCCTGGGGCTGATGATCCGCGGGGGCGTCGAGTACAACCTGGGCATCTTCATCACAGGCGTCGACAAGGACTCCGTCGCGGACCGCGCCGGCCTCATGGTGAGTCCCTGCGACTGCAGCCTTCAAGGTTAATTATTTCCTACAAAAGAACTCACCCACTTCACCCACTTCAAGCAAATAAAAAAATTGTCTTAACGAAGCTGAATTAGCACAAACAGAAAATGATTAGCAAGAATCATCTCAAACTTTTATAGATACAACCGTTTCAACAGATGCTCCAAATACCCACTTCTCAGTAGGGTCGATACACTTCTCAGTAGTTGAACATAATGATATCTTCGAACACCAGTTGTGTAAGTGTCCTTAGCGATTGCAGCACATACCTTTTCAGCTTATTCTGCATGTGCTGCTAAAGAAGCTAAATGTTTTCTACGGATTCTAGCTACACTGACAGCACTTTTGAAACAAATTGGAATTGTATGTGCCAATTGTATCGATGCCAATTGTGGATATTTGAAGTATCTGTTTCAACGGTTGTACCTGAAAAAGTTGTCTAAGATGATTAGTGCTCATAATTTTCTGCTTATGTGAATTCAGCTTCGCTATGTTGACGTTATTTGCTTGAATACTGCGTATACGTTTGTTGGTAACCTCTGTTATATAAGTGGTAATGTGTAAATATATTGTCGTAAATATGCAGATTTAACTATCTAATATCTTTTTAAGCACAGATAATTTCAGATAGTGAAAAAATACATCACCGTATTCTCTTCGGTTACAAAAACAAATGATTTCAATGACTTTACTGAAAAATGCTTCGTTTCTGCCCCAAAATTTCTTCACAACTTCTTTACTTCTATAACACCTTGCTTACAATGAACCATTCTATAGATTATTCTCAGTGTTGTCGAAGACATAAAACTACTTTTTTCGGATATGAACTAAGAAAAATGAAACTTTGTGAATTGACGAGATTAGGGTAACGGGATGCTAATTACAAGAGTTCTGTAGAACGTTCCAGATTTTATATCGTTAGAACCTTTGACGGTGAAAATTCTGCCGCCGTCAGAAGTCAGTCGACAGTCAGAATTCTAATGCTGTTCACGATTGGCATTAATGGCCGCATTCCAGTTCCAAAAATCACTTCGAGTCTTGAAATTGCGCGTAAAGTTACGAGTATAATCATACACAAGCCGCGAATGGAACATGGGAATATTATGAAAACAAAACTCTATGCTTTTGAGGCTAACATGGGAAGGAAATGAATTAATGCTTGTATTTTGAGAAACACGCTCGTAGAGTTTTTCATACCCAAAAGACTCACCTGCAGAGGTAAATACACCAAACATACTCGTAAGAATATCAATAATATCCTCTAAATATATTGACAAACGGATTACACATACTTTAATCATTGAGAAAGTCAAGTTCACTAATTATTAAGTTCACTTAATATTGATAAATATTCACCAACAATCCAATTAATCACTTACTATTTTTTGTAATCAATGGGTTCCTTATTTCACCTATTAAGCGCCTGTTTATTTCTGTTGTTGACTCCCCGCCCCAATTGACCCCTTATTGTCCGACAATAACGTCATTCAAAATTTCATCGGCCCCTAGGGGATAGATACGGTTTCCATAGGGAACCTCTCGTCTAACCATTACAGTCGCTTCAAAATCTCAAGCACCGGATTTTCACCTCCCTGTGATGTTATTCGGGACTTCATTACTTTCCCGCGCTCTTGTTCTCTTAACAAGTGGTGACTGGGTGAGCTTCAAACCGTTAACGTACTTGAAAACCTGAAACACTGGATTGTCACTACCCCCATGATGTCATGCAGAGCTGCATTTTTTGCCACGGTTTCGTTTTATCAATTTGGGTGTGCGTTTGTTTGGGTGTGCGGTTGTGTGAATGTGAACCTGAACTGTTTATTTCCATTCTTCTGATTGTGTAAAATTTAACACCGTTTTCTTCTCTTGTCATCAATACTTACAAGTATAACTTGTAGAAACCTATATCTATTCCCGTAGAAACTAATCTAAACAGTTTTGTTATTATATCATACTGAGGAAAGCAGTGAACTAAATATTTATCGATTTTATAATATGTCATTCTATGTAGAATAAAACTGAAAACAATGTTTGTCCAGTTTATACGTCATAGGTTGCATATGTTAGGTAAAAGTACTTATTTTCATAACTGAACAAGATTAGAAATTAGTAGCTTACTCACTTTCATTTGAAAAACCGAAGTCTAAAATGTGAGTAGCTTTTATATACTCCTATAATGAATATATTAACGTCTGTTATATTATTTTATTGTAATGGTTTCATGGCCTTAAGAAACAGACTCAGTATTGTGTATAAATATTTATTTCTTTTCATACAGTCATTACCTTTCGACCCTATTTTTTTTCAAAAATCGTGTGTCCAGGTTTGTTGCCACCACATTATAAGTTAACATTTTGATAAAAAAACTGGTTCACCAGTTGCCTGGATAAAGTTTACGTCACGACCAGGTTTTTTATAACAATGACAAATCTTCTTTTCAAAATGCTGTTTGTTTATGATGTGGTGTCAACAAACCTGTACCCTAGAGTTTTTGAAAAATATCCCATATGGGGTCGAAACGTCATGATTGTATAACAATAAATAAATTTTTTGTACTCTCTTCTATCTCCATAATCGATGGCAATTGCATCCTTTTCTCGATCGGATATTTTGCAAGTCATTGTTCCGATGATTCTCGTAGATTTGATATGAAACAGGCGCGAGCGTGCAGGAGTGCGAACCGACGGCTGTTGAGAGGAACCGAGTCGGGGGCCCGAATCCCGAAATCCACGTAGATCAATTACGCCCAACCGTTTCCATGGGAACGGCCCGGCCAGCCGCCGATCGAACTCGGCCACGCGGCCGCCCCGGAGAGGAGAGTGGCCGTTCAGGGCAACCCCCGTCTCTCCCCGATCGTGCGTCGAGGAAATGATTTTCATCATTTTCAATTGCAGCAAAAACGTTCATTCCAACTATTACGACAAATCCCAAATACTCATTGGTTTCAACTTCAAAATATTCAAACATCTAAATACCAAGCTTCTAATCACCGAAATTTCGAACTCTCAACTTTATTCAAAAAATAATTTAGACATATTCATTACATATTTGTTGTTAGTAGTCTATAACATTGCGTTCTCATCTATTCTCAACATGATGTTACTCAAACACTTACCCGGATATCTAGAGGCCAGCATCAACTGTTCGTTATAGTGACTTCTTTACAACAGACAATTGTTTACTACAACAGCGGGTGCGTCATACTTTTAGTATCTGTCGTCTGTCTTCATGGCTTGGCCACATTACTGTAAAAATATTATGATCTCAAGATAACTGTAATTTATTTGACAGGGCGGGACAAATATATACCAAAGCAAATTTGTTTCAAATCTACTGCGCTCAATATAACCGCAACAGCGTATGCACACGAATATGCCCGCGAGTTTTTAAGGCCATTAAATTCAGATGAAGTTATATTGGCACCCACCAAACATTCCTGTCCGTTAGTCTGGCTTGAAGTAATTTAATAAGAACACTTCAACCTCACACAACACTTCTCAACACGTCACTTCACTTCACACACACTTCACAAGTTTCAATACAAGAAAATGTATTGTTCGTGAAATTATAAATCCAGAGTCAATCGGTAAATGTTATCTTCTCCGCCACCGCGGTTAGATCGTTGTCGCGATTCCCTACTAAATAATCACTGATTCATTTGCTGAAGTGCCGTTCTCAAGGTTTCGCCACACTTCAAATACACTGAAGTTGCTTCTAATTGTATTCTAAAACCAGAATGTCACGTTCATATTTTTGGTTTACATTCAGTCGTTCCTTCTCTCACCAACTCTATCTTGTCCTCCCCACAAAACTCGCGCCCATGTTCCCTCAATTGTTTTTACCACGAGTTCATGCAACTCATACCAATGTATATTTTCATTTAGTGAAAAGCTTGAACACTAAAATCTCAATATAATCGTGATTAACACAAATGTGGCCATATCATACGCTGAGCACTATACTCATGAAAAATATACACTCGTCTGTAAAAAATATTAATACACTGAATAACTTGCACAATAAACTGAAAAGTTTACCCCACTTTGCAAATTCTGTACAAAATCTAGGTTACCTCCACACAGAAAAGTTTACTAATAGGATCCTTCATATCCAGTACTATTAATTACCATAATTTTACATATAAATTGTGAATTCTGACCAGTGGCGACTCCTGGCTAGATGACATGGGGATGCGATTATGATATTGCAGGTTGAAGGAATAGTTGCAAATATTTAAAGATTGCGTCATTCTACTTTACTCTGAAGTATTTTAAAAATTCCTTTTGCAAATTAGATATCTTCTGATTATTTCTTGAAAATTACCAATTTTGCATTTCATGCACTAACTTACATTAACAAAACAATAAAACAAAAAAAGGGAACCGTAGAAAAGATCATACCTAATATTTGAACTCCAGATCTATTCGCTGCTGTTTTCTATCAGATACAGCGATCACGTCCTCTTGAATTGAGAGCTCGACTGAGGACTGTCCAACAATACATTTTGTTTTTAATCTCACACCCGCAAATTAAATGAACACTTTAATATATCTTACCACTAAAATAACGAACACAATTCTTCAGTTTTGTGGTGATATTTAATAGTTGTCCATCACTAATTGAACTAGGTTTTTTGGAATAGGAGAAAAAACTAAAAGAAATTTTAAGAATACCGTCTAACAAGCACAATGAAACGTTTCACTACTGTTACCTCCCACAAGTAGCTACGCCACTGCAACAAATGAAGAAACAAAACGAGCTTACGATGTCGCGTCCTTTCACACACAAAAAAGTTTTATTCTTTTCGAATTCACGGTTCTCTTTAACGGATCAGTAGTTAGATAACGCAGTCTATTTAATGCACATTAAGCACGAAACAGAATTTACGCTACAATGCACGACATACACAACGAACGTAAAAACATCGCACGCACTGTATCGATTTCACGGACTGTACCTACCGCCGTCGTTTAGTCAGGTCTGCGTTACCTCATCGAGTTACCCAGCTGTACTTAATCAGGTTGGAATGTGCTTAGGCATTGTTTGCAGACTATCATGAGTTGTGGAAGAAGACAGTTGTGCCGTCAGCTCCCCGCTTCGGGGTCCACAGTCGTGGCACGTGATGTCTGGAATTCCCAGGCCCGCTGCCGAATTATGGCTGCATCGAAGGAGAGGATACACAACGCCAATGAGAACTAAGACGCCTATTATGTGAGAGGCAATGTCACATCCCCGACTGTCGAAACCACACAGCTTACATGCAGAACATGGCCGTGAGTTCAATGGTCTCGCCAAGGAAGCGAGGTCATTCAAGGAATGTTTCTGTGCCCGTCGCATTCAGTGAGAGGACTAACGCTTATTGGACAGCGCACGTAAAGGGCGAATGGAAACAGAGAAATAAAGAGAGATACTTACGGAAGAATATAAAATATTACAGTGAATATTTTTAAGTGATGGAAAATTAGGATATGTAACACATCACTCGCTTACATTGAGCCTACGCCATTGATTCTGACACACACAAATAATTAGAATTATCATTGGAATCTTTCAGTCGTGACAGTACTTGTTCAAATATACATTGACTTTACCAAAAATAGTTTCTTTTTCTTAAATGCAAAATTTCAAGTTATTAACTATATATAGTGAAATTATGTCGCTAACTCATCATTATGTGCATCTAATCGTTTACCTCGCTGTTTCGTCTCGATCCAACTAATTCTTGCTACAGTCGCGTGTTCTTGATCCCTTCTCAAGCAAGCACGATTAACGGCGTTTCCCTTTCTCTTTTAGACCTTCAAACATTAATTTCAATATGTTCTCATTCAGAAAAACTGATTGACAAAACAATTTTGTACTCTTATGAATCTGCTGATTACTGTTAGAATAGTAAATGAATGTTAACTTCTACAAGAACATTAATGGAAAATTAAGAACGATGTTGCTTACTTTACAAGAAATTCAGAGGACATATGGTACCTGAGACTGGCGTCTATTCGTAACCTGCTACCAGACCACTTCCCGTAATCTTGCCTTGCTTCTTTTCAGCGAGCTTACAGGTTTTTTTCAACACATTCAAAAAATTATGCAGCGCCGACACCTAAACCTCGCATACTTGCGTTTCCCTATTTTTCATGACGCGTTTCCCTATTTCCAAAACTTTTCAAAACATTTCAGTTTGGAGCCTATCATACGGGGATTTTCTTGCGTGCTCTAGGTCTATTACCCGGTTATTTTCCGTTTTGAAACAGCGTGCTGAATGATCACACGAGAGTCAGAGAGAAAAAAAAGCACTAAGCGCTCTCCTTGGCTGGCTTTCGGCGCCGCGCGCTCACTCCTTGTGCCGGGGGAGGGGGATGGAAAGGGGGGCGGGGAAGGGGCGCGCGCATCGAAATGCACGCGGCCGCTCGCGCCGTTTCAATCTCCAGGCGCGCTGCTGGGAACAGTGATTCGCTTTTGAAAGGCGCCCGGATTCATTTCCCGCCGGCGCTGCGTGGCGCTGCGAGGCGCAAGCCAGCGATTGATACCGCGCCGCGCCGCTTGCGGCAGCACCGGCGCGCAGCGAGGGCCATTTCGGGCAAGAAGGGCGTTCTGTGCAGGTCGCGTTAATCGTAATATCATGGTTATTACTATTTCATTAGGTTTTGTTTGTAAGCTCTTTTCTTGTTTATTATGAAAGGATTAGGTTCCATTGATTCATATGTATAGAGTCAAATCTTAGAATAATAATTGATTGCATAAGTCTTATTCCGCAACACTTTCAGGGATTGTTGTCCCTATAGTAAAGAAGTGGAAGAATGGTTAAAAGGCAGAACTGGACAGACACACGAGAACTAACAAAATAAATAACTTAATGTTGATATACTAACATTATAATAATGAATAATATCACGAGATGGACACAGTCCAGTAAGTTATGTTGTTGAGACCATTCGAAAGAATGAGGAAGGACACGGGCAAGATAAGACTAGGATCGCGACGGGAAAGGGAGGAGTAGGGTATAAAAGTGGAGGACGGATGAGGGAATTATTTTTACCATTTCGACATCTATGAAACAAGGCATCGTAAATTTAATAAAATAATTATTTTCGGCATGAATGCAATTATTAATTTTGGCCTGTAAAGTTTCAGGAACGAAACGTGAATATCTCAGGGTCTCAATATGAAAGTTTTTTGGATTTTGAAAATTGAATGAGTGGTTGAGCTCTATCTAGTGATCATACAGCAAATCGTTACATGAATGCGTCTACGGACATTGAATGCATTGAGAATTATATTTTGTTGCGCTTTCATGTAAAATACTCCAAAAAAAGCAAACCATTTTTTCATGCTAACGTAAATAAATGTGCGAAAGGAAAAAGAACGTGAAACCAGTATACCTCTCGGAAAAGTAGCGAAGTATAAATAAAATCAGTTAAAAATGTATGCTTTTTTGCCTCCACTTAAAATTGAAAATATTTGAATACAATTAGCAAAAATACAAGTTGTAAAATTTTTATAAATATTAGAATTATAGACATTACTTCTGGAATATATATCAATTTTCCTTGCTTTCCTCTTGGCAATTCCATTTGGAGGTTCGCCGTAAAGGGAAGAGGGTTAGGAGCGAGGCAGAGCGTGTCGGGGAGAGGACTGAAGTGGCAGGAAGAGGAGAAGCGAGGCGGTGAAATGAGGGAGATGACGGAGAGGGGAGAGGCAAGACGAGGTGATAAAAGATCAGCGGAGGGGAGTGACGAGGAGAGGAGGGGCTTGAGGGAGCGCTGAGCGGCGTCGTGAGGAGGAGGAGGGTGCGTGGTGAGTGCGGGTGAGGGGAGGTGGGGAGGGGCAGAGAAATGAGGGACGTGTTTCAGAGGCGAGTAACGCGCAGAGGAGAGCGCATGGGGGAGGGGCGTGGTGAGGACTGGAGGGGTGTGACGAGGGAAGTGTGCGTGACGGAGATGGTGGGGGGGAGGGACGAAAAGGTGACGAAAAGGCTTGTGGGCGGAGAGAAGGGGTAACATGGCTGTTGAGTGAAGGAGGAGCGTTGCGAGCGAGGTGTGGAGTGATGAGGAGATGGAGGGGTGTAAGGGATGAGGGTGGCTGGCGGGATGGGGGCGCGAGAGGGAGTGTAAGGAGGGGTGGGGAAGAGCGTGGCGAGGGGGAAGAAAGGGGAACATGGTGTTTAGAAGGGAGAGGGGGAGTATTCGGGGAAGGATGTGGTGAGGAGAGGCTGTGGGGGGAGACCAGGCGCGTTGGGGGAAAAAAGGGGGTTAAAAAATCATGGGGGGGGAAAACGGAGGGCATTGCGAGGGAAAGAGAAGAGGGTTGATGGGCATCAGGAAGAGGAGGCGATTAGGTACAGTGGGGCGGTGTGGAGTGTGAGGATTTGGGTGTGCGGGAAGTAAAGGCTCGGATGGGGCAGTGACGTGTTGCAGAGGCGCCGGGGGGGCAGGGGTGCGGCGGCGGCTGCGTTTGAAGGCGGAGGGGCGGGAGCAGAGGGCGCGAGGCGGAGCGGAACCTGAAACGCGGCGCCGCGCGCAGGAAATACGGGCGCGCAGCGCAATAGCACAGTTGCGGAATGGACTGCGCCGCACAGCGCGCTCTGCGGCCTCCGCTCGGGAGGCGTCCAACGTGTTGCAACCAGGCCTCCCCTTTGGGCGTTCGCACTCGAGGCGAACATGACTTTTTTAATGATTCCTTATTGATTCGATACGGAGCCCGATATTCACTGCATAATTTACCTTGGTCGAGAGGCCTTAGATTTTAGGGATTTGTGGCACCCGAAATCATTTGTACCCTTATAATGCCCTTGGTTCATAAATGACTATTTGCGCACTCGACACCCGGAAAATATTCAAATTTAACTAAATAGTTTTAGTATTAAAATAGGTTCACAAGAGTCAGGGAGATAGAACGATATGTCAAGCAATCAATTTTGAGATTTTCATTCTATTTACTCAGCAGTGGATTGCATCTATTTACTATTATATTTTAAATACTTCTTTCTTACAGACTGTAGTTTCGGAAAATCATTAGCCCTACCAGATGTTTGGGGAATCAGATGCGAGCGGGAAAATTAACTCTAGGCTACAAAGACGCCTCTACCAAGTATTATTTCAAAGGCATAGCCTGGCAGACTACTTTGGATAAAAATAAAGAAAAAATATTATCAAGGGTTTTATAGTCAGGCATAATCGCTCAACTCCTTCCCTGATGGCAATTGAATTCACTACACTAGAACCCCGAAGAAACATCCTCTGAGTTTGGCTGGGAATGCCCGAAAAACAAAACGCGCGCTCGGATAGACTTACCTCGCTCCCCTCGCACGACCTCGCTCTGTGCTGCAATGTCAAATTTATATCGCATATACCCGAGAAAACCTGCCCACGAGATGTTGGTTTAACCTAAATCGCAAACCTAGCGAAAACTTTCTCCCCAGCAGTGGAACGCAATTTGCGGCTATCTGCCCCCCAACTCTCTTCTGGAAGGGTGGGTTTTTTTTCATACTAGCACTGGTTATTGTATGCGAATTTTTTGACACTTTCTGAAAGAACTTCTTTATTTTCTAATAATATTTGATATAATGGTATTTGCTGAGTGGTGGTTGTATTAATCTTTATACAGAAGATAAATATTTGTCTACTCATAAAAAAACGTGTTTGGCGTATTCTAGTGTAAGCATTAGCCGAATATAATGTTATTTATACTAGTTGCTGCAACTTACTTTGTTAGAGAATAGTGTTTTTTCTGTTTTAAAAGGCCAGCTTTATTCTGTAACATTGTTCAAATATATAAGAATGTAACATTTTTATAGTGTAGCGATTTCATTTATTTCCTTAGTTAATTCAAGGAAAGTTTATAGCGTGCTAGGATTTCATAAATCAACTTGGCGTTTTTTCATGATTACCACGATACTGCGTTCATGGAATATGCATCCACTCACATAATTTGTATCGTGCAACTTTGAAACAAAGTTATTTTTTGCTGAATTAGTCATTAACTTACTTGCTTGCACACCGGAAGCAATAATTCTTGCATCTCCGCAGGGAATGAAACATTCAATGTTATTAAAAATCTGTGCCATATTACACATCTTAACGTGTTTGTATACGTGGTAAAGCTACTCATTCAATGCTCATTTCACTTGTGAAATGGGAATTGTATTTACAGTTGAGTGTAAAGAAGCAAAAAATATAGTATAGACGAAAAAATTGTTAATTACTAAAACATGTAGGAAGTATTTAATTTTCTAAAATATTTCAGCGAATATTGCTAAAAAAGTTGTTAAAAAGCTCAGTAAACATGACGAGGTAGATATTATTTTATAAATAATGTATAAATATTTAAAATATTCGCATGTCATTAAGCAATTACAAAGTCCACAATCCTACAATCTCAATTATTGATCACGTTTTGCAACAGTCTGTTTCATCGCGGTTGGTTTATTGGCGAACAGTTGGTTTAATCATAAATTCAACTATTAGAGACTTAAACAGTTTGCCGACGACAATCTTTGATCACTTTTCTCAAAACCTCAGCAAATTTAAAAATAAATTAGTTGCCTAGATGTTGATATGTGTATTACAAATATCTTTAAATTTGTTAAATTACTAGTCTACTATATGAAGTAAGTTGTATTATCATTATTATTATTATTATTATTATTATTATTATTATTATTATTATTATTATTATTTCTCTACATCACAAATAATGTTCTAAGTCGACTGGATATAAAACGTACTTCAGGCTGCAAGCAACTACTTAAGAAGCAGATTTAGGGGATGTCGGTGCCTCTACAATAATTTACGCAAAATGTGGGTTATTCCAGATAAAGCAATTTCTTGCACTTCCCAGTCTTTTGAATGACCTGGGAGTTTAGCCGAGTTCTTACACAAATTTTGTGGAACAAATCCCAGAGCTCCGATGACTATCGATCGAGATGACCTGTGCTTTTACGACCCACATTCGGCTGATCTCCATTTCCAAACACTTGCATTTAGGGCATTTCTCTGCTTCTTTGGTAACGACGTGTCGTTGGAGTTGGTTGTGTCGTTGGAGATGGTTTCACATGCTTCAATGTACAGACTGTACAATGTACAGACTTCAATGTACAGTTTGTAAGTTTGACCTGGCTCAAAATCTTGAATCACAGTGTGTATGTCAATTTCAATGCTCTCTATTATTATTATTATTATTATTATTATTATTATTATTATTATTATTATTATTATTATTATATAATTATATATGTCAATATCTCCGAAATAACAAACGTAATATGTTATTTGCCTCATCATCTGCAACAAAATTGTCCAAACAGTAACTCACCGGGAGAGACGGTTCGAGGCATCGACTGATGTCACTTCAGTCCCTCTGTCTGGGAGGTCCTTGGTTCGAGTCACGTCTATGGCAGGATTTTCGTCGCTGGTCGAATTCAGTCGCTGTTTGGCGGATAATTCTTGGATTCGGAGTCCTGATCAGTAGTTTTTGTGATTTTTTTATCAATATCAGGCGAATATCGGAGCAGCACCTTAAAAAACGGGCCACAGACCGTACGCGATGTAACCTTCCTCTTCCTTGTTCTATCCTCACCCCTTACACACACACACACACACACACACACACACACACACACACACACACACTACAACACATGCACTTCATTACCATACATGCCGGGAGGCCGGTTGGGATCTTAGAGCTTGTCCCGGTAGTGGGGGTGCCCCGCTGGTGGGAAATACCTGGTTGGGGAAACTCCCACTAGCCCACGATAGGTCGGCGCCGGGTCTGGCCATACAGCGGGGAGGAAATCACCGCCTACTCTCGAGGAAAAAACATGCACTACACGTTCGGCACTAATGACCTCAGTATTTGACGTGCCTGGAATCAATAACAATGAATCAATAAACCAAATAGCATTTTTATACCTCAAACCATTTTCAAGATATTTACTCTGTCTAACGTAGTTGGTCCACTGGTTTAGAACGGCACAGAAACACCCTGCAGGAGGGGAACCCTCCCGCCATTTCGCGAATGCATTCCGTGAATACATTCCGCAGGCAGGCCAGATGCACGTCACTGGCCGGAGGGTAGATGGCGGGCCGATGTGCGCGTCGGTGTAGCCAACAGGGGAGGCCCCATAAAAGGTGATGTGTTGGTTACCTGCAGGAAAGCGGGCGGGGCGTAAATCTCGCGTTGACCGGCAGGGTTCGCCCCGGGCGCGCCGATTGGGAACCTCGCTGCGCCGGTGCAGCTGATGGGATTGCACCTCACACACACACACACACAGCACTATGTGCCATCACGCCGCACGCTCTGCCCCGCGCTGCAGCACTCTAGAGATGCGACATCCGTATTTTAGAGATACCAAACATCCATGTTTCTAAGCATTGAATTTCGAAATTGAAACATCTATGTCAATAAAACGTTGCTCTAAAACCGTCGAAAGGACATGGAATAAAAATGTGTTATTGAAATAGATTAGAGATGGACATCAACGAGTTTATAAATGAATTAGTAACGATTAAGGTTTAAGAATTTTATTTGATATATATACTTATATATATATAATATATATATATATATAGTATATATATATATATATTATATAATCAAATAAAGTCAAAAAATAATGCGCTAATTAACCAAACTTTTAGTGACTGATTTGATCTTTTTGGAAAACTATACATTATTTCCTTTTCATCCATTGTCAATTTGCTTTGCAGATTGTTCAGTTTAGGGATATCTGAAAATAATTATTGATTGTCATTATGATAAAAATTATGAAATTCATTATGAAAAAACGTCAACCACGTATAAACATCGATGTTAAAAAATATGGGCGTCAAAAAGCCATGGCCCTGCCCGTCCACGCTGCCTTCGACCCCCAGCGAGCGCCTCGGCCAGCCAAATCAGGACGGTGAGCCACGGACACACGCCATGTGAGCGGCAACGGATACCTTCAACCGCTTCTTGCGTTTTTCAGTCAGTGTCTGGAGGAGAATTCTAGCGGTCGACTGCACTGATCGGTAGTTTTCCTTGGTTTCTCCGATCAACTCCAGTCGTATGCCGGAGCAGTACCGTAACAAACAGGGCGCGGGGCGCGCGCGATCTTTCCTTCCTCTTCCTTGTTCTATCCTCACCCTTTATTTACATGCACTTACACTAACATGCACTACACTACCACATAAGGCTGGAGACCTCTCAAGAGCTTCGAGCTTGTACCGGGTGGTGCAGTGCCCCGCTGGAGGGAGATACCTGGTTGAGGGCAACCCCGCTGGCCGGCGGTAGTACGACGTCGGATCTCGCCATCGGCTTCTACACAACTGTTTACTTCGAGCTACAACTCGTGCCACCAATGCGACTCAAACTGGTTCAGGGTTAAGTTGCGGACTCGTAGATGTTCTTTTTTTCTTGCATCATGCAATAAACAGCCAGGAGTGCCAAGAATTAACACTGTTAGGAGATTCAAGTGCTTCCACATTTTAAAAAAATCATTCATTCCTTTAATACATAAACTGAACCCAAGCAAACCTTCGTGCACAGAAATAACTTACAGCGGTTAACTTATGTTATTAAAATACATTTTGTGTATTATTATTTTTTGAATGAAAATGTCGGGAGCCCCTATTAAATCGAGCCCCGGGACACGTTGCCCAAATTCTTCTCCCTCTTTTGGCTCTCCAATGTATATAGCGTGCCGAATGTGACAGAATTTGTGAGATATTGAATGCATCGACTTACAGTAACTACATTGTTAAAATATTGTGTCCAGTAGCTGCAATAAAACGAATGTTATAAAAAGTAAAGCAAATATTCTGTAAGGTAACTAATAGATTTATCTGTGTATTTGCGCTCATCAGACGCGACCCGTTTTTCCATTGAGCTATACAGTTTGTAAATTGGAGGGGGCGTCGCAGCGCTCGTACCTCCGTCCCGTCGCGGTCCTTCGCTGAGCGCCAGGCCCCGGGCGACGCGCAGCGGATTGGCCCATGGAACATGCACGCGCTGCCCTCGCCCGCTGCCCACCGCCCACTTCTAAACCCTGCGCTCTCTGCGCACATATAAGCCCAGGCCCACCGTCCACACCCACGCCCATCTCCATCGCCCCTCGCCCAGGCCCACCGCCAACATCTAAGCCCCGCGTCTTCGGGTGGCTCATCTACGCCCAGTGCCCAGACCCACAGCCCACGCCCGTTGCTCGCCGCCCACAATCAACCCGGCTCCGACGACGCCCACCGCCCAACGCCGAATTATCAAAACGCTTGGACCGCCCCTTCTTAAACATCAGTGTTTTTTACAACAATTTACACACACACAGTATTTTTATAACAATTTATTTCTTTTTGATGACTTGAACCCATTTGAGGTCTTTATCAAAAATCTGTTCTCAAGGTTTATTGCCACCACATCATAAACAGAAAGATAACTGTCTAAAGGTAATAAATTGTTATAAAAAATACTGACTTGGTTTATTGAGCTAAAAAATACATTTCGTACATTTCCTAAAATACCGGGACGTGCCACATAAATTTAGCCAATTCGACTGTTTACCATTTGAATCCCAACAGACGATCTTTAAATGTAACGTCGCAGATCTGCCACCTTTGCAAAACGCCGAGGTACAACGGAGCCGTCGCTGCTTCTGCTCCAGACGTCTAAGCAAAAGAAAAATGCATCGCCTCTCCCCCTTGCATTTCCTCTATTTCCGGCTTGCCTTGTTCGCCCCCCTGGGCCGCGGGGCGCCTTCTCGGCGGACGTCGCTCGGCTCCGCCCTCCGCTCCCCGCGCGGCCCCGCCCACGCGGCCCCGCCCAGGTCGGTCCTCTCCACGGACAGGAGGCAGCGCTGGCGCCTTTGCACTTGCAATGAAGGGCGCAATCCGTGCACAATAGCGCAAGAAATGTCAACACTGTGTGAAGATTTGTTAAATATTAGCAGAGGCTTACAAATTAAAAAAAAATTGTCAGAATAAAAGTCTTCAAACATGTTTCGCTAGGTATGTCGACGCGCGGAATCCCAATCCGAAGCAAGAATCGCGCCATCGCTTTCGAGATTTCTTAATTCGCAAAGAAGCTCTTGAGAGCGATGGCGCAATTCTGGCTTCATATTAGGATGTTTCATTTTTCGTTTTATAATACATTTTTTTCGATTATTTATGTCCTAAAATTATGGATGTATTTGGGTTTCAAATAAGTACGCAATAATTAAAGAAACCTTTGTGTAGAAATGTATTTTTCTGAATATTTATGATTTTTCCATCTTCTTTTCTTTTTTATCTTGTAACAATTGATCTGGTCGGCTAATGCGTTGCACCTTATCATATCCCTCTATCACATACATATGCCACGTGGACCCTTTATTCTTTATCGAATAGTATTCCTCAATTTCTCAGCTCGCATTCCTGTTACATTTGTTCCTACATAAACTCAATTTTCCTTGAAAAAATCTCAATTCTTTTCGTGAAAGCGGCAGTTTCCACATATCCCCTCTTCCATCTTGCGCATGCGAAATGTCCTCCATGATGTGTGGGGGATTATGCAGCGCGGGGCGAGCGAGCGAGCGGGCGAGCGGGCAGACCGGCCCACGTTGGGACAAGATCTCACAAAGCTGGGCAAAGTCGAAAAAAAGGTTTTACTTAGGAAATTTTAAGTAAACAGTTGGGTAGGTTGGTTTCCAGAGTGTCTAATTCCACGGTTAGGAATTGTTCGAGGCGTCACAGTGACGTTGCAGCATTGGAAACGTGGCCGTTGTGCCAGCAGCTGTTACACGACACAAAGATCGTAATTTCAGTCGTTTATTTGAACATGTGTAAACGTTTTCGGTTGTAAGCAATTTTTATTATTCAAAATGGACAAAAATCGTGATGGTGAGTACAATGTTTACATGTTTTACAAATATTTTAAACAGCATGTTAACATTACTTAATTAATAATTTATGATGAAACAAAATGATACAATTAATTTCTTGTTTTTTAGTAGAAAAGTGTTATACGCCCAATAGAGTTTCACGACGAAATTTGAAAAAACTTCGTTCTCTACTACAGAGCGTTCAAACGTCTCTCCGCAGTGGCTGTCTCCCCCACGCCACCGTCTATGCGACAGCAGCGCGGGTTGGGTCAATCGGCGGCTTCGCCCTGGTCCATTACACAACAACAAAGCGTGATGTGAAACATGAAATACTGTGGGGAAAAAGCGACACTAAAATAAAATATGGTTTTTGCTGGCGAAATTTTGGCGTTTTCTGGCGAAGGATTACATAACTCTGTTCTTGCGAAGAATTCATAAAGCGAGAAAGAAAGAAATCATTTGAAATGAAGAATATATATTTTTTTACTTTTCTTAATTATCGTATCACATCATGTGTTGAAAATGTTTACCAGAATGAAAACTTTACCCTTTTACATGTGTTAGTGAAAACATTTAATGTTTTTTGAGGTATGGTCATTACATACAAAGATATTGAATCTTAATTCCTTGTGGTCTTGGGACGAGTTAAGTACACATTTCCTTTAGCTGTTTCACAGAAAATAAATCTGATGTGCTATCTGATGATCTTAGCAGCTGTAGGCCTTTCGAAATTATGCGGTTCCCGAACACATTGTTTCACATCATCTCTGTACTTATTATTTGCTTCAAACACATGTTTTACCAAAAATACACGTTCTTCCAGTGACAGCATTCTAACCATTATAATCTGACTCACAACAAAGCTTTGTTTTTTTCAATTTTGGAATCGCAATGAGCGTGTTCCAAAACCATTGTATTCAAAGTTTCGGTAATTTGGATGACGTGTTCATATTTAGGCCAGCATTTCGAGATCTTGCCCCAACGCGGGGCGGGCGAGCGAGGGAGCGGGGGTGGCGCCAGCTGATCCGGGCTTCGCGAGCTGGCTATTGCCGTAGAAAAGCGCCCCCTGTGGCCAGGTCGGGCGGCGCGGGCGGCGCGGGCGTGGAGGCGCGGAAGGGGGCGGGGCGCTGCGTCAGCAGATGGCTTATCGCTCCGCCGCCTTCGCCTCCTTGCTATTTAATCCGTCCTCGCGCCCAGCGCCGCCCGCGCCGCGCCGTGGACAGTAAAAAGCTAATACTTCGCTGTTTTGTACTGTACCGTATTGACCTGCGCTGCTGTAATATGTGATCGGAAAATCATTACTTATTAATGCTAATTTTACCAGCTATTTCAGAAAATTAGCATCGGTAAAGTTGCATTTGAGATTTTATAGAATAAATATGAAAAATTAATATTTTCTTTCCAAAGGGGATACATTTTTTCGTATGAAAGTAAAACTAACTTCGGATGAAACTGTAGATAAGGTTTTTCCAATATATTTTGTTTGTATATATAGTTTGTTGTCTGAACGCACCGAAGTAGTCACGTATGTTTTTTCGTCCAGTGCAAGCTTTAGAAAATATATTCCAGAGATGCAGCACTGAATATTACTCTCTACAATCTTGCAGAATTTCTACCTCTTCGTGCACTGAATATGATAGGACTGAAAGTAAATGGCTACCATGTTCTCTGAAATTATACATGATGCCAGCTATGCAAGGCAACAGCGTTGGTTTTGCATGTTCACCACAGGATATTTGTGAGGTGAAACACGGTTCTTACTCTCGGCCGTCCCCCAACTGAAAAGCTCCCATGTTTCTCTCTAACTCCATTAACTCTACGAACACATATATATCCGACGCCCTTGTACATCACAATGTTTTCTTCAGAAAAGATATTTCCATTTCAACTCCGACTTATTTCCAGAATTTTAGGTTAACTTTAAGATGTTTCTTCAACAACTACAAAAAAGATACGTAAGTTCGAACATCAGTAATATTTGTATGTATTGTGATCATAATGATTATAGCTTTACCTAGGAGAAAATACTTGTAGAAACATGAGAAAGTGCAATCGTGAGTCACACATTTCGATGGAACCTATCTGAAGAAAGAATAATTGAGGTCATGCCATTCATTTGGAAACAAGTTGGAAAACTTGTTAGTCTATAGGTGTTCACAGAGGTTACGTTTTTCCCTATCTTGACCCATGTTTTATTTTTGCCTCACTAGCTGATTTGGATCTCCACATGGCAATCGATATTTGGTAGTGTTTTCTCACAAATTTGTGCGCTTCTCACATTCTGACGGCGTAAAATAAATGGTTTTAACGTCCGTACGTTGTAACGTCATGGAAAATACTGTGCAACTAATATGGCAGATTTTCCGTCTCTAACATAGCCTTGCTGCCTTGTAACTCCCTCGCTCAACATCCAACTCTTCGTCTCCATTCTCCTCTCCCAACATACACACACACACACACACACACACAAACCACCTTTCCTTGCTCACCCCCAAGCTCACCGTTACCAATTCTTCCATGTACCACACTCTTTACCCTCACCCTCTCCCTATTTGCGTTCTCCCCACATCATCGCAATTACATTGTCCCTGCTCTCCGGGAGAGATGGCTCGAGGCATCAACTGACTTTTCTTTCTGACTGGGAGGTCCTATGGTTACACTCACCTGGGAGCAGGATTTTAGGCACTAGATAGCTAGGTCAAATTCAGACGGTGTGTGAATTTGGAGAATTCTAGCGGCCAGCTACTCTGATTGGTACTTTTCCTTGATTTGTCCGCTGAACACCAGGCGAATGCAGTAATATTCAATCAATCAATCAATCAGTAATCTCAGTTATTAAGAATTCAATATCGGGAATATTAATATGAGAATTGTCCGTGTTGGAACGCAAGAGAGCGGCCTCAGAGCTTGTCCCGGCATGGGTTCTCCGTTGGTAAGAGATACCTGGTTGGAGGAAACCCCGCTAGCTAATATTAGGTCAGCGCCGGAGGGAAAGACCACCTTCACCAACCGAAAAAGAAAATATTCACATTTACAGGAATAATGACGTAAGTAGTAGATAATCCCAAAATAACTAACAGTCGATCAATATTCCATGCTACCCTCTCAATACCTTCAGCCTCTCCCTGCTCACCTGCTCCCCACATCATCCTACTTCCACTGTCCCGGCTACATCAGTGATAGCGAACTCCTGACGTACTACCATTTCAGCTGCTGTCCTCCTCCCGCGCGAACCAGCTACTACCGGGCACCGCCTCCCACCCCCTGCTCCCATCCGTCTGCCCCCGCAGCGAGACAGTGTCTCTTCATCGCCCCCTCCCCGTCTTCGCCGCACACCCGCCACCGCCTCTCGCAGCACTCCGCGCCCGCCGCGTCGAGGCGCCCGCTTCGCCCGTGAGGGATGGGTCACTGGCGGGCGCGCGCGTCCATTATTCAGCAGGCGCCGCTCCCCGCCCCTCCTCGCGGCTGCCGCCGGCCCGCACGTGCGACGCCCACGCCAGGCGCGGTTTTGCCCGCAGAGCAACTGACATCTCCTCACCCGCCTTGCTCAGCCTCCTTCCGCCCCGCCCCGCACCGCCTGAACCTCATCCCGCCTCGCAACGCCCACGCCGTCTCGCCCCGCCTCCCTCTGCCTCGCCTCGCCCCACCCTGCCTCACGTCGCATCGTTCCGCCACGACATGGTATTATTATTGTTATTATTATTAATTTTATATTGCTAGCCTTATTACTTATTATAAAATTATATTTCACAGGTCATTAGCTCTGCCCGTTGCCATTTAATATTTATTTGCGCATTTTTGTGTATTGCTTTCATTATTCATATCTTATTATACGTATTTTGTGAGATAGTTATATTGTTACGAATTTATTTTTCAAAATATTTGTGAGTCTAGTATGCATATTTGCAATATGCATTACTAGTGACGATAATAAAATTCAACACGAATTAATTATTCTTAGTTTAATAAGAATTATAAAATTTGAGATCTTGCCAAGTAATATACAGATTGCGTTGTTAAAGCAGCAAACGATTCGTAATTGTAAATGATATTGACTGTGTCAGCTCATAATTCATTCCCACAATACAGTTTAATAATATTACGTATTATTGTGCTGCGTTTTATTGTGTGTAACCTTACTTTTGCAACATACCTTGAAAATATTAAATATTTTCAGGATGTGCTCTGTATCCGGCTTATCTTAATATTTTTGAGGTATTTAAACGTTTCGTGGTCGTTGCAAATGCGAGTTAAAATTGGTTTCTCCCTCAAAAAGAAAAATAAAGCTACGGAGATGGAATTTTTAAGGATAGAAAAAGGTAGTACTTTGCTAGATAAACAAAAAAATTAAGATATACGTAAATAATTAAATATATTTGCCTTAAACGATAAATCAACTATATAAACAAGAATGGAAAAAACATTGAGAAACAATAGAGCAAAACAGGCTACCTAAACAAGCGCTAAAGTACAACTCAAGACAAAGAAGAAGTGTAGAAAGACCACGCAGAAGATGGTTCGATGTGTGAAGACGGAACAGAAAGCCACCTAGTCCTTGAAGTGCAGAAGAAGAAGAACATTTTCTCTGTATTTGAAAATCAATAACATAAGTAATATGTTCGTTAACGTAAATTTATACAATAAAATTTTCACTCTAATTATCATATTTCTAATACGTAAAAAAATATTTCAATATTTTTTTCATTTCTGTGTCAAGACTCAAGAATCCTCGTTACGAGGCTTCAACCTTCTTCCAGGAAAGAATACGAAACGTGAACGAAATGCAAAGACAGAACCCAAGGAAGCCACCAATTACCGTTAAAGAAAAGAACACCATTAAAAGTTGTGCGAAAATCAAACCGAACGGCTTCGCCCTCATTGGGTTGCGAAGCCTGCGGCGATCGCTGCGTCTTTGTCTCGCAAACAAAGAATTCGTTTAAGCGCAGCGGACCGCCGGAAGTACTAACCACTGCTCTCAATGTAGCCTCTTATTACCTTTTTTACTAGGAATGAACGAAGTTCGAAACTTGGAGATCGAGTTGGGGATTTACTGCTGAAGTGCAGAGGGATTACTATCTTCTTTGTATGCGCTAGACAATAACCGAAGCATAAATACTTTATTTTAGAATGATACTAACTGTCCTTCCTGGAAAATTGTCTAACCTTGAAAAATTGTACTTGAATTTTAAATAACAAATAGACGGAATTAAACATTCTTCTAGACATATTATATTTTTGTTCTACCAACAGTGTCATGCTCAGGTTATACCTTCCAAAAATCATAAGCCGTAGATCTTGGCGACATTCTGCTCTTATGCAGTAGCATACAGTTGCATTACCCACTGTACAGTCATTGTTTACAAACCTGATATCCTTCCTTTCTAAAAATTGTTTCATATTTATGGTGATTTTATACAATCGAGTTAAAAAAACTGATTTGACAGTTTATTTTCCTAGTTCGGAAATTATTAGAATCTTCTATACATTCGCGGTATCGTACCCATAGAAAAACCATTGTTAGTTTTATTGAATGGGCCGTGGTAATGGGGAAGAAACATAAATTCAGAAGTTCTTAAAAACGTTTTCTTTTTATATTGAATCATCGATTTAATTATCTCGTTAGCACTGAATGGAATGAATCCCAATATATTTCACATCTTCTCCTTGAATGACCAGAACGCTGTAAATAACCCCGAGACGTTGTGAATGGAGCGATTACCTCATAAAACGTCATAAGAACGCTGTCTGGCATTGGGTTACTCCAGCGCAATTAAGATTAATTTATTTGCAGGAACAAAATTTTCTTCTCTCTGCTCCCGGAAACGTGTGGCAATTTACGGGGGAAAGAGCAAGGTCGTTAGGGTTTTTGCCGTCCACCGCCCCGCCCCGTCCCGCCCGAGAAGCGACTCGCGCTGAGCAA